>RCUC01139721.1:0-68887 GCA_003697995.1 Taxidea taxus jeffersonii
TGTTCTGTGTCTTGTTCCAATTGAATTCTACCTAAAATTTACCTTGTATGTTATATCATTTACCTTCAGATATACAAGATTAGAGAAAATTTGGAAACAGAAATCGGCATCATTCCTTGGTTTAAGCACAAAGGCAGCCTTGATATCAAGTTCATAATAATCTCAGTATAATTTATTAATCCTGTAGATTTCCTATACATAGTTCCATTTCTTAACTCCAGTTATAGTTAGAGAATGTGGTTTGCTTCAAACTAGATCAGAGGAGCACTGAGCTTTAATTTGTGATTGACCATGGCACTCTTCCTAAGAAAACAGAAGTTTCCATCATATCCTCTGTTTTAAAACCATTCTCTAGTTTTTCATGACAATAAGCAAAATACTTAAAAGCCTATTACGGTGGAATATCAGAAAACCATGCAGATATAGGCAAGAATACAAGGACAGCAAAAATACCTATTGCAATTTCTGTAAGTTGGTCAATTTCTCTGAATCTGGGCAGCTCTTGGCCTGAGATTTGCTACTGGCAAAACAAAATTCTTGCATTCTATAGCACCCTATGAAATTTCCTTCATCCTGGGAGCATGAATAAGTGGTTTGTTTGTTTGTTTGTTTGTTTAGGTTTTTTTAGGGGTTTTTTTAGCCTATCTCATGGCCCTAAAATTTTGTGGGAACAAAGTATTTTTCCCATTTTTTTAATTTAATTTCAGTGTAACAGAATTCATTGTTTATGCGCCACATCCAGTGCTCCATGCAATACGTGCCCTCCATAATACATGCCCGCCACCAGCCTCCCCCAACCTCCCACCCCTGCCCCTTCAAAACCCTCAGATTGTTTTTCAGAGTCCATAGTCTCTCATGGTTCATCTACCCCTCCAATTTCCCTCAACTCCCTCTCCTCTCCATCTCCCCATGTCCTCTGTGTTATTTGTTATGCTCCACAAATAAGTGAAACCATATGATAATTGACTCTCTCTGCCTGACTTATTTCACTCAGCATAATCTCTTCCAGTCCCGTCTATGTTGACACAAAAGTTGGGTATTCATCCTTTCTGATGGAGGCATAATACTCCATAGTGTATATGGACCACATCTTCCTTATCCATTTGTCCGTTGAAGGGCATCTTTGTTCTTTCCACAGTTTGGCGACTGTGAACAAAATATTTTAATGTTGGAAAGTCATTAAAATTCTCCTAATCTTTCTCTTTTATTTTACAAATAAGAAAACCAAGGTCCAAAGAAAAGCATGAACTTGTGTACATAAAATGAATGTACTTTTAGCATCATTTTGATGTAACAAGAGTACATCACTGATATATACATATCTCTTTGACCACAAACTCAGCCTTTTAAGACAATTAAGTTGAAAACATTTTATGTGTGTATGTATGTGAGGCTCCACTATTGGTTCCATGTGGAGGTATCTAGGAAAGTGGGAGAGAAAGCAAGTAGACTAGAATTGGTATTGGTGATGAGAAAGAGGAGACTACAGAAACTCTAAGTGCAGGAGCAAGTAGAAAAGTTAACAGAGTGACTGAAATTTGTACAGTCCTCACCTGTGTGGTCCATCAGTGGTGAGTGGTAAGGATTGGTCAGTTTCCTGCTCATCCATATCTGTACCACACATAAGCTCACTAAAGACAGAGCTTTTTCTTCTGTCAATCATATGAAGGGCATGTTAAGCAACTTTCTGTTAAATCTATATATGATATTGGGAAAATTCAATATAAAAGTAATAGTGTACACAGTGTGGATTGGGGTTCACAATAAAGCTGGCCCTGAGGTGGATCATGAGCACACTACTTAGACATCACTCAGCAGAAGTCCTGTCTTCGGCTCCCTTCCCAGGGTACTTCTCTGCTTTGGAGTAGCTTCCTTAAAATTTTCTAAGTCCACTTCTGGTACATGGGACTGGCTAGGAACAGCAATACTGTTTGGGCAGGGTGCCCTGAGCCTAGACAAAGCACACTTGGACCCAGTCCTGAAGTCTCCTCTTTAGAGAACTCAATGACTTTCTTTTTCCTATACTCACCAACTTGTGAAATCAGTCATTTGCCCTAAGGAGCTCTGTGACCCACATCTTTGGGGCTGTCCTGAGATCTCATGGCTCAGACTTGGTTTCAGTAGAGTGGCTTGGTGAACAGGTAAGATTTTTCTAGAAAAAAAGGTTTTTTCTCTCACAGAAGCACATGAGATGGAGCCACCACAATAGTGCTGCCATATTGATTGGAGGTGACTCTCACTCATCACTTATGTCAGACATAGGAGGTGTCCGGGCCTCTGGTTTAACCAATGGTCCTCTCCTCAACCTTAGGCTTGAGCTACATGTTAAAGCTGCTCACTGACTACCACCCATCTGTGTTAAACTTTTCCTGCTGCCTCATAGCTACAGCACCCAAGCATGGCAGTGGAAGCAGCAATATCCTCTACCTCACTGCCTCCCCTACCTTGGCATTGGTAACCAGACTGATCATTCCACCCCCTCCACAAACTCCACACCACTCATCAGGTATTCCTCCAGAGGTAGTTGCATCTACCTACTCCAGTGGCCTTTGAGACCACTGTTCGACAATGTCACCAGGTAATTTCAATCTATGTCTTACTTTATCTCCAACTGATATGATGCTTTCCTGAGTTAATGTAAAGTAATGTCAGATGAGGTAGGTGCATTCCTTGTATGAAAGTGAGTGCTCTTCTCATTCTGCCCATGTGCCTTACCTAGGTATGCTCCAAACTGGTGACATTGTGTGAAAAGGAGCAATGTGATCTGAATTGAAAAAGATCACCATCTAGAACCTTAAAAAGAGTCATTGGAAGCTGCTTTTCATAAGTAGTACAATGTATGATGCAGCATCTTGAGGAGTGGTGCAATCAGCATTAAATAAATGGAATTTGGAAATGCTAGAGGCAAGATAATCTACATTGCTCTGAAGAGCATGGCATTATAAGTAATAACAGTGTTAGTACCTTCTCTCTGTGGCAGGAGATATGAAATGTCAAGAAATGGCCTGTTTGATAATTCAAAAAAAATAAAAATAAAAAACATGTATAGTTCATGGAACTGGAGAGAAAGAAGAAATTACCTGGAAACTACAAAGAATCTTCATGGGCAATGATTGGACAACTACAAGTATCTAATTAATTCTCTACCCATTATCCTAAATCTTCACTGATAAATTATTAATATCACATAGATCCATGACTTTTATGATATATTTGTAGTCAAACTGTTAATATATTCAGGAGCCCCACAAAAATATTTGTCCAGGCACTACATACAATGTAGGGTAGGCCCTGCATACATTTTTACATCCAGTCTCAGTGCATCCAATTTCTAACTTCCCTTCTCACTCTTGTGATCTGTGTCAAAGAAATGCTGTGTGGACCTGGAGCATGGACTCAGTGTCCTGGGAATAATCTGTATGCAGTTTGAGTATTGGTTTGTATATGAAGCTGTGTGTACATGTATGTCTGTACACATGCTTATGTTTGTGTTAAATATGGTATACATTTACTAATGTCTGCAACCATTAACCACATTTACACACAGGCTAGTTAATAGCAAATATTTATGACATAAGAGGAAAAAATATACAAAAGAAAAAAATAATTGAGGAAATGAGAAAAATACAACTCCACATCTAATTATATTTTATTAGATTAAATGTTCCAAGACAATGCTGTTTTCTATAAACCTCTTCTGCCCTCCCAGACACTCCTCCTTAGGAACCATTTATGCATCCTTGGCACTTTAAAGAATGTAGAAATCAGTCTAGCTCATTGAATATTAGTGCTTCTTGTCTCTAACTCTGTTATCTATCAGCACCCTAGGAGCAGACATAACTCAGTTACACCTAAAGATGTAAACGTTCATGAAATTTATAGATTGCAGATCATCTGTAACCAGAAGGTATCTCTGACCAGAAAACATAGAGCTCTACCCTCAGGGATATGGAAATTTTCTGTCCCATACTCCAGGTCCAGGGACATGGGCCACTGTGAAAGATTCTTCCCAGAGGACTAGGTTCTTATATAATTCTTTGACCCTGGCTCTTGGGAACTCAGTCATAAGCAGCTTGCAGTCTGCGGTATCCAGTTCTTGGTAAACGATTTCTCAGATGCTGGGCAGAGGTAGGTGAGTAAGTCACTACTTAAGCTGGAAGAGGGTTCACAGTGGCAGTAACAGAAGTGGCCCATGGGACAAGGGAGCTCTGATGGCTCAGCCACTCTTTGTAGCTGGAGCCATCTCCAAGTGGTGCAGCAAGAGAGAGAGGATTTGTGTAGAGAACAACCTGGATTCATAGCTGCACATCAGTGACTCACACAAAAATACACAGCAAAATATTCACACGGCTAAATGACAGACTGACATTAGTGAACCCAAGATCCAATATGCAAGTAGAAACATTTAACAAAGAATGCCATGTACAAACATGAAATACCAATGGCAAGTCTCATTACCTGGCCCAAATGAAACCTTCCTTTCCCTACATCCTTCTATTTTGTCATCAGAGGGGAACCTCTTACACTGGGAACAGGGATCCTAGTGGGAGGAGGTTACAGCATATCTGAGAAAGCAGAACAGACAGGTTGAAAGATGGGAAGCCTGGGAATCTGATACAGAAGTTATTTAATTCTGCAACAAAGAATAGAAGCCAGTCCCTGGTAGAAGTCCAACAGTTTACCAGAAAGTTGAGTGTCTGCAAGAAAAAAGAGAGAAGTTCGGAAAGGGAGAGGAAGACAGCACCCCAGAGTTACTCTGAAGATAAACTTAGAAAATATACATGGAAGTTCTCATTAAATAGAAAAATTATTAAGCACACAAAAGGGGAGTGTGACTGCATAAGTAATGATAATGGTTACAGTAGAGGCAATGACCTAAACAGATAATAATTTTTGGCAGTAACAATAAGCTTGTTGACCAGGAACATTCGGAATCCATAGTATATTTAGAATACCAAAGCACATTTTGGAAAGTTTCCCTGTAAAGACTATTTTAAGAAAAATGGAAGGAAAACCATGACATGAGAAACCTTGTATAAACCAAGAAGCAAAATACTGGCATTACTAGAATTTAAGCTCCATGAAATTGGGGAATTCAACTCAATCCATACTGCATGCCCACATCTGGAGCAATGCTTGGTGGATAGTAAGCACTCTATAAATAATTGTCAAATTAATTAAAGGATTCAGAACCGGGAAATTCTATAACGGATGAGGGCAGAGGGTGGTAGTAGTGATAAGTTTGCAGATGATATTAAATATAGAAGGTAAAAAACTTAAGTGATTGGGAGAAATTATTAGAGCATGTAACAATCTGTAAGATTTTAGAACCTTGATACATAAGCTTAATCTTTTATTACAAGAATAATAAAACAAACAAAGCTGGTGAAATAACCTCCATACCCCCTGCCCATCCTAAAATACCACACATGAGGAGTAAATGGAGGACTTCTCAAACTGTGTATGAGTCCTCAATCCCTTTCCCCTAGTCTTGCACAGAGCCCCTTGTTCCCTTCTCTTAGGATGTGAATCACTGCTTACATTTTATTAAGCCACATTTATTAATAGTCACATTTTATTAACAGAATCATATTGATTGGATACATGTTTTTCAAAAGGAAAAATGCTGAGAGCCATTGGTGAAGAGGGATGAATTATGGAAAAAGTTAAGACAGAAGATTATGGAAATTTTAATCTACTCAGTTGTTGTAAAGGGGAGGACAAATAAATTTGGCAGCTGTTTCTGAAGGCTGTCCCTATTAAACAGTTATAAAGTTGACCTACTACAATCTATCTTCATCACTAACATCATCCCTAACCTGGATGTCTGCGATAAACTTCTAACTGACCTGACTACAAATGCACTTGCTGCCTTTAATAATACATTTTTTAAAAGATCTTATTTATTTACTTGACAGAGAGATAGAGAGCTCAAGTAGGCAGAGTTGCAGGTAGAGGGGGAGGGAGAAGTAGGCTTTTCACTGAGCAGGTAGCCCAATGTGGGGCTTGATCCCAGGACACTTGGAGCTGAAGGCAGCCACTTAACTGACTGAACCACTCAAGTGCCCCTTAATAATACATTTTTGAGGGGCACCTGGGTGGCTCAGTGGGTTAAAGCCTCTGCCTTTCGGCTCAGGTCATGATCTCAAGGTCCTGGGATCGAGCCCCACATTGGGCTCTCTGCTCAGCAGGGAGCCTGCTTCCTTCCTCTCTCTGTGGGTCTCTCTGCCTACCTGTGATCTCTGTCTCTCAGATAAATAAATAAAATCTTTAAAAAAATAAAAATAATACATTTTTGACAGTGAACCAAAGTGATTTTTTTTTTTAATGAAAATCAGGTCATGTTACACTGCACCTTATAATCCTACGGTTTCTTCTCATTGTTTCTAGGACAAAGAGAAAAACTTGAAATTAACCACAAGGGCCTACAGGATCTCATCACTCCTAGTTTTTTGCACCACCTTTCCCATTGACTAGAAATACTTTTCTCCACTTATTCCCCTCTTCCACTTACTATTACTGGATTCTTAGCCTTCAGCTATCAATTGAGTTAACACTTCCTCAGGAAAGCATTCCCTATGAACCCTGGCCAGGTTAAATAAGTTTGCAGTGCTCAGTGACTCTTCTTTGAGCTCAACTGTTACTCTTCACTTATTTAAATGTATTTGATTAATATTGGTCTCTCCCATCTGACTACATGACCCATGAAATCAGGGGCTGGATTTGGTTTTGGCCACTCAGTACTTTAAGCACTAATACAAGGCACCTCATAGTTGTCCAATTATAGTTAATTGTGTTCAAATGGAAAATTGTCAGGAATTGATGACTGAATCTGAAGCATGGGAGAATAGAGAGAAGAGAAAAGAAAAAGATGTCTCCAAGATCTCTTGCCTGGGATAATGTGTATATAGCACCATTACCTAAAATTGAGAAAAGGAGCAGAAAAGTTTTCAGAGGTGACAAACTTACTACAGAGCTTGTTGGATATGATGGGCCTCTGTTATATGTGGGGGAGACATCTTGTAAAGTACCTGGAGATATATGGGGAATTTGGAAAGAAATCTTATAGAAACATATTTTTGAGAATCACCAGGAAAAGATGTAGCACTTGCAGTTAGAAAAATGAATGGAATCATCCTTAGGAGGCACCAGGGTGAGTTGACCCTACGGACAAGGACAGAATACTGCTTAAAGAAAAGAAGAAGGAAGACAAGAGTAAGCACATTCCAAAGAGTATTATGAGAGTTAGAAGGAAAACAGAAGGAAGAAGTGTTTTAAAAGCCAAGAGAGTCCTGTTGTTTTATCCAATCTGTAATCCTCTGCTGTTTTATGGGAATGTTTAGGCCACTCATGTTGAAAGTGATTATCAAGAGATACATTTTTATTGACATTGTGTTTACTGTGAAGTCCTTGTTTCTATAGATTGTCTCCATAAATTTCAGTTCAATGACACTCTTGGGTTCTTTATTCTTTTATAGAACCCCTCTTAATATTTCTTGTAGTGCTAGCCTGGTGGTTACATACTCTTTTAAATCCTGCCAGTCTTGGAAGCTCTTTATCTCTCCACCCATTTTGAATGTCAGTCTTGCTGGATAAAGTATTCTTGGATGCATATTCTTTTCATTTAGCGCCTTGAATACATCTTGCCAGCCCTTTGTGGCTTGCCAGGTTTCGGTGGACAGGTCTGATGTTATTCTGATGGGCCTTCCTCTGTACGTAATGAATCTTTTTCCCCCTAGCTGCTTTCAAGAGCTCCTGTCTAAAATTATGATTCATCATTTTCACAATGAGGTGTCTCGAGGTCTTTCTAGATTCTATGATCTTGAGGGGAAAACCTCTCTGCCTTGCTGGTTCCATTCCCTAGATTGGGAAAATTTTCTTGGACAATTTGTTCAACTATATCCTCTAGTCTTCTTTCTTTCTCCTCCCCCTCAGCAATTCCAATAATTCTGACATTGAAATGTTTTATAGCATCATTTATTTCCCTAATTCTGTTTTCATGGCTTCTAAGCTGTTTGTTCCAGGTCTCCTCCTGATCCTCTTCCTCTATCAGTTTGTCCTCTAGATCACTAATTCTATCTTCTGCCTCAGTTACCCTAGCTGCTAGAGAATTTATATTAGATTAGAACTCATTGATAGCATTGTTAACATCTTCCTTGGTAGCTTTCACCCTAATCAATTCCATTTTGTCATTAATGGTTTTCTCCAAACTAGCAGTTGCCTGGATAATTGTTAGCCTGAATTCCCTTTCCAACATTCTGTTTATGTCCATATCCAACAGCTCTGATGGAGAGGGCACAGTCTCTGAATTTTTTCTCTGTTGGGCATTCCTCCTCCCTAGTCATTTTGGTGAGAGAAGGCTGAGGGGATGTGTAGCTGAATGTATAAGAGAAAAATAAATAAATAAATAAAAGCCAAGAGAGAAGATTTCATGAAGATGAGAAGAATGTTAATAGATGAAGAATTTATCACTCCCTGGTTGTAGCTGTGCCAAAACTAGTTACTATCTTTAGTTATTTCTAGTCTCTAGGCAGTGGGAAACCTGGCGTTATAAGGTCTGCATGAGATGCAGTCTCAAGTCCAGGGCGGGGGAGGGGGGGAATCAGAGCATGTGTTCTCAAGCAATAGTTACTTGCAATGGACTAAAATTTGTAAGCTTTACTGCAATGTACTAAACTGTGTGGTGTGTGTGTGTGTGTGTGTGTGTGTGTATACACACGTGCTTCACTGGGGAGTGAACATTATTTCTAGGGCATCACCAAAGGATTTTTTGTTGAACTAGGGATAAACATGAATTTTATTCCAAGCCACATCCAGTAGCAAGTTTTTTTTTTTATTTAATTTAATTTTATTTTCTTTCAGTGTTCCAAAATTAATTGTTTATGCACCATACCCAGTGCTCCATGCAATACGTGCCCTCCATAATATCCACCACCAGGCTCACCCAAACCCCAATTCCCCCTCCCCTCCAAAACCCTCAGTTTGTTTCTCAGAGTCCACAGTCTCTCATGGTTTGTCTCCCCCTCCAATTTCCCCCAACTTACAGCCAATAGCAAATTAAAGTTTTATCCCAACCATAGAAAAGAGAGAACATTTGTAAATGGAGATAAAAGACAAGGTGAGATGTGAAGCTCAAATGCAGAAAAAATAAGTAAGGAAAGACTAAGTTTCCTGAGGCTAAAGTATAAGATAAGGCCATGGAAGAACAAAGGCACAATGCCATCTGTAGTATATACTATGGTATCCCTCTGAGATCTGCTTTTGAAGGCCTATCCCCCTATCCCTCAGCTGCTGGAGATACCAGATGCTGAGAATTCACATCTGCACTCCTTCCTGGAAGGAACTACCTCATCCAAAGTTGTGCCCCATCATACAGGGTAGCCTATGGCCAATGACTAGATACCACAGGAATACAAATAACTGGCTTCCTTGCCTCATTGTGGGTTAACTGAGAAGGACTATCCCAGCTCTAGAGCTTCCATTGTATCATTGGAGGTGTCAGACGCAACCTCATGAAAGGTCAATTTCTCCTTTGAATTAATCTTACTTTATTGACTTGTTTACAAATATATTTCCCTACAGAACTCAAACCTCCTTCTGCACACCATGCTATACCTGTATAATAGAATTCAATTTAAGACACTGTATATAATAATAAGAAAGATTGTTATTTCTACTCAACTTTCATTTGCTTATTAGTACCTTCCACTAATTAATGATCACTGCCTATCATTATATCAAGTATCATGATACCATGGAGATAAATCTAACATTGGTTTTGACCCCAAGGAAATTACAGTAGTAGATATCTACCAGTTTTCCAGGCTGGAGTAAGCATCAGAATCACCTGAAGGGTTTATTAGCATTTATTGGGCCCCACCCCCAGAGTTATTGGTTTAACGAATCTGGAGTAGTATCTAAGAATTTGCATTTATAACAAATTATCAGATGATGCCAATACTCCTGGCCTAGGGACATGATTTAAGAACCACTGATAATCAGTGATAATTAACATGACAAATAAATAGACCTCTGGAAAAATACCAAAAAGAATAATCCTGAAATAAGCTAATTGGGGAAGGCTCTGTGGATGGTATGTCATTAAATCTGGGCTAAGAAATATTTTGCTGGTAGGGAGCTGGTAGGGAAGATTTCCTCATCAGAAGAAATAAGAAGAATGACATGGAGATGAAACTATGAAAAAAATCGGAAGTTCAGTTTGAGGCAAGTATCTGGCCTTGGTATTGCTCTTAACTTTAGGAAAGATGGACATATCATCACTATCCAGGCTGCATGAAGGATTATCCATCAATATAATGCAGTGTGAAGAAGGCAGAAAAGAAGTTTAAAAATCACAAAAGGCCCTTTAAAATATCTGGGAGCAACCTGTGTTAAACTGTTCAGGAATGGGAACATAATATAACCCAATGAGTGATAAGACTTGGTAGTTCTAGGAGGGGTATGACTTCGCTAGAATCACATAATGGTCTCTCAGTGTGTCTAAATTTCTTAATTCCATTCCTTAGCTCAGATCCAAACACCAGCTATCCAGTCCTCCACATTTACGGGGTTCCCTCCCACATAGCATCTCCTTAATTTTTCAGGTCTGCTTTGCAAGTATCATTTCCCTGAACCATCCATCTCACTCTCAGTCCTGTGATATTTTACACATACGTAGACATGCAGGAATTTTCTGTATTTGGAAATGTTCTATATAACTTTCTATGTAGGTCAGACAAATACTTGAAGTGAGAGTGTCTTTAACTGTGCCTCATATTGCCCCTATAGGTTTCCTCTGCTATATTATGGAATTAAAGAATGGATTTTCTGTTTCTCCAGAAAATAGGCAACATGCTATGAAAGAAGCCAGGGTCTCTCTCTGGAAACAAGAAAAGTCCTGCAAGAAATGTGTCTATAACCAACTCCCAGTGATATGCTGCATTCTAACAATACACAGTTCCACCCTCCCTCCTTCCTTCTGGTGGGGATTCCAGGACTAGAAGATATACACCTCTGGATTGGCTTCCCCTTCTTTGCAGTGTATCTAATAGCACTCCTGGGGAATATCACTATCCTATTTGTGATCCACATTGAACACAGCCTCCACCAACCCATGTTTTATTTCCTGGCCATGTTGGCCTGCACTGACCTTGGCATCTCCACAGCCACCATCCCCAAGATGCTGGGCATTTTCTGGTTCAATCTCAGGGAGATTGGGTTTGGTGCTTGCATCACACAGATGTACACTATCCATATATGTACTGGCCTGGAGTCTGTGGTGCTGACGGTCATGGCTATAGATCGCTATATTGCCATCTGCAACCCCCTGAGATATAGCATGATCCTCACCAATAAGGTGATAGCTATCCTGAGCATAGTCATCATAGTCAGGACCTTGGTGTTTGTGACTCCATTCATATTTCTCATCCTGAGATTGCCTTTCTGTGGTGTCCGGGTTATCCTGCACACCTACTGTGAACACATGGGCTTGGCAAAGTTGGCTTGTGCCAATATTAGGGTCAATATTGTCTATGGCTTGATTGCTTTTTCAGTAGGATACATTGATCTTTCTGTTATTGGGTTCTCCTATGTCCAAATCCTCCGAACAGTCTTCCACCTCCCCTCCTGGGATGCCCGGCTCAAGGCACTCAGCACATGTGGCTCCCATGTCTGTGTCATGTTAGCTTTCTACCTGCCAGCCCTCTTCTCCTTCATGACACACCGCTTTGGCCATAACATTCCTCATTACATCCACATTCTTCTGGCCAATCTGTACGTGGTTGTTCCCCCTGCTCTTAACCCTGTTATCTATGGGGTCAGGACAAAACAGGTAAGAGAGCGTGTACTAAGGATGCTTAACCCTAAAGGCTATTGACTTTTTGCCCCAGGAGCATTTTCTATGACAGTTAAGGGAAATAATAATAAGATCAAAGCAGAAGTAAATACTGGAAATATTTTTTTAAAACTCCAGCACTCCCACACAGGCCAATCACACTGTATTTCCCCCATTTCTCCTATTTGTACACCCACTGGAAGGCATAGTTCAAAACTTCTCAAACTGTCTCTACTTTGCCACAAGAAGAATACAAAGCAAAACAAAACATAATACTCACATTTAAACCACATATTACAAAATTCATATTTTGTAATTCAATTCAAAATTCAAATACATATTACAAAATACTCACATTTAAACCACATATTACAAAATTCCTAAAGGAAGAAAAAGATTTGGAAAAAGGTGTGGCCCCAGTAACTGCCTTGAATAATTTCTTTCCACATGGAGTTTCTCTTCATTCACATGTCAGAAGTTCATGTCTTGAAATGATCTAGGATTTCATCAATATCTAGTAGCAAGAGAAACTAACATGGATTCATAAGATTTAAATTCAGGCTCTGGCCTTGCTTGGAAGATTTACCTGATAATTTCACTTAGAGCTCTTTGAACTTCAATATCCTTGCCAATAAAATGCTATAAAGCATTATTAATCTGGCATTGTGAAAAAAAATGGTTGAAAAAATCTTTGTGGTTTGTAAAACATGAAAAGATTTGGAAATAAATAAACAAATGTATTTCTAGCACAGTTGTTACTTCTACCATATGTAGGTTTAGTTTACTAAGCCCAATTCTAATATATAGTCACTATTATGAAGTAAGGGTGCTAACTCTGGATTACTCCCAATGTTTGGGGCCTTTTAGGACCCTCAGCCCTTACCTTGATCAGAGGGTCTGTCAAAAGACTAGAAAGCCCAAAGAATTAAGAAGGCCCAACCTAGCATGCTCTTACACTATTGGTGGGAATGCAAACTGATGAAGCCACTCTGGAAAACAGTATGTCATGTTCTTAAAAAAAATTAAAAATAGAACTACCCTACCCAGCAATTGCACTACTAGGTACTTATCCAAAGGACACAAAAGTACTGATTTGCAGGGCGACATGCAACCTGATGTTTATAGTAGCATTATCAACAACAGGCAAATTATGGAAAGAGCCCAAATGTTCACTGACTAGTGAATGGATAAAGATGTGGTGTGTGTGTGTATTCCATATATATATGTATATATATTCCATTATATATGTATATATATATATAATGTAATATTACTCAGCCATCAAAAAGAATAGAATCTTGCCATTTGCAACGACATGGATGGAGCTAAAGTGTATTCTGCTAAGCAAAATAAATCAGAGAAAGACAAATACCATATGATTTCACTCCTATGTGGAATTTAAGAAACAAAACCGATGAATATAGGGGAAGGAAAAAAAGAGAGGGAAGCAAACCATAAGAGACTCTTAATTATGGAGAACAAACTGAGGGTTGATGGAGGGAGGTTGGTGGGAGATACACCAAATGGGTAATGGGCATCAAGGAGGGCACTTGTGATGAGCGCTGTGTGTTATATGTAAGTGAAGAATCACTTAATCCTACACCTGAAGCCAATATTACACTACATGCTAACTAGAATTTAAATAAAAATCTGAAAAATAAATAAAGCTATTTTGATAAATTGAAAAAAAAAAAAAGAGGGCCCTATCGGGACTTGAGCCTTAGAGCTCATCACCCACAGTTCTTATTAGAGTGAGCTTTAGGGAAATCTGTAATAGAGTGGCTGCTGATGTAATATAAAGTCATTCTTATCAGAGTATGTAAGCTAAATAAGACAATTGATTTCTCTGGGTATTCTGGAAGCCACAAAAATACGAAGTTGGCTTCTGTTTGAAAATGGGATCCCAGGGGCACCTGGGTGGCTCAGTGGGTTAAAGCCTCTGCCTTCGGCTCAGGTCATGGCCCCAAGGTCCTAGGATCAAGCCCCGCATCAGGCTCTCTGCTCAACAGGGAGCCTGCTTCCTCCTCTCTCTCTCTCTGCCTACTGATCTCTGTCAAATAAATAAATAAATAAATCTTAAAAAAAAAAAAAAAAAGAAAGAAAGAAAGAAAGAAAATGGGACCCTGATTGAAACTCTAGGTAAGGTGAGCAAGAACTATTCAGAGAATGGGCTATGGTGATGGTAATTTAATTGATGGAGGAACTGAATAGAATAAATGACATTTTGTGTCAAATGTACTTAAATAAACAAATAAATGAAAAAGTGATCAAGTGATCATTTTCTAAATAGAAATTATGAAATTGACACAAACATGATTTAGAAAAACAAAACAGATCAAAATGGTTATGAAGATGACAAGAAAGTCATTGCAGATTTTCTTCCAAGTAAGATGCCAGACCATGATAGTTTTTCATGTTTCTTATACTATGTTAACTGTTTTCCAATACTAAAACAATCGTATACCTTTCAAAATCATTTTAGAAAATTAACATTATCATAATGGCAAAATCAGAAAATAGATAAGAAAGTAAACATAGAAGAAAAAATTCAGAAGAAAGAAAAATACAGGTCAACCCCACATACAAATGCAGATAAAAAAGTGTAAATAAACATAAAAAATAAATTTGTTATAGTTTTTTAAATAAAATGAGAGATATTATTAGAAGAGCACATAGTGTTGAGTGCTTTATTTTCATTACCTTGTTCGATTTTCAAAATACTCTTAAAACCCACTAGTATTAATGTTAGCTTAGGTAAATGAAAATTGAGAGTTCAAATAATAAATTTTGTCACTAATATCATGTAGCTAATAATTGTCTCTGTAACTTCACACTCCAAGTTCTGCACCTATACCATAAACAGCGTATTTGGAATAATTACAGATGAGAACAATGGTTCAATATTAGACAATTTTAAAAACACAGATAATCATGTCAAAAAAATGGGCAGAAGACATGAACAGACACTTCTCCAAAGAAGACATACAAATGGCTAACAGACATATGAAAATATATAAATTCAATCCACTACATCAATAAATAAATGCATTAATATTATAAACCTCATAAATTTTGAGGCTAGTCAAAAAGTTCAAAATACTGAATACTTTTTTTTTTTTTTAACTGCAGAACAAACATATAAAAAGGCAGTCTACAAACCAGGGAAAACATCAAGACATGGCAACCTTGCCCTGCCCCCCTGGCAATGTTTTATTCTTCAGATACACTGATCATGATACTGACAAAAGGTGCTCTATCAGCAAAACAATGAGAAATAGGAAAAATCAGTCCAAACCTACAAAATGTTCTAGTAAGAAGTACATAGAGTGGGACTGGAGACAAAACTTAATTCAAGATTATTCCAAAAACCAAATGTAAGAGCTAAAGCTATAAATCTCTCAGGAGAAAACATAGGGGTAAATCTTCATAACCCTGAGTTAGGCAATAGTCTCTTAGTTACAGCACCAAAAGAACAAGTAACTAAAGAAAAAAAGAGATAAATTGGACTTCATCAAAATTTAAAACTTTATCCCTCAAAGAACAGCATCAAGAAAGTGCAAAGATAACCCACAGAATGAGAAAATATTGCAAATTATGTAAATGATAAAGTTCTAGTACCTGGAGCATATAAAGCCTCTTACAGCTAAACAATAAAAACCAAGCAGCCCAGTTAAAAATGGACAAACATATTGTGGTTTAACCTCACAAATGAGATATTTTTCAGCCATAATGAAATACTGATATGGGCTATAAATGAATGAACCTTGAAAGATTATGCTATGTGAAAAGCTTAATGGCTATATATGTACTGTATGATTCCAATTAATTTTAAATGTCTGTAATTGGCAAATCTATGGAGATGGAATGTATTTAGTAATTACCAAGGACTGGTACAGAAGAAGAATGGGAAACTTACACCTGGGTCATTAACTTAAAAGGTTAAAAATAGGCCCATGGGACTAGGTCTCATAGCTCTGAGGAGGGTGCTGTCTTCAATTTGTACTGCTATCACAGGAGCTCAGAGGAGGTGCCTGCAGAGGTGCAACTAAAATCTCTGAGAGTGGGACTCTGTCCTGGGGCTGCTGGACCTCAGAGGAAGTTCAGTGCGGCTGATCCTGGGAGTTCCAACCCCAAACCTAAATCAAACTCAAACCCAACCAACCAACAAATCCTGGAGACTAGAATCAATCCCCTGCCAGGTGAAGAGTCATTGCTCAGGGGTACTGATGAGACAGGAACAGGAAGAAGCAAGTATTCCCTGGACTGCTTCAGGCTTCCAGTCTTTTCCTGCTATTCTTTGGGGGTGGAAACTAAAAGGGAGCCAGCTGACAAGGAAGAGTCCCAGAGTCCAAGTCCCAGCATCCCAAAGCAGATCTCTGGATGGTGGGGAGACCAGAGTTAATGACTGTGAGGCTCCTGTTAGTTCTGAGTCTGAGAGCTTGTGACCACATGAGGGACAACTGAGGCAGCACCCTGCACTGTACACCAGCTCCCAGACACTGGACACAGACTCATGTCCTCCTGTGTGGGTATGCAAGGAGACATGGCATCATAGCATGCTGTCACAGGGCAGCTTTCACAGCTGTTGCAGAGTCTGGAGTTAGCTCTGAGCAGAAACAGAGAATAAACACATCACCCAGCAGGGATTCCTCAGAGTAACTGCAGCTCAGGGCTGCCTTGGGCTCCAGGGCAGACACTTCCAAAGCTACAACTCAGTAACAGCAGAAAAAGACAAAGACATCCATTTGCCTACAAGAAGAGGCTCATTACCACCAGCTTAGCTCTCCTTTCCTCAAGCAGAGCCATAGGTATGACTCTGCATTTGTCATTTTCTTTCTTTTTTTTTTAAGATTTTATTTATTTATTTGACAGAGAGACAGAGATCACACATAGGTAGGGAAGCAGGCAGAGAGAGGGAGAAGCAGGCTCCCCGCTGAGAAGAGAGCCCAATGCAGGGCTCCATCCCAGGACAGGATCATAACCTGAGAAGGGAGAAGCTCCACCCACTGAGCCACCCAGCATTTGTCATTTTCTACAAGAGAATTCTCTCACAGGGCTCCCCTCCATCTCACAACTGCTGGAAGAGTCTATCCAACATGGTCTTCCTCCTGTCCATCAGAGGCCAGAAAGGCCAACTTCAACACTGATGACCTAAAGTGATACCAATAATCTCAACATCCTTGCATACTGATAACAATGATAGTAATGACATTAATACGAAAGCTCAAATGTTTTGAGCACCAGCAAATTACCAGTATCTGTGCATGATAACATTAATTTTCTTTTCCTTTCTTTTCTTTTTTTTTTTGGTGCAAAATGGTGGTTTATTTTTTTTTAAGATTTTTTTTTATTTATTTGTTGGACAGACAGAGATCACAAGTGGGCAGAGGTGGAGGAAGCAGGCTCCCTCTGGAGCAGAGAGCCTGACTCAGGGCTCCAACCCAGAACCCTGGGATCAGGACCCAAGCCAAAGGCAGAGGCTTTAACCCACTGAGCCACCCAGGCACCCCAAAATGGTGGTTTATTAAAGCACAGGGACAGGACCCATGGGCAAAAGGAGATACTGCACTGGGGCTTGAGGAGTAGCTGATTACACACTCAGAGTTGGGGGGAGTAAGGAAAAGGGAGGTTTCAAAAGAACTTTTATATGCTAAAGAGAACCTACAAGATAATGGAGCCCTTGCCCTGGTCAAGTTAAGGTTGTTTACTCCTCTAGCAAGGTATTAACATTAAGATAGTTGGGAGGAAAAAAAAAAAAGGATAGTTGGGAGATTCCTGGAACAATGTCACACAGGTCCCACCCAGGAGTGGAGGAGGGGAGGCTGTAGGGTGTCAACTTACACTTTGTCCTCACCTAGCTTTCTGCTCCTTCATCATATCCACCTGAACAATTTTGACCCTTAAATCTTTAAGGTTTTTGAAGGTGGAAGGTCTCATCTTCTGTACCATCTTCCTGTTGAATAACATTAATTTTCATAAGACCCTTGTGTGGATGATTATAAAAATTGGTTCCGAAAACATCTATTAGAAAGGGTACAGTTCCTAGGAATAGGATACATATTGTCAGGTATTATCACCCAGAATTTGGTCCATTCTCTTGGTCTCTCTAGGAGTGCTTTCTCCACCTCTGCTATGCTTCTCCCAGGTGCAAATCCAGAAGGGACTCAAAGAGGAATCCTGTTAGTTGGTCATATTCAGATCTTAATTCCTGCACTAGATCAGTGCAAACAGCCACCATAATTATGAGAAGCTTGACTCAAACTGGGTGTACACAGTTCTAGAAACTACAACTTGTGTTAGGGATTTGTAAGGGATGAAGGGGCTAGCACACCTATTGTCATCCCTCAGAGTGATGAGCACAGCTTCTGGCATATCAGGGGGCTCAGCGAACATCCCCTTGCTTATGAAATTGAAGCGACTAAGAGAAGAGTTAACCAATAGTGTCTACAATGCATCTTTCATTTCAAGTAGTAGAGCCCTAAGTATAAGAACAGAAATGACATGTACTTGAGGTTGGCTCTCAATTTGGTCCTTAGGAGACAGGCTAAGAGGATGACAGTTTCTCAGAGAACTGTCAAGCCCAGTGCAGGTAACTCAAGAAACTGGACACAATTGTTCTAAGACAGGTGTTGGGATAGGTCCTCATCAGATAAAGGGGATGGGTGAACAGTTATCCAAAAAGCCAGATCTTAAGGGGCAGACACAACCTTGCCATGAAGTTCTTATAACAAACAAACAAACAAAGAATCCTCTTAGTACAGTCTTTGAACATGTCTTGTTGATAGAATGAAGTAGTATAAACTAAAGCCATTTCAAATTGGTAAGAGTACAGATGTTTCATCAGTTTAATGAGAAAATCTGTGGAGTGACTTTGCTAGCACAGATGGACAATGGTCTGATTGTACTGGAAGCAGTTGTATTAAAAACATGAGAAGGAGGCAGAGAGAGGCCAACCACTAGCCACTCACCTCACTTCTTGGTTTGCATGTTATCACATTAGAATGAGAAATCTGCATTAAGAACACAGCCTTTTGAGAATGAGCTCTGTACATTTTGAACTGAAAACTACATTGAACACTGCCATTCAGGACCAATGACAATTTAAATCAAGACCCAGTAGCCAGAGAGAGCAAAAATTTAGTCTAGAGCAAAAAGGGAGTTTATGCTGGTGACCAATGCTCAAAGCAAAGACATTGCTGAGGGGCGCCTAGATGGCTCAGTGGGTTAAAGCTTCTACCTTCAGCGCAGGTCATGATCTCAGGGTCCTGGGATCAAGCCCCACATCAGGCTCTCTGTTCAGCTTCCCCCTCTTTCTCTCTGCCTGCCTCTCTGCTTACTTGTGATCTCTGCCAAATAAAATCTTAAAAAAAAAAAAGACATTGTTGAAAAAACAAAACTACACTTTCCACCTATGACAAAGCAGAGTTTGGGAGCTTCATAGTACATAGTCATCCTGATATGCTAATTCTAAGCCAACAGTATTTTTTTTTTTAGATTTTGTTTATTTATTTGACAGAGAAGAGTGATCACAAGTTGGCAGAGAGTAGGCAGAGAAAGTGGGGGAAGCAGGCTCCCCGCTGAGCAGAGAGCCCAATGCGGGCTGGATCCCAGGACCCTGAGATCATGACCTGAGCCGAAGGCAGCGGCTTAATCCACTGAGCCACCCAGGCGCCCCTAAGCCAACGGGTATTAGCAAGGAGTGCTAGCTGTAACCTCAGAGGCCTGGTGTGAGACTGATCAAACTGTGCTACCAGGGAGTCTATAAAGCCTGGAGATGTTGATAAGAGTAAACAATGCTTCACAGCTACAAGTCAACACTGCTCTCTTGTGGCTGCTCAGGGAATAGCAATACTGGTATGAATTCGGTTCTCAACTTTGGCTTGATGTTTTAAAGGTGACTGACAACGAGGTTTTATGAAAACTCCCGGGATCTCCAACATTTAGCGGAGGGTTAGTGAGTAGCTTTAAGAAGAAGATACTGTACTTCCCGTTCATTAGGCATGTGGGGCTTTGAATGATTAATTTAAAAATAAAAGGAATATAACAATTATTCTATGATTTTCTCTTCATCCGTAATATCTAAGATCAATATCAAATCAATGGCATGGGCCAAGGTATTCATATTTACCTCTATCTACTCAACCAAAATTAGTTACTGAGCACTTTATATGTGATGAACACAGAATGGATTAGCATAGATAATTACTACTAGAGGTAAACAACTTTCAGAGTGATTACAGTTAAAACAGCCCATAATAATATTATTATTATTCTCATCTTTGCAGATTAGACAACTGAACAAAAAGACTAGTGGTCATTCAGCTACCAGGGATCAGAGACCAAGAGAGACTCAGGCATGTTTGCTAACTAAATCCATTTTTCCTATCATATTATCTAGGGATTGAGCTACATCGTTGGACTTCACCTGGACAGGTCTGTAGTTTTCTGAAGTTTTCGTGCTTCAGATTATAGATAGCTGAGGCAGTGCACATCAAAACCCATCATATGCTGAATTAGTCAATGCAAGTAAAGTTAAAGTTAGTTACTTACACAAAGATATCACAGTAACTTAACAGGATAAAAGTTTACTACCCATTCAGATCCCATTCCAGTGCATGGGGGCTTTGCTTCCTGTCAGTATTTTGGGAACCAAGCTTCTTCCATTTATGGATCCTCCATGTATTAAGCCCTTAGGGTTCTCCTCAGGTATTTCTGCTGGCTGTCATGCCAGGGAAGGGAGACAGTGCTCCTGATCTTGTATGATATTTTAGTGGCTCAATCTGAGAGAGATTTACATCACTTTTTCTATCATTCCATTGGCCACACTGCTCACATAGATCCAGCTGCCTACAGCTGAGGCTGGGTCACTGAATAATCATTTCTTGAGAGAAATGATACAACAGAGACTCTTGCATGTAAAATATACTTACCTTCTCCCCAAGGGAGACCACCCAGGCTCTCACACAGTCCAAGATCTCAAGCAGGGAGTGTCTTCTCCATCAAGTCCTGATGTGATTCCTTGTGGACCAGTCATTTTCCTCCTCTCCCCACATAAGTAATGGTGGAGTACTGGTACCCATCATTAAGATTTCCATTTGGAGGGGAGGCATGGAATTCGTTCAGTAGGAACTTGTCCATGGTAATGCTGGAATATTTTGAAGGCAAGCACTGCTACATTTTTACCCACTGATGTGGTGGAAGTTCCTTGACTAGACACTGGTTATGTTCTCTGGGAGAAACTTGCCATTGTTTCTATGACCCCTTGATCTGCCTTTGGGAGGCTGTGTCTTCTTCATTGTCCCCCATGGCATTATGTCATGCAGGCACTGGAATATGTGACTTCTTTTGCATCACTGCATTTGGAGCCTGCTTCCAGCTCATACAATATTAAGATTAATAACTGTTTTAATTCCTAATCAAGAACTTTCTTTAAAAGCCAAGCTCAGGGGCGCCTGGGTGGCTCAGTGGGTTAAAGCCTCTGCCTTCAGCTCAGGTCATGATCCCAGGGTTCTGGGATCGAGCCCCGCATCGGGCTCTCTGCTCAGCAGGGAGCCTGCTTCTCCCCTCTCTCTCTGTCTGCCTCTCTGCCTACTTGTGATCTCTGTCTGTCAAATAAATAAATAAAAACTTTAAAAAATAAAAAATAAATAAAATAAAATAAAATAAAAGCCAAGCTCAGGTGTCTTTGTCAATAAAAACCCTCAAAACCCAAACAGGTTTCTGATCTATTTGTATCAGGCAGTCCCATGCACTAGTAATCACACACACATACGTTCTTCAGTATAATTTAAAATTTGTTTTCTTTTGTTTTTCTATTGTTTTTCCAGTTCACCATGCTACTCCTTTTTAGGTAATGGTGTCTAGACTTGAGTATGACAACTATACACATAATCTACTCTTCTTAGTTCTGGTTTCTATGAGTCTGTGTTTTTCAAAAACAGTCTAAAACTTTCTCTTAACCTCTGATGTCCCAAGCAGTAGGACAGTTTTTCAAGACTCCATATTTATGGACTTTCTCTATAATCATTAATTTTTGCTTGAAAATCAGCCAACTTTCTGCTAAGGTCATCTACTTATCAAAATAACCTGTCAACGGAATCAACAGTCACAAACATACACAATTATTTTCAAGTGTAACCAATCATTTCCCCTAGACTTACTGTTTAGTAGACATGTCAACTTTCCTTGCTGTGTGATCTTTTGAATATTTGTTGTCCATTTTCTCAGTGTCTACAGCATTAGTCAGGATAATTTGCTGGCTGTTGAAACAAACAATTCCAATGTGTTAGGAGCGTAACACATACAATTTGCATTTCCCATCCAATGCATGTGGAAGAGGCGGCTCTCTTCCATGCTGTCCTTCAGGGACCTAGCTTCCTCCATTGTGTGATTCCAACATACCTAGGCCTTCATGTCTTCAGTGGATTAAGTGCAACTGGCCAGAGGTGGGGAGAGAGTGTAGAGGACATTTAAGGAGGTTATAAATGTTGTGTCTAGAAGAGGTGTGTGCCAAGTCCTTGGCCAGACTCAGTCTTATAACTCCATCTAACTGCAGGTAAACCTGGAAAATGTAAATTTATCTGTGTGTCTAGAAGGAGGAAGAACTCAGTTGAATAAACCTAGCCTTGTATCTGTCATTTATACACATTGATTGTTGGGTGAACTTCAAGCTGTGCAGTGGGAAGGGTGAGAAGTGGTAGGAGACCTCTGGAGATTTTGTGGCTCTCCTGGGCTCTCTGAGATGGTCAGCCCTACAGCCCAACCTGCTGCTTATTTGCCTCCTCCAGTCTATTAGTAAGTAGATCATCAGGTTTTATTTTAGACCCATAAGAGGGGAGTAAAGAGGTCCTTTTGAGTTCCTTCCATGTTTTCCAGTCATCCCATCAGTGGTAAGAATGAAAAGAGGGACTTTGGTATGCTGCATCTCAGGACTAGAAGCTCAGTGGATGGATGCAGGGATTTGAACCCAGATCTGAACCCTAGCCCAGGACTGCCCAAACATATTTCTGGAACCCTCCTTGACATTTGCTAGGATGACATCAGGAGCCTGACATAGGATTTAAATGAGCAGTCCATGCTCTGCTCAGTCTTTGAGTTTGTGCATAGTTCTTGTGGTCTATAAAGAGACTTTGCTGCTAGGACATAGCAGGTTGGGAGATGAGTTAATATTCCAGGGAAGGACAGACCTTGGTAGATTTCCTCCACAAAGCCACTGAATTTATTGCCTTCACTTTGATGTTCATAATAAAATTAAGAACTGTGTCCTGTTTGAGAAAGAGTCTGTGAGTTTCCTTAGACCTATGCTTGCTCCTGAAAAAAGTAAATATTGATTTTTCTGTAAATGGAGCAAAAAAAGGTCTGTTTATGGGTCCATGTGCTGTGCTTCCTCAGAGCTGGGTGAAAGCAGTTTCCTCATCTTCCAGGGTATGCTGCTGCCTTTAGAGAAGTCAAAGAAAGTTTATACACTATGTTTATCCAAACAACTACTATTTGCTATAACATATTTCTGAGACTGTAAGATCACATTTCTCTGCATGTCATTTTCCTGTTGTGGGGCAAATACTGCTTTGGTTAGTATCACCACCTTCATTTTCCTTTTGCATCATGTTGTAAAGATCACTGTGCATCACTCTTCCTGGTCCCCACACAGTGAGGAAATGATCCATGTGCCCAAATGCTCATGAGAAAGAAATTCTGACACTCACTTTTAGCATAAAGCATCTTGGATTTCAAGTGTGAAAGTCAGGTTTAATGTCCTGGCTAGAATACTCAGCCATTTGCACTGGGTATATAATGTTCAGTATCATTGCCCCACAAAGAGAATACAATTATTTCACTGTAAGTTTTAACTCAATTATATGCATAAAAACATTAACTACAATCACTCAATGTCATTGCTCATTTTCCTTCCTTATATTCTTTCTTCCTCTTCCCCCTTTTTCCTCCCTCCCTCCTTTCATTCTTTTTTTTTTTTTTTTTTACTTCTGCTGCTTTTTTTCCTCTCTCCTATATGCCTTCCTTCCTCCATTCTCTCTTTCCTTCTATTCTTTCACAGGAAGCTCAGGTAAGTTATTTTGCTCTAGACTATGACACCAGGGCTTTCATGCGTCTTTTCATAATCTTTTCCATCAAAGTGGTCAACAATATAACATAATTCAAGATCAATGATTGTTTTAGATAATTGCATTACATGTTTTGAACCCAGGTAGATAAAGCACAGGTAACCAGCTTAATTACCTGTCCAGCTGGATCCAGGAGAGAAGATAATTACACAAACAGAACTAACAAGGTTATGGAATGCAAATACTTGATTTTTATGAAATTTTCTTATATTCCACACTAAAGTTTTACTCCACACACACCATGAATATGTTAGTCTTGTTCTCCCTGTAAAGAAAACTTCTAACTTCCATTTCACGGCAGACCATGTAGACTAAAAAATCCTCATGTTGCTAAACAACAAAGTAAACTATAATAAACTTCCTCTCAAATGCATATGTTTAAAAGAAAGTAAGAAAATTTGAAAGTAAACAAAAGCAATGGGAGGTGAAAAAATACTGTTTTTTTTTCTTTCATTACATTCAGTTAGCCAGCATATAGTATGTCATAACATTTTGCTGTAGTGTTCAACGATTCATTAGTTGCATACAACACCAGTGCTCATTCCAACACCCAGCTACCTCCATCCCCCCACCACTCTCCCTTCTGAAAGCCTCAGTTTGTTTTCTGGAGTCCAGAGTCTCTCACGGTTCATCTCCCTCTCTGATTTCTCCCCCTTCAGTTTTCCATGTTACACATGTAAGTGAAACCATAAGATAATTGTCTTTCTGGTTGACTTATTTCACTTAGCATAACCCCTCCAGTTCCATTCATGTCGATGCAAATGGTGGGTATTTATCCTTTCTGATGGCAGAATAATATTCCATTGTATGTATGTACCACATTTTCTTTACCCATTCATCTGTTGAAGGTGTCTCAGTTCCTTCCACTGTTTGGCTATTGTGGACATTGCTGCTATGGACATTGGGGCGCAAGTGCCCCTTCTTTTTTACTGCATGTGTGTCTTCGGGGTAAATACTTACTAGTGCAATCACTGGATGGTAGGGTAGCTCATAAGATACCCAGGAATGAACCTAACCAAAGAAATAAAGGATCTCTACTCTAGAAACTACAGGACACTTATGAAAGAAATTGAGGAAGATGCAAAGAAATGGAAAAACATCCCATGCTTATGGATTGGAAGAATAAACATCATTAAAATGTCTATGCTGCCCAAAGCAATTTACACTTTCAAAGCAATCCCTAACAAAATACTATTGACCATTTTCACAGAGCTGGAACAAACAACCTTAAAATTTGTATGGAACCAGAAAAGACTGCAAGTTGCCAGGGCAATGTTGAAAAAAAAAAACTGAAGCTTGGAGCATCACAATGCTATATTCAAGCTATATTACAAAACCATAGTCATCAAGATAGTATGGTATTGGCACAAAAACAGACACATAGATCAATGGAACAGAATAGAGACTCCAGAACTGGACCCTCAATTCTAGGGTCAGCTAATCTTCAACAAAACAGAGAACACCCAATGGGAAAAAAAAAAAAAAAAAGACTCTTCAATAAATGGTGCTGGGGAAACTGGACAACCACATGCAGAAGAATGAAACTAGATCATTCTCTTATACCTTACACAAAGACAAACTAAAAATGGATGAAATACCTCAATGTGAGACAAGAGTCCATCAAAATCCTAGAGGATAGGCAGTAACCTCTTTGACATCAACCACAGCAACTTCTTTCAAGACATGTCTCTAAAGGCAAGGGAAACAAAAGCAAAAATGAACTTTTGAGATTTCATCAAGTTAAAAAGCTTTTTCACAGCAAAGGAAGCAGTCAATAAAACTAAAAGGCAACCCACAGAATGGGAAAAGATACTGGCAAATGACATTTTGGATAAAGGGTTGGTATCTAAGATCAATAAAAAACTTATCAAACTCAACACCCAAAAAAAGACTGCTAAATAGATATTGAATCTATGGCTGTAATGGAAACGTTTATCAGTTTTTATAATAAAGGGGTTTGCATTTTAAATGATCATACAAATAAAGAATGCATACAAATAAAAAATTTGGATACTCACAAGATTAGGAGCAGAATTAAGAATTAAGATACACAGATTCCCAGAGTACCAGGGATTTCAATGGGACATAACTTTAGTGAAGGAGCAGACAAATACAGCTGATTCCTGTGCATTGATTGTATATCCTGTTGCATTGCTGAATTCCTGAATGAGTTCTAGCAATTTTGGAGTGGAATCTTTTGGATTTTCCACATAAAGAATCATGTCATCTATGAAGAGTGAGTTTGACTTCTTTTTTGACAATCTGAATGCCTTTTTTTTTTCTTTTTGCTGTCTGATTGCTGAGGCTAGGACTTCTAGTATTATGATGAACAAAGGTGGTGAGAGTATATATCCCTGTTGTGCTCCTGAGCTTAGTGGAAAAGCTCTCAGTTTTTGCATCATTGAGAATGATATTTGCTGTGGGATTTTTGTATATGGCTTTTATGATATTGAGGTATGTCCCCTCTATCCTTACACCATGGAGAGTTTAAATCAAGAAAGGATACTGTAGGGGCACTTGGGTGGCTCAGTGGGTTAAGCCTCTGCCTTCGGCTCAGGTCATGATCTCGGGGTCCTGGGATCAAGCCCTGCATCGGGCTCTCTGCTCGGCAGGAGGTCTGCTTCCCCCTCTCTCTCTGCCTGCCTCTCTGCTTACTTGTGATCTCTCTCTCTCTGTCAAATAAATTTTAAAAAAAAATAGAAAGAAAGGACACTTTATTTTGTCAAATGTGTCTTCTACATCAGTTAAGAGGATCATAGAGAAAGGGGAACCTCTTACACTGTTGGTGGGAATGCAAGCAGTTATAGCCACTCTGAAAAATGGTATGAAGCTTCCTCAAGAAGCTAAAAATAGGGCTACCCTATGACCCAGCAATCACACTACTGGGTATTTACCCTAAAGATAAAAAAGTAGTGATCTGAAGGGGCATGTAAACCCTGATGTTTATAGCAACAATAGCCAAAATATGGAAAGAACCTAGATGTCCATCAACAAATGAATGGATAAAGAGGATGTGAGATTATATTGGCAATGATGTGGATGGAACTAGAGGGTATTATGCTGAGTGAAATAAGTCAATCAGAGAAAGACAATTATCATACGATCCCTCTGATATGAGGAATTTGAGAGGCAGGGTGGGGGTGGGGTGTAGGGAAGGAAAAAATGAAACAAGATAGGATCGGGAGGGAGAGAAACCATAAGAGATTCTTAATCTCACAAAACAAACTGAGGGTTTTGGGGGGTGGGGAGTAGGGATAGAGTAGCTGGGTTATGGATATTGGGGAGGGTATGTGCTATGGTAAGTGCTATGAAATGTGTAAGCCTGATGATTCATAGACCTGTACCCCTTGGGCAAAAACTACATTATATGGTAATTTTTAAAAAAAGAAGAAGAAGATGTGATACATATATACAATGGAATATTATTCAGCCATCAGAAAGGATAAATAGCCACCATTTGTATCAACATGGATGGAACTGAAGGGGATTGTGCTAAGTGAAATAAGTCAACCAGAGAAAGACAATTATGGTTTCACTCATATGTGGAACATAAGGAATAGAGCAGAGGACCATAGGGGAAGGGAAGGAAAACTGAAGGGGGTGAAATCAGAGAGGGAGATGAACCATGAGAGACTTACTTTGGACTCCAGGAAACGAACTGAGGCCTTCAGAAGGTTGGGGGGGGGTGTACGAAGAGGGTAGCCAGGTGATGGGTATTGAGGAGGACACATGCTGTGATAAGCATAGCGGGTATTATACACAACTAATGAATTATTAAACACTACTTCAAAAATTAATAATGTACTATACAGTGGCTAGTTGAGCATATATATATATATATATATATATGTATATATACACACACACACACACACACATATATATAGGCTAGGACTTCTAGTATTATGATAAACAATAGTGGTGAGAGTGTATCCATTGCATGCAATGGAATATTACCCAGCCATCAGAAAAGATGAAATATTGCCATTTACAATGATATGGATAGAACTGGAGGATATTAGGCTGAGCAAAATAAGCCAATATCAGAGAAAGACAATTATCATATGGTTTCACTCATATGAGGAATATAAGAAATAATGCAGAGGATCATAGGGGAAGGGAGGGAAAACTGAAATGGGAAGAAACCAGAGAGGAAGAAAAACGATGAGAGAGTCTTTTTTTTTTTTTAAGATTTTATTTATTTATTTGACAGACAGGGATCACAAGTAGGCAGAGAGGCAGGCAAGGCAGGGTGGGGGGGAAGCAGGCTCCATGCTGAGCAGAGAGCCTGATGCAGGGCTCAATCCCAGGACTCTGAGATCATGACCTGAGCCAAAGGCAGAAGCTTAACCCTCTGAGCCACCCAGTCACCCCATGAGAGAGTCTTAACTATGGGAAGCAAACTGAGGGTTGCTGGAGGGGAGATGGGTAGGGGGCCATGGTAACTGAGTGATGAGCATTAGGGGGGCACTGATGTGATGAGCTCTGGGTGTTATATACAATTGATGAATTATTGAACTCTACATCTGAAACTAATGGTGTTCTATATGCTGGCTCATTGAATTTAAATAAATAAACAAACAAACAGGTTAAAGAAACAAAAAATAGAGTTAAAAATGCATGCAAAAAGGAGCATTAACATATCAGGTTTATTTGAATAAAACAAAACTAAGCCTTGTGGAAATTTTAAAAATACATAGGCAGTAACCTCTTCGACATCAGCCACAGAAACTTCTTTCAAGACATGTCTCCAAAGGCAAAGGAAACAAAATCAAAAATGAACTTATTGGGACTTCATCAATATCAAAAGCTTCTGCATAGCAAAGGAAACAATGAATAAAACAAAGAGGCAACCAATGGAATGGGAGAAGATATTCACAAATGACACTATAGACAAAGGGCTGATAACCAAGATCTATAAATAATTCCTCAAACTCAACACACACAAAACAGGTAATCACATCAAAAAATGGGTAGAATACATGAAAAGACACTTCTCTAAAGACAAACAAATGGCTAACAGACATATGAAAAAATGTTCATCATAATTAGCCATCAGGGAGATTCAAATCAAAACCACATTGAGATAACATGTTACACCAATTAGAGTGGCCAAAATTAACAAGACAGTAAACAACAAGTGTTGGAGAGGATGTGGAGAAAGGGGAACCCTCTTAAACTGTTGGTGGGAATGCAAGTTGGTGCAGCCACTTTGGAAAACAGTGTGGAGATTCCTTAAGAAATTAAAAATAGAGCTACCATATGACCCTGCAATTGCACTACTGGTTATTTACTTCAAAGATACAGATCTTTGAAGTAAACATAGTGAACAGAGGGGCTCTGTCCCCCAATGTCCATAGCAGGAATGGCCACAGTCACCAAACTGTGGAAAGAGCCAAGATGCCCTTCAACAGATGAATGGATAAAGAAGATATGGTCCATATATACAATGGAATATTATGCTTCCATCAGAAAGGATGAATACCCAACTTTTGTATCAACATGGATGGGACTAAAAGAGATTATGCTGAGTGAAATAAGTCAAGCAGAGAGAGTCAAGTATCACGTGTATTCACTTACTTGTGGAGCATAAGGAATAACACAGAGGACATGGTTGAAGGAGAGAGGTGAGTTGGAGGAAATTGGAAGGGGAGAAAAACCATGAGAGACTATAGACTCTGAGAAACAAACAAGGTTTTGGAGGGGAGGGAGTGGGCGATTGGGTGGGCCTTGTGGTGGATATTAAGGAGGGCCCGTATTGCGTGGAACACTGGGTGTAGTGCATAAACAATGAATCTTGGAACACTGAAAAAAGAATTAAATTAAAAAATAAAATAAAATGGAGAAAAAATAAAAAAATAAAAGTACAGTGACTGATATTTTCAAAAAAGAATAGATTACATGAGATTGATACTGCTGAGTTGACAACTCGTAAAATGAAGCCGAAGTTGGAGAGCTTCATCTGAAAGCAGTTCAATTGGACAGAGAATAGAATGTGAAATAAAGGTGAAAAATAAAGATAATCAATTAAGAAAGGCCCAATATACACCAAACCGGATTTACATAAAAATATAGAAAATGGGAGCGGGGAGGGAATATTCAAGGGGATCATGTCTGAATTCAGATTCAAAAAGCTGAATTATAAGCAGAATGACTTTTCCAAAAAAAAAAAAAAGAAAGAAAGAAAAGAAATCTATACACATTTTCTAACACTCCAACATCCCAAAGACTAAAAGAATAACAGCATACTTCTCAAGAGCAACAATAGACATCAAAAAGTTGTGGCAATATATATAATATTTATTATTCAATAATATATGTTAAAATTACTCCTTGATATTCAAATTTTACCCAGCTAAATTGTCACTAGTAAAACCTGTTCAAAATAATAAAATGAATACATATATTTAAGCACACTAAAGAGTTAAGAAGGAAAAGTCAAAACCTAAGAGAAAGTAAAAAAGAGATAAACCTTGGATTTAAAGCCACTTCTGCTCTGAGGACTTTGCCAACTCTGAAAAAAAAGGATAATCAGTATGAAATACGGCAAAAATCTGGCAATTTTCTGACATGAGAAGATAAAAATTAAAGCCTGGGACCCACTAAAAATAGAAATAATCCTCCTCCCCTACACACATTATAAAGTAGAACCTTGGGCTATACTCTCAAGGTATGGTTGAACTGAAATACATCAGTATGTGTTAAGTGGCAATTCTTACTTAGATCTGCAAAGACATTATTTCTAAATAAGGTCACATTCACAGGTACCTGAGAGGTTAGATCTTCAAAATATCTCTGTGAACACATTTCAACCCATAGCACATTTTTTTATTCCTCACCAGGAATTGTTAACTATGGTTGTTGACTGTAATTATATGCAGCTCATTAGGTTGTTATGAGAGTTAAATGAAATATCAGATATTAAGAATAATGTAGCACATTAAGAACTCTGGAGATTTTTATTATTACTACTAGTTATCCTTGGTGTAACTTTATGTAAAGTTTTGGTCTCCCTCTCTAAAGTGAAAGAAACCATTTTTGATTGTATTTCAAATGTGTGGTGTTTTCTACAAAGGAGGTTCAAAATGTTTGTTAAATGGGAAAGTAATTTTATCCTTGCAAGGACCCTCTGTCAGAAAGTTCGTGATCCCCATATTTCAGATGAGGAACCTGTGGACTTGGGAAAATTATACAAGGAGAAGCAACCAGGCAGTGGTAGGACAAGAATTCAAACTTGAGCTTCTAATCATCTTTTCCCAACATCCTTATGACCTGACAGTGAAGGGAATAATCATTTCTAAGAAACTCTGAGAACAAGGACATTTTGCTTAGAGTAAACTGTATGCTCTAGCAACATTCTTTCACTGAACAATAATTCACTCATGAAATCATTTTCTTCAATTTAGTGTGTCCATAAAGCTTATTTTCTGCTGACAAGGATACCAGGACCTCCAGGTAGCAAGGCAGAGTTGGGAGCAGGAGAGTAATTAGTGTGCAGAGGGAACAAGATTATATTCCACCTATATTCCTGCCCTAATATCTCCCTTCCAGCAGTTGTGGGTAGGGAAGTTTGAGAACCAGACTTATACTTGCTCTCCTCTCTCCAAAATTCCTGTGCCCAAAAGATCCTACATTTAGCCATAGAATCCCTATCATAAGACCATCTGGGAAGGTCCACAGGAGTGGTGATCTTCTAAGTCCTACTGTGCATCCTTTTAGAGTGATGGCTGCACTGGTGGCAGTTACACTTGTTCCCAAGAAAACAATGCCAAGTGTTGCTGTGAGGAAGGTGAAGATTGTTAACAGTTTACCTTTATGCAACCACACTTAGGTATCAGAGTTTAGACCAAGAACAGCCACAAAGGTAAAATCTTGGACATGAGACCACATGTGTGCAAACAGGGCCCGACCTAGGGATATGCTTGGGTGAAGACCATTGATGTTCCTACTGCAGGAGATGGGCTCACAGAGAATGTGCTCCCTGGCCCCCTGGTTTCCCATGGTTCATGATCCTCTGAGATCCATGCTCCTTTGATGGTTGGAGGTGTCCCTGTGTCACCTCTTCCACAGAGTTATAGGGCTGAAGAGAGTAGTCAGTTCTTCCCCACAGGTGCATGCACATAAATTTTCCTGGAGAAGATGCTCATCACACAGTTTCCTTACCTTTCTTTTCTCAGGGTTTCTTTATTTAGACTTCTCAAGAGCCTTTGACCTCTCTTGCCCTTATTTTACTGAGAGTGCTGAATCAAGCCTTTTACAGTATATTCTCTTGGGAAATAGATCATAGGGCCTTAGGGCCCTAGTGCTTAACAAGAGCACCAACTCTCATGAGCAATGGGGAGAGGGGCCACAGTGAAGACAGAGTTCATAATACCAGCCTCCAGAGCCCTTGGAGGGGCCAGTTTAGTGCTTTCTCTAGCAGCCAGAAACAGCAGCAGTGCAGCCTTCTGAAGCTGGTGAGTCTCAAGCTGGACCAAGCAGGATGATTGTGAGGAAGGAGGGACTTCATGACCTTAGTATGTAAAGCAAAAAGAACTCTTTCAGTAGGACCTGGTGTACGTACTGACCCTGCCAAGATGCTTAGATCTGGTATTAGGCTGAGTGGCAGGAACTGACCTAATGCTGTTAGAGATGAGGCTGAGTCATTTTGCGTCCACCCAGGTTTGCAAACTTCTTTGGACTCAAAGATTCCTCCCCTCACCCCATATCATGGCTGGGATACCAAGACCTTGTGCCTGGTTGGCCAGAATCTTCCTTTCTGTGCTCGTCTAAATTCATCTATGAGCCAAGGTGATCAGTCTGTTTTCTCATCTGGGCTTGGATATTCTGTTATAATTTCGTTTAGGCAAGGCTTGTCTGATCTTTCCAGACTGTCAATATATCATTGGCAGAGACCATGTTTGTTCAATAGCACTTAGAATAAGGGTCACCCCCCGTAAATGTCAGTCTATCAGTACAAATGAATGGAACTGAAAATTGAATATCAGAACAATGCCCCAGATGGCCAACGAGTCCTCATTTATCAAATTAGGAGACCTCAGTTTCACTGAGGAGAATGCAGAAAAAGAGGAAGTCCCAGCTCTTAAGGGATTTACTAACAGAGATGAAAGTATATTACCACCTGGGAGAAAATATCAGTGTTACAGGAGGTCTGTATCAGTTAAAAGGTCCTTGGTGATGTTCTGGACTCCAGTCTCTCTGCCCACTCATCCTCTTTACATGAAACCCTGTAGATCTCCCCACACCTCAGATATATCCTTCTTCTTTGCCTGCAATGGCCTTCCTTCAGATGTTCATCACTTTTCCTTTGGACTCCTCAGGACTCTCCAGAAGCTTCCACGCTTCTGTGTGATCCCCTGTGTCCCACCTACAGCACATTACTTCCCAGCCTCAAATCCTCTGTGCTTCCTTACAGTGTACATGATCATGCCTACTCTCAGGCGGACCTCACACAGTTGCACCAGCACACCTTACCCATGTCTCCTGACACTTTGCTCTCCTTCCTGCTTCCCCTGAAGAACTTAGGATCTACCAGCCCCTAGCACCTTTTTACCGGTCATGCTGAACATCCACATAGATGTTTCTTCTCTTGCCATCGCCTACAAAAAGAGTGCTCCTCTCCCAGGTGAATGTGGTCTCATTTTTGTATCCTTCTCTGATGCTCTCAGCTAATAGTGTCTCTTGGCCTAATAGGGCCTCAGGAAATCATAGACCTTTTTTCTACTCACAACAACATCTGAAGCTAAATATCATTTTTCTATTTCATAAATGAGGAACATATGTATCACAGAGTTTAAATAGCTCTCAAGGTCTTCTATGGGTTTAATAGTCAGGCTTCATTTCTGTCCAAAGCCAACTTTTAAACCATATCACATTGCTTTGTTCATCTGTGTATTTATCTCTTTCCCACTGTTTGTAAGATCATCTTTATTACCACAAATGTACTGTCTTATAAGTGTTTGTAAGTCAATTTTCCTCTATTAATGAGGATACCAGTTCTTGCCTAATGCATGCTATACATTTGTATGCCAAACATTAAGACCAGGTTTAGGAAAGGCACTATTAATTTGCTTATTCAAATAGATCAGGTCATGCCAAGTTTATAGAACTTAAGGTTTATGGAAAGGACAAGTCTTTTCCAAAAAAGTGGGAATGTTTTCTATCTTATTTCTCTATTTCATACTGAGGGTCATTTTCCTGATAACATATGTAAAAATGCATTAAATAACTGCCCCTACCCCCACTTTAACCCCTGTATCCTTGGTTTGTCTTGAAAACCTATAAAGGTAGAAAGGAGTGTGTCTGTATTTGGAAAATCTGGGATATTCAAAGTGAAAGTCCTTGGATCAAAGCAATTCCTTCATTATCTTCTCTGGAAGTAGTCTCATACCTTCTCATGCATATTTCACTATCCTAGAGAAGACTTGCCTGTGAGAGAGGTGAGCAGGATCAGTAATCCCAACTATACTAATTATTTGCCTTCTGGGATCCCTCTCTTAGTATGCCATGACTCTCCACATCTCTTCTGCTTCTTTGGCTATGACAGCACTTACTGTCATCCTTCTTAATACTTGACTCCTTCACCCTTTGTTTAGCAGTGAGGGGGAAAAAGAGTATCAAAACAAAACTAACTAACTAACAAAAACCTAGACACTCATCAAACAGATGAGTTTGCAGAATATAGATCCTACATGCTAGGATAATTCAATCTGAGCCACAGGAACCACAGGCAATTCTGCTTACCAGGTAAAAAAAAATCCTACTTATATTTATATGCCTAAAACTGACTTATTGGATAACTTCCATGCTACCTTTGGTGAACCTCAACTATTTTGAATACTTTTCCTAATGACACCTAGCTCTATTTCTCAAAGATGTCTCTTATCTGAGAGTTAAGGTCTCATCAGCATCTTTTTTAAAATTATTTTTTATTTGAGTATACTTGACACATATTGTTACATTAGTTTCAGGTGTACAACATAGTGATTCCACAAGTTTAAACATTAGGCTATATTCACCACCTTTTTTCCTTATTTCTTTTTAATCTTCATTTTCAGACTTGAATTTACTACTGAATTTTAGGCTATTATTTTGAATGATTGCTTGAAAACTCAACCTGTATATTTTACAAATAGCTCCTGCATAACATTTAAAATATAAATTCATATACTTGCTTTGAAAACCCCTTCCTTTTTTTCATTCCCCTTTTCCAATTTTTCAGTAAGGATTTCAGGATTTCTGTCCCTCAAGTTCAAAAACATAAAGTCATCCCTAACACTGTGACTTGGGATTCAAGACCCTGTTTTATTCATTTTTCTTCATTTTGTTACCTATCACTTTGCCCAACAGTGAAGAGTAAGTACATGTTTGGGCTATTTTTGGATACTGAATCTTCAGATGCTTTTCTTTACTCATCCCCTACATGTAATTCTTACTGATTCTGATTTTGAAATGTCTGTCAAATCCATTGCTTCCTGTCCATCCTGAAACAAGGAATGGCTCTTGGTATAAAGAAAAGATCACCATCTAAGGAGCAGGTAGATATTTGGTGCAGTTTCAGCAACACAGGATAATTCAAAGGAACACAGCAAACACAGGAAATTCAAACTCTACTGACTCAACCAGAAAATAGAACAGGAAGTGGCCACCAAAAAGATCCAAGATGCTGTTGGTCTACAACCTTTGGCAAAGTGAACTGTCTAAGCCTGTACTCCCTCAGAGTGGAAAAGGAAAGATTTAACAGCACATCAGTCAAGGCCCCCATGATTAGAGTGGCTCAATTTTGGATGGAATTCCTGTGGCAAGTTAGTTTATTGCCTAACTATAACAAGGGTTCCCAAAGTCCTTCTAGAGTAGTGCAAGTCAAGGAACCTACATGGGAGAACTGAAGATAATACTCAATCCTCCAGTCACAGAATGGTAGCTACTCCTAGGCTCAAACCCTTGATATTATTGTAGCCTCCAGGCCTCTCTCCTAGGCTAATGGGATATTTCTCCTTTCTTCTAAGTTTCAAAATGTGTTCCTCTTTTGGACCCCATGAAAGACTTGTTTTTTTTATTTAAAAAACATTCATAGCACTTACAAATTTTTAAGTTTTTAATCTAAATTCCAGATAGTTAACATTTAGTGTTATGTTAGTTTCAAGAGTAGTTAGTTATGTTAGTTTCAAGAGCACAATACAGTGATTCAAGAATTCCATACATTACCCAGTATTCATTGCAACAAGTATACTCCTTAATTCCCATCACCTATTTAACCCAGTGCTTAAATTTTTTTATACTCTCCTAGTGTACCCCTCAGTACTGTCTCTGTCACCAGAATATAAAATGCAGTCTCATTTAAAATGTCCAAACCAAAGAAAACACTCTTGAAAAAAAAGAAAGTAATTTAAAACTTGAAAAGAGAAACTTGAAACTTCCAAAGAGAAACAACCGCAAATAATCCAGTAAAAGAGTGATAAACACTATGTCCAAAGTGAAATCCCCCTTGGGGCTGGGAGAAATAATTGCTTTTGGGCACAGTCAAGGATGTCCTACCTCTAATTCAATTGTTTCCTGAATAAAAACAAGGAACTCTGAAGTCAGGCCCTGTCCATATCTATGGAGTAGGGGGTAGGCTTTTCTAGGACTTCCATACAGTCAGCTAAAATAGTAACCCTACCCTTCTAAACTCTGAGGGAAGGTAGGGCTTAGTTAATTAATTGTACTTGGTGAGGCTAAATAGTGTGTAGAGGCTGAAAGCAGAGACTCTAGAGTTAGACTCTTGTCACAGTCCTTATCTCACTCTCTAATTTTGAATAAACTGTTCTATCCCCTTTTGCCCCTACCCTTTCATTATCTGTGAAATTAAGATAACAGTATTAAATACTCTTAAGGTTTTTTTTAAAGGATGAAATAAGATAATAATTTAAAGCATTCAGCTTAGAGCTGGAGTGTTCAGTTAAATGTCAGCAATGATTGATGATGATGATGATGATGATGGCAATAATAATGATGATTTGAAAACTTCACTGAGACAAGTTAAGTGCCTCAATGGAAACTCAAGTTTTACTACTCTAGAACATGTAGTTTTTTAAATATATATTTGTCCTACATTTTTAGGAACTCTGAATTTCCAGTGTGATCAGGATACTTTATATGGCTTCACCCAGCAACTACTCCACTGCTCCAGTCTCTGAATTCCTCCTCATCTGCTTCCCTAACTACCAGAATTGGCAGCATTGGCTGTCCCTGCCCCTCAGCCTCCTCTTCCTCCTGGCCATGGGGGCTAATGTCACCCTCCTGATCACCATCGGCCTGGAGGTTTCTTTGCATGAGCCCATGTACTACCTGCTTAGCCTCCTTTCCCTGCTGGACATTGTACTCTGCCTGACAGTCATCCCCAAGGTCCTGGCCATCTTCTGGTTTGATCTCAAGTCCATCAGCTTTTCAGCTTGCTTCCTCCAGATGTTCATCATGAACACTTTCTTGACCATGGAGTCCTGTACATTCATGGTCATGGCCTATGACCGCTATGTGGCCATTTGCCACCCACTGCGATACCCATCCATCATCACTGACCAATTTGTGGTTAAAGCTACCATATTTGTTGTGGCCCGGAATAGCATCTTTTCTCTTCCTGTTCCAGTTCTTTCTTCTCGACTCAGATACTGTGCAGAGAACATCATCAAGAACTGTATCTGCACTAACCTGTCTGTGTCCAAACTCTCTTGTGATGACATCACCTTCAACCGGCTCTACCAATTTGTGGCAGGCTGGACCCTACTGGGCTCTGACCTTATCCTTATTGTTCTGTCCTACTCCTTCATCCTGAAAGCTGTGCTAAGGATCAAGGCTGAGGGTGCTGCAGCCAAGGCCCTGAGCACATGTGGTTCCCACTTCATCCTCATCCTCTTCTTCAGCACAGTCCTGCTGGTTCTGGTCATCACTAACCTGGCCAGGAAGAAGATTCCCCCAGATGTCCCCATCCTGCTCAACATCCTGCACCACCTCATACCCCCAGCTCTGAACCCCATTGTTTATGGTGTGAGAACCAAGGAGATCAAGCAGGGAATCCAGAAGCTGCTTAGAAGATTATAAGAGGTAAAATGATCAGATCCACCTTTGGAATTGTTAGTAGAAGTCAGGAATTATTTTTATGTTGGAAAGGAAATTTTACTTTTTAATCCCAGAATGAGTTCTGATTTTTTAAATATACTTTTTTAATTTTTTATAAACATATAATGTATTTTTATCCCCAGGGGTACAGGTTTGTGAATCGCCAAGCTTACACATTTCACAGCACTCACCATAGCACACACCCTCCCCAATGTCCATAACCCCACCGCCCTCTCCCGACCCCCCTCCCCCAGCAACCCTCAGTTTCTTTTGTGAGATTAAGAGTCTCTTACAGTTTGTCTCCCTCCAGATCCCATCTTCTTTCATTTTTTCTTTTCCTACTCCCCAAACCCCCCACTTTGCATCTCCACTTCCTCATATCAGAGAGATCATATGAAAGTTGTCTTTCTCAAATTGACTTATTTCGATAGGCATAATACCCTCTAGTTCCATCCACGTCATTGCGAAAGGCAAGATTTCATTTCTTTTGATGGCTGCATAGTATTCCATTGTATATACATATATCACCTCTTCTTTATCCATTCATCTGTTGATGGACATCTAGGTTCTTTCCATAGTTTGGCTATTGTGGACATTGCTTCTATAAACATTCCGGTGCACGTGCTCCTTCAGACCACTAAGTTTATATCTTTAGGGTAAATACCCAGTAGTGCAATTGATGGGTCATAGGGTAGCTCTATTTTCAACTTTTTGAGGAATCTCCATGCTGTTTTCCAGAGTTGTTGCACCAGCTTGCATTCTCACCAACAGTGTAGGAGGGTTCCCCTTTCTCCACATCCTCTCCAGCATCTGTATTTCTTGACTTGTTAATTTTTAGCCATTCTGACTGATGTGAGGTGGTATCTCATTGTGGTTTTGATTTGTATTTCCCTGATGCCCAGTGATGTGGAGCATTTCTTCATGTGTCTGTTGGCCATCTGGATGTCTTCCTTGCAGAAATGTCTGTTCATGTCCACTGCCCATTTCTTGATTAAATTATTTGTTCTTTGGGTGTTGAGTTTGCTGAGCTCCGTATAGATATTGTTTACTAGCCCTTTATCTGATATGTCATTTGCAAATATCTTCTCCCATTCTGTCAGTTGTCTTTTGGTTTTGTTGACTGTTTCCTTTGCTGTGCAAAAGCTTTTGATCTTGATGAAGTCCCAATAGTTCATTTTTTCCCTTGCTTCCCTTGCCTTTGGCATTGCTCCTAGGAAGAAGTTGCCGTGGCTGAGGTCAAAGAGGTTGCTGCCTGTGTTCTCCTCAAGGATTTTGATGGATTCCTTACTCACATTGAGGTCCTTCATCCATTTTGATCTATTTTCATGTGTGGTGTAAGGAAATGGTCCAGTTTCATTTTTTTGCATGTGGCTGTCCAATTTTCCTAATACCATTAGTTGAAGAGGCTGTCTTTTTTCCATTGGACATTCTTTCCTGCTTTGTTGAACATTAGTTGACCATAGAGTTGAGGGTTTATTTCTGGGCTCTCTATTCTGTTCCATTGATCTATGTGTCTGTTTTGTGCCAGTATCATACTGTCCTGATGTCACATTGTGATGCCACCAACTTTGGCTTTCTTTTTCAATATTCCTCTGGCTATTCAAGGTCTTTTTTGGTTCCATATAAATTTTAGGATTATTTGTACCATTTCTTTGAAGAAAATGGATGGGATTTTGATAGGGATTGCATTATATGTGTTGATTGCTTTAGGTAGCATAGACATTTTCACAATATTTGCTCTTCCAATCCATGAGCATGGAATATTTTTCCATTTCTTTGTGTCTTCCTCAATTTCTTTCATGAGTACTTTATAGTTTTCTGAGTATAGATTCTTTGCCTCTTTGGTTAGGTTTATTCCTAGGTACCTTATGGTTTTGGGTGTAATTGTAAATGGGATTGACTCCTTAATTTCTCTTTCTTCTGTCTTGTTGTTGGTGTAAAGAAATGCAACTGATTTCTGTGCACTGATTTTTTTTAATATTTTATTTATTCATTTGACAGAGAGAGAGAGATCACAAGTAGGCAGAGAGGCAGGCAGAGACAGAGAGAGGGGGAAGTAGGCTCCCTGCTGAGCAAAGAGCCCAATGTGGGGCTCGATCCCAGGACCTTGTGATCATGACCCGAGCTGAAGTCAGAAGCTTTAAACCACTGAGCCACCCAGGTGCCCCTGTGCATTGATTTTATATACTGACATTTTACTGAATTCCTGGACAAGTTCTAGTAGATTTGGAGTGGAGCCTTTTGGGTTTTTGACATATAGTGTCATATCATCTGCAAAGAGTGATAGTTTGACTTCTTCTTTGCTGATTTGGATGCCTTTAATTTCTTTTTGTTGTCTGATTGCTGAGGCTAAGACTTCTAGTACTATGTTGAATAGCAATGGTGATAATGGATATCCCTGCCATGTTCCTGACCTTAAGCAGAGAAGCTTTCAGGTTTTCTCCACTGAGAATGATATTTGGAGTGGGATTTTCATAGATGGCTTTGATAATATTGAGGTATGTGCCCTCTATCCCTACACTTTGAAGAGTTTTAATCAGAAAGGGATGCTGTACTTTGTCAAATGCTTTTTCAGCATCTATTGAGAGTATCATATGGTTCTTGTTCTTTCTTTTATTAATATATTGTATCACATTGATTGATTTGTGGATGTTGAACCAACCTTATAGCCCTGGAATAAATCCCACTTGGTCGTGGTGAATAATCCTTTTAATGTACTGTTGGATCCTATTGGCTAGTATTTTGGTGAGAATTTTCGCATCTGTGTTCATCAGGGATATCAGTCTGTAATTCTCCTTTTTGATGGGGTCTTTGTCTGGTTTGGGGATCAAGGTAATGCTGGCCTCATAAAATGACTGTGGAAGTTTTCCTTCCATTTCTATTTTTTGGAACAGTTTCAGGAGAATAGGAATTAATTCTTCTTTAAATGTTTGGTAGAATTCCCCTGGGAAGCCATCTGGCCCTGGGCTTTTGTTTGTTTGGAGATTTTGGATGACTGTTTCAATGTCCTTACTGGTTATGAGTCTGTTCAGGTTTTCTATTTCTTCCTAGTTCAGTTTTGGTAGTTTATATGTCTCTAGGAATGTATCCATTTCTTCCAGATTGTCAAATTTGTTGGCATAGAATTGTTCATAGTATGTTCTAATAATTGTTTGTATTTCTTTGTTGTTGGTTGTGATCACTCCTCTTTCATTCATGATTTTATTTATTTGGGTCCTTTCTCTTTTCTTTTGGATAAGTCTGGCCAGGGGTTTATCAATCTTATTAATTCTTTCAAAGAACCAGCTCCTAGTTTCATTGATTTGTTCTATTGTTTTTTAGTTTCTATTTCATTGATTTCTGTTCTGATCTTTATGATTTATCCTGCTAGGTTTAGGCTTTGTTTTTCTTTCTCCAGCTCCTTTAGGTGTAAGGTTAGGTTGAGTATTTGAGACCTTTCTTGTTTCTTGAGAAAGGTTTGTATCACTGTATATTTTCCTCTCAGGACTGCCTTTGCTGTGTTCCACACATTTTGAACCAATGTGTTTTCGTTATCATGTGTTTCCATGATTTTTTTTCAATTCTTCTTTAATTTCCTGGTTGACCCATTCATTCATTAGTAGGATGCTCTTTAGCATCCATGTGTTTGAGTTCTTTCCAACTTTCCCTAGTCTTTGAGTTCTAGCTCCAGAGCATTGTGTTCTGAAAATATGCAGGGAATGATCCCAATCTTTGGTTCTGATTAAGAACTGATTTGTGACCCAGGATGTGATCTATTCTGGAGAATATTACATGTGCACTAAAGAAGAATGTGTATTATGTTGCTTTGGGATGGAATGTTCTGAATATATCTCTGATGTCCATCTGGTCCAGTGTGTCATTTAAGGCCTTTATTTCCTTATTGATCTTTTGCTTGGATAATTTCAGTGAGGGGAGTGTTAGTGTCCCCTACTATTATTGTATTCTTGTCAATGTGTTTCTTTGATTTTGTTATTAATTGGTTTATATAGTTGGCTGCTCCCATGTTAGGGGCATAGATCTTTAAAATTGTTAGATCTTCTTGTTGGACAGACCCTTTGAGTATGATATAGTGTCCTTCCTCATCTCTTATTATAGTCTTTGGCTTAAAATCTAATTGATCTGATATAAGGATTGCCACCCCAGCTTTCTTCTGATGTCCATTAGCATGGTAAATTTTTTTCCACCCCCTCATTTTCAATCTGGAGGTGTCTTCGGGTCTAAAATGAATTTCTTGTAGGCAGCAGCATATTGATGGGTTTTGGCTTTTTATCCATTCTGCAGCCCTGTATCTTTTGTTCGGAGCATTTAGCCCATTTACATTCAGGCTAACTATTGAGAGATATGAATTTAGTGCCATTGTATTGCCTATGAGGTGACTGTTACTGTATATTGTCTCTGTTCCTTTCTGATCTACTACTTTTAGGGTCTCTCTTTGCTTAGAGGACCCCTTTCAATATTTCCTGTAGAGCTGGTTTGTTTTTTGTGAATTCTTTCAGGTTTTGTTTTTCCTGGAAGCTTTTTATCTCTCCTTCTATTTTCAATGATAGTCTTGCTGGATATAGTATTCTTGGCTGCATATTTTTCTTGTTTAGTGCTCTGAAAATATCATGGCAGTTCTTTCTGACCTGCCGGGTCTCTGTGGATAAGGCCACTGCCAAGATGATATTTTTACCTTTGTATATTACAGACTTCTTTTCCTAGGCTGCTTTTAGGATTTTCTCTTTGTCGTTAAGACGTGTAAATTTTACTATCAGATAATGGGGTATGGGCTTATTCTTATTGATTTTGAGGGGGATTCTCTGCATCTTCTGGATTTTTGGTGCTTGTTCCCTTTGCCATATTAGGGAAATTTTCCACAATAATTTATTCCAATACACCTTCTTCCCCTCTCTTACTTTCTTCTTCTTCTGGAATCCCAATTATTCTAATGTTGTTTCATCTTATGGTGTCACTTATCTCTCAAATTGTCCCCTTGTGGTCCAGTAGTTGTTGTCTCTCTTTTGCTCAGCTTCTTTATTCTCTGTCATTTGGTCTTCTATATTACTAATTCTTTCTTCTGCCTCATTTAGCCAGCAGTAAGAGCCTCCATTTTTTGTTGCACCTCATTAATAGCTTTTTTTATTTCAACTTGGTTGGATTTTATTTCTTTTATTTTTCCAGAAAGGGCTTTTATTTCTCTGGAGAGGGTTTCTCTAATATTTTCCATGCCTTTTTCGAGCCTGGCTAGAACCTTGAGAACCGTTATTCTGAACTCTAGATCTGACATATTATCAATGTCCGAATTGATTAGGTCCCTAGCCTTAGCTACTGCCTCTTGCTCTTTTTTTCTGTGGTAAGTTTTTCTGCCTTGTCATTTTGTCCAGATAAGAATATATGAAGGAGCAAATAAACTACTAAAGGGGTGGCAAAGACCCCAGGAAAATGTGCTTAAACCAAATCAGAAGAGACCCCAAATCGTGGGAGGGAGAAAGGGGATAAAAAGAAGTTCAGAAGGATGCCTGGGTGGCTCAGAGGGTTAAGCCTCTGCCTTCGGCTCAGGTCATGATCTCAGGGTCCTGGGATCGAGTTCCACATCGAGTTCTCTGCTCAGCGGGGAGCCTGCTTCCTCCTCTCTCTCTCTCTGCCTGCCCCTCTGCCTACTTGTGATCTCTCTCTGTGTCAAATAAATAAATAAAATCTTTAGGAAAAAAAAAGAAGTTCAGAGAAAAAAATTAAAAAGGTTAAAAAAATGGAAAATAAATAAAGAAAAAAATATTAAAAAAGAAATATATATATATATTTATATAAATATGTATATACATATATATATATATTAGACTAGTGACTACAACAGGGTCACCCACTTAATTTTGGGAGCATTTTGGTGTCTTAGAAGAAACTACCTCCCAAAATTTTAAAGAATGAAAAACATATATAAGAGTAGACACAATGAGGGACGCCTGGGTGGCTCAGTTCGTTAAGCGGCTGCCTTCGGCTCAGGTCATGATCCCAGCGTCCTGGGATCCAGTCCCACATCGGGCTCCTTGCTCGGCAGGGAGCCTGCTTCTCCCTCTACCTCTGCCTGCCACTCTGTCTGCCTGTGCTCACTCTCTCTCTCTCTCTCTAACAAATAAATAAATAAAATCTTTAAAAAAAAAAAAGAGTAGACACAATGAATGGATGGAGTGTGCCTATAAAGATGAGATTTTTTTTTAATTTCTAAAAAAGAGGTTGATAAAGTAAGTTGATTGGGAGAATAAAGAAAAAGAAAGTGGAGAAAATTTGTTCAGGCTGGAGACTAGAACAAGCCTTGAGCTGGATTTAGGGTACATTTTGATCTCTTAGGAGAAGTTGTAACCCAACTTTTTTAGAAGAAAAAACCCTACGTGTATACAAAAAATAAAGTTAGGTACAATGAAGGATAAAGTATGACTATAATAATGAAGGTTCAAAAAAGATTATTATTTTTTTGGAAAGGTATTGTTAAGATAAACTAGTTGAAAAGAATGTTAAAAGAGGAAAGGGTAAAAGTTAAAAAAAATTAGCAGAAGAAAAAAAATTAATTAACTGCAAGAGTAAATAATCTTAAGGAGAAAGTCTTGAATTCCATGCTTTGCTTTCTCCTCCTCTGGAATTCCGCTTCCTCCTTCTGGAATTCACTCACTCCTTGGTGAGTGAACTTGGTCTTGGCTGGATTTCTTGATCTTCTTGGGGAGGGGCCTGTTGTAGTGATTCTCAAGTGTCTTTGCCCAAGGTGGAATTGCCCCGCCCTTACCAAGGGCCAGGCTAAGTAATTCACTTTCAGGAGCTTTTGTTCCCTGAACGCTTTTCACAGAGTTCTGGAGGATGGGAATGTCAATAGCAGCCTCCCAATCTCTGGCTCAGAGGAGATGTAAGCTCAGGACCCCGATCCTCAGTGCGCCCTCAGAGAAAAGTGCTAGATCACTCCCATCTCCCCAGCCTCTGGCCACACTTGGAGAAAAGTTCCGATCACTCTCTTCTCCCTGGTGTCCAGCCATGCTCCAAGCTCACGCAGCCTGTGATCGGTTCAAGGTAACCCCCAGTTGAGAGCTCACTCCTTGGCTTTGTCTCTGTAGCCAGCTTCCCCACTCTAATAGCTGGAAGCTCTGTGACACTCATACACCCTCGATCCTTCTGTGACCCCTAGGGACCTGAGGCCACGCTGTCCCCACGTGGGCTTCACCCCAGTTTAGCCTCTGGAGCGATGTCCCTCAGTGGAGCAGACTTTTAAAAGTCCTAATTTTGTGTTCCATTACTTCGCCGCTTGCCCGGAGCTGGCCCCTCCCCCCACGGTTTATCTTCCCGTCCCTTTGGATTCACTTCCTTGCAGACCCTACCTTTCAGAAAGTGGTTGATTTTCTATTTCTAGAATTGTTGCTCTTCTTCTCTTCTATCTCCTGTTGGGTTTGTAGGTGTTCACAATGGTTTGATAAGCTATCTAGCTGGTCTCCTGCTACCCAGCATGCTACTTCTCGACCATCTTGACTCCTTCCGAGTTCTGATTCTTTTTATCTCAGACAACAATGAAAATATTGTTGAATCCTTATTTCCTTGTTTCCTCCTGCTTCAAAGGAAACCATCTTTCCTGGATTCTGTGGTCACTTGCGATTTTGCCCTGACTGACTCCTTATCTGAGAGTCTTGCCAAGACTAAGCCAAGTGGAGCTAGATTGGAGTGGGAGTGTTTGGCCCTAAAGAAACAAACTTTGTACTTAAGGAAACCTGCCTGCCCCCTGATTTGCTAGAAACATAGACAACTCTCCTATCTTCTGTTTCAGAGATAGCTTTTGTGTTGTGAAGGGTTTGTTGGGTGGAAGTATATATGTTACCCCAGAACTTTGGCTCTTTGGGGTGAAGTACTTTACTCTGAACATTCCTGACTCTATTTTTTGGCACCTGTGGCCATCTTTTGGCTTCTCAGATCTTTCCAGAACCTGTTAAGATTTTCCATCTGTGAAACCTCTCTGGGTAGCTTTTCTTTCTTGCTCTTCTTTCTTTCCTTCCTTCCTTCATTCCTACTGAGATTTTTTTTTCAGTTTTGTTTCTGTTATTATTGCTGTTGTTTATAAAGAAGATTGACACTTTTTTAGGGCTTTCATTGGGGAGGGGAGGAGTTGCACTATTTGCTGTGTTATGTGTCCTTTTCTTCATTATCTTCATGTTCATGACTCTATAATCCTTGCTTTATCCCATCTACCTCCTACAAGGAACTTTCCATCAGATCTCAGGTGACATCCCTCCACAACTCTAATATGCCCACTAAGCCTCCATTCTGAGCTGTGTCTGGTATAGCTTTCAACAGTTTTCCAGACATAGAAACTTTAGGGTTTGATTTTCACAGATAAATGCATTGAACTGTTCAGCAATCCCCATGCATTTGTTCAATGTTTCCAAGGAATATTTTTGTAGAAACAACCTGAGACTTTGAAGTCCATCATTTTTCCAAATATCATTTGAATAACATTCCCAATTGGATTATCCTACTTTCTTTTGTATTGAAACTTGCCCTTGATGAATGACTGGTATTGAAATTTAATATTTCTACAGTATTTTTCCTTATGTATCATTTTATCTTTTACTTTTCCAGTTTTATTGAGATATAATTGACACATAACATTGTATTAGCTTAAGGTATACAACATGATGATTTGATATTTGTGTATTTCAAAACAATTACCATAATGTGTTTAGTTAATATCCATGAACTCAGATACTACAACTTTTTTCTTGTGATGAGAACTTTTTTTTGAGGGTGGCTGTCTCTTTGGCACTAGACACCTGGTACTTGTCTGTATTTGGAAGGTGCTACATTTCTGCATGCATTTTTGAATTGCTGGGTTTTGAAAGACCCTTCTTTAGGGTCTATTTTATCACATTTCACAACACTGATTTCATCAAAATATCAAGGGATCAAGTTGGCTGAGCTCTCTTTTTCTTTCATCCCTTCCAATCTCTCCTTTCCACAGAGGTACTTTTAATTGAATAATATGTACCAGACACTTTTTATATGCTCTTATTTTACCTACACATTTGCCATGTGAAGTTTTTCTGTTGGCTCTAGATGAAGAAACTAAAGCTCACAAAAGTCTAATGATTCCTAAGATTACAGCAATTTAGCCAAGATTAATTCATGTTACTTGGGTTCTTGAAGCCTAGGCTCTTTCCACACTACTGGTCCCAACCTTGGCTGTGCAATAGCATAACCTATGAATTACGAAAAACTCTTGAGTTACATCCCAAGTTTCTCATATTCCCAGCCCAAGCTTAGTGTCTGGTACTTAGTAGGCACACTATAAATATTAACTTGATTCTCAGAAGTTTATGGCAGAAGTTAAGCCTCAATATGGTTGCTGAGAAGAGAAATGCCCTTGTTTCATGTATTACCACATTAAAAAAAAATCACTGTGTTAATTTTATGTATTTGTTTCACTTAAAAATGTTTTAACTTAAAATTTGACCACTTTTACCCATCTCCACAATGACTCCACCTTCTACCTCTGGCAACAACAAGTCTGGTTTCTGTATTTATGAGTTCTTTTATTTTCTATTCTGCATATAAGTGATATCATATAGTACTTGGCTTTCTCTGACCTAATATACAGAAAGATAGATATAGCCTCAGATAGGACTACAGTCCTGGCCAACAATTCGCAACCTGGGGAGACCCTAAAAAAGAAAACCAAACTAAGCCATGTCTGGACTTCTGACCTACAGAGCTAAGCTTCCAATTAAGACAAAAACAAAAACAAAAAGAATCAGAAAAATTAAACCCCCAAAAGTAGAAGACAAGAAATAATACAAATATAAACAAACAAACAAAAAACAAAGAATATATATAATAGAAAATATCAAAAAGCCAGAATTATGTTCTGCAAAATGATAATAAAAGAGATAAACTTTTAGAAAACTAAAACACAAATTTAAATTATCTAGAATTTTTAATATACACATTTGAAATTTGAGATGTTTTTAAATGTAATAGAACTATCTTATGAACCACTATGATAATTAATTTGACAATGACATAATATACAAATCCCTTGATAAATACAATTTTCCAAAGATGGCAAAGGACAAATAGTAAAAAAAATAATAATAATAATAAAATAAAAATCTGATCATTCCATATCTGTTAAAGATGATGAAATCATAACTGAAAATTTTTCCATAGAGAAAACTCTGGGCTAGATACCTTCATGGTGAAATCTTCTCAAGAGTGAAAAAAGAAATTACTTAAATACTTTCAGAAAACAGGAAAAGAGGGAATATTTTCCAATATATTTTTGAGGTTATTATAAACCCAGCATCAAACACTCCCAGGAATTACAAGAAAATTACAAGCCAACATCTCTCATGAACATAGATACACAAATTCTAAACAAAATATTTGAAATTGAATACAAAAACAACAATAAATATGAACAAGTTTGGTTGATTATGGAATGAAAAGTCACTTTAATCATTGAAAATTAATCTATATTTGATTCACCTCATTAACCTTAATGGGGGAAAAACACAATTTTCTCAACAGATTCAGGAAAGTCATGCAAGAAAATTCACCATGCATTGGTAATAAAAATAACCTCAGGAATGTACAGATAGAAGGGAATTGCCTTACCTGTTAAAGGTTATCTTCTAACTTGGAGGGGAAGAGCAAGATGGCAGAGGAATAGAAGACCTAAATTTCCTCTAGTTCCAGGAATTCAGCTAGATAGTCATCAAACCATTCTGAACACCTACAAACTCAACAGGAGATTAAAGAGAAGAATAGCAGCAATTCTATGAACAGAAAAGTGACCACTTTCTGGAAGGTAGGATGTGCAGAGAAGTGAATCTAAGGGGATATATGGGAAGATAGACTGCAGGGGGAGGGGACAGCTCCCAGCAAGTGATAGAGTAGCAGAACACAAAATCAGAACTTTTAGAAGCCTGCTGAGTGGAGGGACATCACTCCAGTGGCTAAGTGGGGGTGGAATCCTTGCTGGTTCAGTGTGGTCTCAGGACCCTCGGGGTCACAGGATGACTGGGGGTGTCTGAGTGTGGCAGAGATCCCAGGTATCAGAGAAGTGAAGCCGGCTACAGAGATGGAGCTGAGGAGTGGGCTTTCAGCTCAGGGGTACCATAAACCATGATTCAAAACACAGTTGGACCACCACTCTTTGAGCAGGAACCCCACAAGTGGCGATCTGAAGAGACCCCCTACTCTCTCCACCAGGAGGAGCAGCATGGGAGCATCTTACAGGAATCTGCTGGGTTTGGAGACTCCAAACAGGGCTGCGCACCAGAGACAGAAATGCTCAGAGCACAGCTGAAGACCAGAGAGACAGGCATGATTGACTTTTCTCTGAGGGCTCACTGAAGAGGGGGACCTGAGCTCTCAGCTCCTATGAGCCAGACATTGGGAGGCCGCCATTTTCATTCCCCTCTTCCAAAGCTATATGGAAACTGTTCAGGGAAAAAACTACAGAGAACAAACCAGAGCAGATGCTCAGCCTGGCCCCTGGCAAGGGTGGTGCAATTCCACCTTGGGCAAAGACATTTGAGAATCACTGCAACAAGGCCCTCTCAGAGAAGTTCAGCAAGAACATCCAACCAAGACCAACTTTATTGATCAATGAGAACTGCAAAACACCAGGGCTAGGGAAATACAGCACATAGAATCCATGGCTCTCTTCCCATGATTCTTTAGTCATTCAAAGTTAATTTTTTTTTCCTTTTTCTATTCTTTAAAGTTATTCCTCTTTTCTATTTTAGCCTATTTTAACTATTTTATCATATCAATACCTTTTTAAAAATATTTTAATTATCATTTTTATAGTCATATGCTATCCCTTCATTGCATTTAACCTTATGTTTTGTATAAATTTAAGTTGTTCTTTCTTTAAAATTTTGGGATACAGTTCCTTCTAACAGGCTAAAATATACCCTAGATCTAGCACATGTCTTTGTTCTAGTCTCCAGCCTGACCACATTCTCTCCTTTTTTTTAATTTCAACCAACTGCTTATTCTAATCAATTCCTTTTTTTAAATCTTTTTAAATTTTAATCTTTACACTCAAATTCCATCCTTTCATCATGTTTACCCATATATATACATATACATATATATACATATATATGTATGTATGTATATCTGTATATGCTATTATAGGCCCCAGAAAAATATTTTCAATTTTGTTTACTCTATACTTTACAAATATGTTTAACCCACCCACCCTAGAACACTCAATTTTTGTATCATCCCTTAGCAATTTCTACTATTTGAGAGCTTTCCTGCTGCACTGTAGATTTTCATTTCTGAGGCTTTGCTAAATGTCACTAGGTGGAAAATGAGTAATCCAAATAGAAATGTTCCACAGACAACATTCAACCTGTTTAATTATTTTGTTTGACTTACTCAATATTTTACAGTACATTTTAACACAGGAAGGTGCATAATTAGAGAAAATCCACAAATCTCCATATACATTTATGAGACTTTTTCTCTGAAGACATTTAATTTGTCATCTCTGAGAATGGTCCCTGTCTCTCTCTCTACTGGAGACAGTAGCTACTGGAGAGGGCTTTGAGGATACAAAGACACTCATTCACTATTATGATATTCCCTCCAATATAACTTTCCAAAGATTAAATATTATGAACACGGGGTTGGGACAAAATATGACATTGTCTTAATCACATGAATCCTGTTGTTCCTACAATCACATGCATGGAATTTTTGGTGCTTTATAAACTCACTGATCCACCAAAACTGGGTTTCAATAATTAAAGGAGTTTAACTGATATTCTGCCTGCTGAGAATTGCTACTTACTATCTACATATTTCAGAACTGATGTCAACACCTACTCTCATCAACTAAAATACACAAAAATAAAACTCACTCCCATTATGTTCTCTATCTCATTGAATAGCACAATATTTGCCCATTTGCCCAAAACAGAATCCTGGAAGTTAAACATGACCTATTGCTCTCTTTCATCCCCCAAATCACATCAAACATTGTTCCCTGTTTACAGTATATGCCATTGCCTCTCCATGCCCACTACCATTTGTTTAGATCAGGCTAACATCATCTTTCACTCTGCTTATTTCAAACTCTAATATGCCCCTCCAACCAATTCTCCATTGTAATATTATGGAAGTTCCCCTAAAACACAAGTACATTTTACATCATTCCTAGCACTTTTGACAGAGTATCAAGTTTGGGATGTGTCCTGGACAGAAAAACAAGATGTCCAGAACCTGATCAGTTCTATATTTGGGAGCTTTTTAAACCATTTCTCACTTTCCACTCCAGGGTCTTCTGCTACATATTAAGGCAGAGAATTAATTCCATGCTTTTCCATAACCTGAAAGAATGACATGGATGAGATTTGAGTCCTAACAGTGTGAAAAAAGTGACCAGCAACCATGAAGATGGCCTATTGCAACACCACTCAATCCCATCCTTCCTTCTTTGTCCTTCTGGGGATTCCAGGCTTGGAAAATTTTCACCTTTATATTGGTTTCCCCTTTTGCACTGTATATCTGATTGCTCTCCTGGGGAACAATATAATCCTCTTTATTATTCAGACTGAGCCTAGTCTCCATCAGCCCATGTTTTACTTCCTGGCAATGTTGGCCTTCACTGACCTAAGCCTATCCACTGCCACTATCCCCAAGATGCTGGGCATCTTCTGGTTCAATTTCAGGGAAATACTTTTTGGTGCCTGCCTTACACAGATGTTTATGATTCATCTAAGCACTGGCCTAGAGTCTGGGATACTCACAGTCATGGCCATAGACTGCTACATTGCCATCTGCAATCCCCTGAGATATACCATGATACTTACAAACCAGGTGGTGACCGTTCTAGGTATAGTCATGATTGTAAGATCTTTAATCTTTGTTATTCCTTTTGTGTTCCTCCTCTTGCAGTTGTCATTCTGTGATGCCCATATCATCCCCCACACCTACTGTGAGCACATGGGCATTGCCCGTCTTTCCTGTACCAGTATCAGGACCAATAATTTATTTGGGATGGTTGCCTTTTCTGTGGGATTCATTGACCTTATCATAATTGGTTTCTCCTATGTGAAGATACTCTACACAGTCTTTCATTTACCATCATGGAATGCCCGATTCAAGGCTCTCAACACCTGTGGTTCCCATGTCTGTGTCATTCTCATCTTCTACATTCCAGCATTTTTCTCTTTTCTGACCCACCGCTTTGGTCATAGCATCCCTGGCTATATTCATATATTTTTGGTGAATCTATATATGGTGATTCCCCCTGCACTCAACCCTGTTATCTATGGGGTCAGGACAAAGCAGATCCTGGAGCAAGTCTTAAGAATTCTTAACCCTAAAGCTATTTGATCATCAGCTGCCCAAACCTTGATTGATGATACACACACACACACACACACACACACACATATACACATATATGTGTATACACACACACACACACACACATACTATATAGTGTGTGTGTTTAAGAGAGAGAGAGAGAGTGTGTGTGTGTGTAGTGGTTGGATTCAGCTAGAAGGAAAAACCAAAGCAAAATTCAGAGTTTATATTCTAAACACTTTCAAGTACTATTGCATTATATCTGTGCTTTATCCCCTACTGACTTTCTAAACCAACATGACAAAAACTTTACCAGAGACATGACTCATTTGTTCTCGCCCTCATTACATGTCCATGGTCATTGCTCCAATATAGGCTGTGTTGTATATATGTGATTCAACCTTACTTTTCAAAACTGACTAAGCTGAAATCTAAGAGAATTAGTCAGTTCACAAAAGGAAACTAAAAACTTAAATGGAAACTTATGTGCCAGGAGAATTATCATATATAACAAGTTATATATGACATATATACTTTTTATATACTTTTTTATATACTTTTTAAAATATATTTTTCCATTCAGGTGACAAAAAGTGTGACTTTCTAAAAAAATAGCTCTGGACTCCTGGAAACAAACTGAGGGTTACAGAAGGGAGGTGGGATGGGAGGACAGGGCAGCCAGGTGATGGGTATTAAGGAGGGCACGTGTTATGATGAGCACTGGGTGTTATACACAATTAATGAATCATTGAACACTACATCAAAAACTAATGATGTAATATATGTTGGTTAACTGAATATAATTTTAAAAAGAAAAGAAAGAAAATAGCTAGAAAGATAACCTCATTTCCTCAGCAAGCAATGTCTGAAATTAATATTATTCTCTTAAGTCTGGCCTCTGGTGTTTCTTATGTACTTCTTAGTGACCCACATATCTCAATACTTAGAGAGGTAAAGAAAGATTGAATCCAGGGGCACCTGGGTGTCTCAGTGGGTTAAACGTCTGCCTTTCGCTCAGGTCATGATCTCAGGGTCCTGGGATCAAGCCCTGCATGATCTCTTGCAGAGATCTTGGAGTCTCTGCTCAGCAGTTAGCCTGCTTCCCCCTCTCTCTGCCTGCCTCTCTGCCTACTTGTGATCTCTCTCTCTGTCAAATAAATAAATAAAATATGTTTTTAAAAAGTTTGAATCCAGTGAGAACTCAATAATATCTCAAATATCTTTCCAGCACACATGCAGGGATCTTCTGTAATATAACTTGCTTCTAGCACCATTATTAAAGCAATGGCCACCAGGATGAATCAGGACAGAACTGTGGTAGTAGACAGATAAAGTGATGATCCAAAGAACTGGAAAGATAACACCATAACTTCTATCCATCATTATTTGAAAACTGTTTCTCAAGTTTTTAGTTCCTGAATGCTTTGGTCCTTCCCCAACCAGGAGCCCAGCATGCTTCTACAGACAGAAGGCACTACCAGGCAGAGTCCCAGGTATCTGAAGAATTGTGTTGGTATACAATAAAAGCACAGAAGGGACAGGGCAGAGCACTTATCATTAGCCTACACCTGTACTAATCAGATATTCCCATTCCTGTGAGTTAGCTTTGTCCTGCCACTAGTTCTTCAAGATGGTGCCTACCACAATTTCTCAGGAAACTTTTTTTTAAGATTTTCTTTATTTATTTGACAGAGATAGAGACAGCGAGAGAGGGAATACAAGCAGGGGGGGAGTGAGAGAGGGAGAAGCAGGCTTCCCGCCAAGCAGAGAGCCAGATGCTGGGCTCCATCCCAGGACCCTGGGATCATGATCTGAGCCAAAGGCAGATGCTTAAGGACTGAGCCACCCAGGCGCCCCTCTCAGGAAAGATTTAAGATATTCCTGCTATTACATTTGGTTCAGAAACTGTAAATAATGTAGCTCACCTCCCTCCTTTACCACTCACTCTAGATTTCTCTCACATACAATTAGAGTTTCTAGAAGTCACAACTTCTAGCTGCCTCATTGTTCATTGTCTCTTCTTCCCTGACACATCCTCTGAAGTGAGCATTAATATAAGCCATTTAAGATCTGAATGTTTTGTGCCAAATCCCCTTAGGGTATTCACATATTTCCCCCTAACCTCTGATTTTGAAATCTTACTAAGCCTCTCTTTACACCAAGTTGATGACCAGTTGTACTGCTCAAAGCACTGTCTCCATCTTTGTGGTTAACCCATGACTGAGGCTGCATATGGCAACAGTCTATTTCTACCCTACACATCATGAACTGACTCATTTATTAATAAACCTGAGCTTTTTCCTCCCCTTCTATCTACTCACAGGGAGACTTCATGAGACCACAGGTGTTCATGTAAATTTGGTAAGCCAAATAAGGTCTGGGACAACAGCTAGTATAATGGGTGCTCTCTGTAGTTGCTCTAGTCAACTCCAAAAATACTATTCTCTTGATAGAATGAGTTACTGCTGTCTGTACAAGTTTATTATTTCTTGCTTCAGACAGTTGGAGCTATATTTTGAATGGTGGCTAGTTCTCTGGTGAAGTCTTTGCTATGAAATCCATGGGAGATGTTCTTTTTTGGTTCAGGGGTACTATAGGATGCATTGATGAATAAGTTACTGCTGTGAGCAACTGGGGCTCCGTCCCATCAGGAACTCAAAAGAGACTGATCTGGGGCACCTGGGTGGCTCAGTGGGTTAAAGCCTCTGCCTTCAGCTCAGGTCATGATCCCAGGGTCCTGGAATCAAGCCCCGAATTGGGCTCTCTGTTCGGCAGGGAGCCTGCTTCCTCCTCTCTCTCTGCCTGCCTATCTGCCTACTTGTTATCTCTGTCTGTCAAATAAATAAATAAATAAATAAATAAATAAACTTTAAAAAGAGACTGGTTAAAAACAAGGTTCTATCTATATTTGTTTTGATAGTTAACAGAATTCTCAGGGCTTAGAAACTCTCCAATTTGAGGCACCTGGTGGCTCAGTTGGTGAAACTTCTGACTCTTGGTTTTGGCTCAGGTCATAATCTCATGTGTGGTGAGCTTCAGTCCCTCTTCCAGCTCCACACTCAGCAGGAGTCTTCTTGAAGATTCTCCCACTGCCCTGCCCCCTATTGGCTCTCTCTCTCTCTCACTTTCTCCCCCCATCTCAAACAAATAGACAAATCTAAAAAAAAAAAAAAAAAAGAATATGTCCATTTCATACAAACAATGCTCAGGTATTATGTGTTCAATATTTTAAATTATTATATTAAATTATTTTAAATTATTATTACTGGTTCATTTTTTTAATCCTTGTAATCCTTATACTCTTTAACTCATTAGAAGAGCTATGTGTGCATACATAAACTATGTATGTATGTATGTACCTGGATCCAAAAGATAATTGTCCAAAGCACAAACTAACCCACTGCAGAGAATTTAGGAGTCTCTTAAATCTAATCAAACTCATTGCTAATTGCTGCACAATGCTCCATGTCAAATCCCTGTCCCCTTGTAATGCATATTTCCAAAGACCACCCAGTTGCAGAACCAATAATAAATCACAAGCAACTTTCCATCATTCAGGATTGAAATTTCACTCCAATTTCTTTGTCTCAAATTTGTCCCCTTCCCCCATGTGGAAATGAGAATAAGAACGCATTACACATTACACAACTCTACCCCAAAATATCCATAGTTGTATATATAAGAATGTAAATAGATGACCTATTAACAGCTGTATATTCAGGAACATAATTTTTTCACTGTAAAACCTACCCCAAGGAACCCCAGTTTTTTGTAAAAATAGGATACTGTGTATGAGGAAAAAGCAAAAGGGGTCAAGCATATTGTTAAAGAAGAAGTTAGAGAAAAGGGAACTACAATGAATCTTAAGTTTTATTAAAGAAGACAGAATATCCAAATTACCCAGGTTTAATTACAACTCATAGATATGAATTTCAGCCCATTCACACATTATTGACTCAAAATTCATCCTATATTATGAATGCAGAGATCCAGTTGTCCTTACTACCACACTTTCTTTAGTAATCTCTGGATTCCTTGCTTGATTTCCTGGGTTCGCACTCCATAAACAATGGGGTTGAGGGCTGAGAAGATGACATGGTGGAGAACATTGAGCAAGACTGGCACATCAGGGGAGACCTTCTTCTTCACTACAAGAGTGAGCACAAAGACCAGAAGGATGGTGCTGAAGAAGAGGATAAGAATGAAGTGGGAGCCACATGTGCTCAGAGCCTTGGCCACAGCACCCTCTGCCTTGAGTCTCAGCACAGCTCGAAGGATGAGGCTGTAGGAGAGGAAGATGAAGATGAGATCAGATCCTAGCAGTGTCCAGCCTACAGCAAACTGGTAAAGGCGATTGATGGTGATATCATCACAGGAGAGCTTGGAGACTGACATACTGGCACAGATACAGTTCTCAATGACATGTCTCCCACAGTAATTGAGTCGGGATGATAGAATGGGGATAGGCACTGTTAAAATACCATTTCTGGCCAAAATAAAAACAGCGGCTTTGGCTACAAATTGGTCAGTGATTACAGATTGGTACCTGAGCGGGTGGCAGATGGCCACATAGCGGTCATAGGCCATGACCATGAAAGTGCAAGACTCCATGGCAAGGAAGCAATTCATGATGTACATCTGGAGGAAGCAGGCATAGAAACTGATGGATTTGAGGTCAAACCAAAAGATGGCCAGGACCTTGGGGATGACAGTGAGGCAGACCACAATGTCCAACAGGGAGAGGATGCTGAGTAGGTAGTACATGGGCTCATGCAGAGAGACCTCCAGCCGGATGGTGACCAGGAGAACACCATTGGCCCCCATGGCCAGCAGGAAGAGGAAGCTGAGGAACAGGGACAACCAGAAGTTCCAGCTGGGGGACCTGACCAAACAATTCAGGAGGAAGTCTGAAACCTCAGTGGAGATGGTGCCATTTGGGTGTACTATCATCTTTTGTCATATATTTCAATAGTTTTCTTTTAGTGATCTGTAAAATTAAGGTAAAAATTAGCTACTGATGGGGTTATGGACATTGGGGAGGGTATGTGCTATGGTGAGTGCTATGAAGTATGTAAACCTGGCGATTCACAGATCTATATCCCTGGGGCTAATAATACATTATATGTTTATAAAAAATTAAAAATATATTAAAAAATTAGCTACTGACTCAAGACACATGAATTTAGAAGAATTTGCTTCAGTCTGGTGAAACCCATGAGTCCTAGCAGGTCATCCAGAGCCATGTGAATTCATCTGTGTATTCTTTGTGACATGGTTCTAGGACATTCCTATCACTTTAAGCAGTATAAAGTACTGGGGAAATAGTTTGTTTATAGAGGTTTGATTTCTTCAAGGTTTATTTTTTTAATATTTTATTTATTTATTTGACAGAGATCACAAGTAGGCAGAGAGCCAGAGAGAGAGGAGGAAGCAGGCTCCCTGCAGAGCAGAGAGGCTGATGAGGGGCTCGATCCCAGGACCCTGGGACCATGACCCGAGCCAAAGGCAGAGGCCTCAACCCACTGAGCCGCCCAGGCACCCCTCAAGGTTTATTTTTAATAGAAGTGTTTAATAGAATTCTTATTTCTCAACAGAAACTAAAGAGAAGAGAAGGAATTACTTAGTAAACTACTTTTTGACAGTTTTGTCCCCAAATTTGTATGTATAAGTTTATTCCTTTTTGGTTTTGTTTTTGTTTTTTAATGATGACATAGACTATCATATGACAATTTAGCTATAGCAATATGCCCAGATAAGTAACAGAGCCTGGCACAAATAGGGACTCAGATCCATGTCCCTAGTTCTCCATGCCACACATTCTGAGTTTCTGGCTGTAGTTTGCCTCAAGTATAGACCTAAAAGATGATACCCTGGTAATAAAGTTAGTCTTCATGATCTCTAAGCAGTCATTTAATGAGGGAGGCATGGAGGATCCTGACAAATAACCCAACTTCCTCCTTCTCTACATCTTCATATTTCTAAGATTACTAGCTTTGAGAAGATATAACCTTAAGAGGAGAAGGAGCAATTCCACATAGCTATGTGAGAGCCATACCTGCCATTAGACAAGGTGAAAATTTGATTGTTCTGCTTGTAATAGTGTGAGGGTGATGAAGACTTAAAGTTTTCACATCCGTTTTCTATTTTATTTTTCCATCTTCAATTTAACAATCCAGGTACACATTCCCCTGCTACCAGGCACAGTTTAATGTTACCAGGTTCTCTTATCACTTAACCTCCTCCCCTGGCATTCTGTTAGATAACATTGACAAAGAAATGTCCTTACTCTCAGGAGGTAAAAATAAAACCATTCAGGGGACAATGAGTAACAGTAATAGTAATGTTCATATGCAAGGGTCTTGCACAAACTATGAGGAGAGTGTAGGGTTGTCTGAGTCACTCTGATGTGGGACTTTGGCTGGTGAAAAGGAATTGTAAATGAAGTGAGTACGTCTTCTCCTTTACATGAAGGGTGAAGGATTCTAAGGTTCTCATCCCCTGAATTGTGAAAGGAAGTTGAAGATGGATGTAGGTTGGCCAAAGGTAAGGGTCAGGTCTTTCTGGGGTCCTTCAAATCATGCAGTCTATTGTAGCTAAATCTGTGTAGGCATTTCACCAAGGCCTCCATTTAAGTATTATTTTCTGGATATAGAAATACTTTTTCATTAGGAGTTTAAGTACTTCCCTCTTTATCACTCTTTGGATTCATTATATGACATAATTGCATATTAGTTTGGGAAATTTAACTGTACTCAAATATTCTAGGGTTTTATCCCATTGAATTATTTGGCATCCAGTGAGATATGTTATAATATCACATTACCAACAAGGGAATTTGTATCTCCCAATCTTGTCCACCCATACTGTATCACACTGATCTTACTACTTCTACAGTGGGTTGGGTTGGAGCAATTTCTAGGACTCTCTGGATCTCATGAATAATTGTATGATAATGAGTGTGCCCCCATAAGTCTTATAAAAAGAAAACAAATCTCACCCATGATATAATGAATTGTTTTGACTACAGAATTTGATGGAGGAGAAATAGTATTGGAGTGGGGGTAGGATTGCAAGTAAGGGAGTTCTTAAAACCGTGAACCCAGATCTGAATGATATTTTATACCTTTGGGAACACTTTTGTTTTTCCCTTGGAGAGGTTCAAATAGTATTTTTGTTTCCAGTTGTGATTTTCTATTCCTCAACTGCTGTTTCAGTCCTACTCAACTGGCTCCTGTTAGATTCTCCCCATGACAGAGATCCTGCTAGTGTCTGGGGCTTACTCTCAGAGGAGGGAGGACTGGTATTCCCTTCCGGGGCTCCTCTCTTTACTCCTGATCCTCTGCTTCCCCAGGCAAATGTTTGTGCAGCTGGTATCTTCCAGGCATGGCTCCCATCTAATATGTAGAAGAGATTTAGATGACTTTCCAATTCTTGTTCACTTGCTAATAGAATACATAAGTAGTGACTTTGGCAATTTTGGAATGAATTTTAAACATATTATTTCATTTGTGACTTGTAACATTCTGGCATAGGTAGGGTAAGTCGACTCTTTTAACAATTTATCTTTTGAAATGGGCAAATTGAGGGGCACCCAGGTGGCTCAGTCATTAAGCATCTGCCTTTGGCTTAGGTCATGATCCTAGGGTCCTCGGATCAAGTCCCACATCGGGCTCCCTGCTCAGCAGGATGCCTGCTTCTCCCTCTCTCACTCCCCCTACTTGTGTTCCCTCTCTTGCTGTGTCCCTCTCTGTCAAATAAACAAATAAAATCTTAAAAAAATAAAAAATAAAAGATGGGCAAATTGAGATTCAGTGATATTATGTGTATTTCAGATGTGGAAGAAATAAAAGTTAGGACCAAATCACTGAATATATCTTCGTCCTGTGTCACCACAATGATATAGAAATGCATATCTTATCTAGAATTTTGTTTTATATGCTTTTAGGTTTCTCTCTCTCATAATCCCTCATGTACCTACAGTTCCTGGACAGTTTTCCAGAAATATGGAATCTCCCTTTTTCTTGTACTTACAACTCTGACCCCTGTTTCCAGTGTTTATAGTATAATTTTCTTCCTGTTTCCTTTTGGTTTGTGTCCCTTATTGATCATGATGAGGATAGTGATTACTATTATTGTAGGAACCACCTAACTCCAAAAACTCAGAGAGAACTTAAGAGAGCTCTCTTAAATATTATTTAGGACATTATTAAGTACAACCAGTGATGGGTACCTCAGTGATCTTCTGGGCATAATTTTCTGTTTTTACAGCATTGCTTTTAGAAATTCTTTACATGGAGCTTAAGCTGAGGAACTACTTTCTGACTTCCAGTGACCCAATTGTCAGCTCTGTCTTCAACCTCTAATGTTATTTAAATTAAATTTAATTCTTCCCCCATAACCCAAGCATTTGTGTGCAGATTCTTTCCCCTAAAGCCTGGAAATTTTAATATGCACATATGAAAACTCCAAATCATCTAGGGATGCCTGAGTGGCTCCTAAGCAACTGACATCAGCTCAGGTTGTGATCTCATGGTCCTGGGATTGAGCCCAAACTCTGGCTCACCACTCAGCCAGAGTCCACTTCTCCTAACCTCTGTGGCTCCCCCCACTTGTACTCACTCTGTCTCAAATAAATAAATAAAATCTTAAAAAAAGAAAAGAAAGAAACAAAGGAAGAAGGAAGGAAGGAAGGAAGGAAGGAAGGAAGGAAGGAAGGAAGGAAGGAAGGAAAGAAAAAGAAAACTCCAAATCATCTAAACTAAACTCCACAAGATGTACTTTCCAGGCTCCACACCCCCACCCCCATTAATCTCCCATAGACAAATTCCTGCTTCTCTGCATCTCTGGCACCACCCAGCAAAAGATCAGAAAAGGCAAAAGAAGGGAAAAAGGGAAGGCTCCAGAACATATATTCTTACATTTGCTTCCTGAACTGAGACAGGATGCAGTCTCTACTACCCCATTTTAAGAATACTTCAGACATACTGACTCAGGAATGGTCAGAGCACAGATCTGGATGGAAGAGGAAGGTCTCCCCTGTGTTCTAGCTAATCTTAGCATAGCTGCCCCTCAGGCACTCTTTACCCAGACTCACCTACAGAGGATGTGTGCAGGGGGGCTGGCCCCACCAATATTGGAGTTCTGTCTTGTTCCTGAAGTATCTGGTGTAGTTATAACTCCAGAGCCTCAGAGACTTTGCCTCCTGGGAATTCTCCATCCCTACTTCCTTGTGCCTCAAAGGCCTTCTTGGGACAGACAAGCAAGCAGGTAGGAGAAAAAAAATTATTTTATTTCTCTCTAAAAGCTAGGACCTCTGGTAATACAGCACTACACTGACTGTGTGCTCTTTATTTATTTAAGATTTTTATTTTTTTATTTGACAGAGAGAATGCCAGAGAGTACAAGCAAGGCGGGGGAGTGGGGAGTGGGGGAATGGCAGAGGGAGAGAGAGAAGCAGGCTCCCCACTGAGCAGGGGACCCAACATGGGACTCAACCAGGACCCTAGGATTATGAGTCCAGCAGAAGTTCAGCAGTTCAGTAGGAGCTGAACTGACTGAGTTACCTAGGTGCTTCTGACTGTGTGTTCCGTAGTCAGTTAATCTCCTGGGTGTAGGGGTGTTACATCTATCCACCCATGTTCACACTCCCTTGCACATGCATAGTCGGTGCCTTCAGTGGGTCCAACAAGCTCACTCACAAGTTTTCATGGCTTCCAGCACACAATTGTTAGATAAGTACCTCCCAAATGATGCTATCAAATGGATTGATGTTATCATTACTTTTATGATGGCATCATAATGATAATAATGCTAGAAGAGCTTGAAAAAAATAACCCTGAGAGAATGCAATTTGTTTTTCAAAGAGAAAATCATATAATGATTTTTGCTGTAATGAAAGATTTTTCAAATGGGATGTATATACAACTGTATACTACAAAACACAATTTGTTATTTTTCATTTTCATTTGAGCTTCATGTGAATTAGTCACATCTCTCAAATTATGGGAGCAAGCATCAAGCATCATCCATTTCTCTTTATTTTCTTTATTTTTCATTATTTTTAAAAATTGAGTATAGTCGACACACAATGTTGCATTAGTTTCAGGTGTGCAACATGGTGATTCAATAGTGTATATGGTTATGCTATGATCACCACAAGTGTAGCTACCATCTGTTACCATATAATGCTATTACAATACCATTAACTGATCCCCATGCTGTGCCATCAACATTAGTTTCTTTTGCTCTATTTTTATATTTCTGTCTTCTCCAAATCTCAATATCATTCCTGTTTCTTTTTCTTTAAAAAAGTAAAAACTCCATTGATCTTAAAATATGTCTTTCTAATAGATCATAAGTTAACTTATGTAGCTATATGTTCATCCATGGGAGAAGGATTTAGATATTGAATTTTATAAATGATATTGGATCATAAATCAGATGTTATTCTTTGTTTTCTCTCAATGCTAAATCTTAACCACCATTCATGTTGCTCTGCAAGAGTCATTCTTTTTGGTTGCTGTTCAATTCCCATGATACACATCTTTTTTATGTAAGTAGTCAGCACAAAAATGACCTATAATTAATTGTTAAGAAAAATACTGTTACTGTCAACATCCTTGCATACTTATCTTATAGTCCTAAAATAGAGGTGTGTGTAAGAGTGGGGTTTTTTTTTCACTTATGGGATATAAAAATATTTAATTTCACTAGAAGTTGCCAAATTTCTCTCCAAACTATGAACAAAATATTTTGTTGGTATAACAAAATCTCACTTGAAATTTTTATTTTTCACATTCCTTATACCATTTGATTTTTTTTAAATTTTGGTGGATATAAAATATATCTCATTATTTTAATTTGATTTTCTCCTGATAACTGAGCAGTGTTCATATACTGTTTAGCCATTTGTGATTCTCATCAAATGTGATGAGAATTATATCTTGACACCCTTTGCCTTTTTCTATTAATTTTTGTTTTTCTTGCATATTTACAAAACCTCTGTGTATATCTTAAATCTTAGAGCCCTTTTTTTGGTTAGATACTACTAGTATCTCCTCTAGTCAGTCATATATCTGTGAATTTTAGTGTATACTTTCCATTATTCAGTAGAAATTCTTCAACTTGTTCAAGTCAAACTTTCTGTTTTACTGTGAATAGATTTTCTCTGGGGATCCTGTTTAGAGAACATTCCACAAGATTGCAAAGGTGTTTTTTCACTTGTTTTAAATTTTCTGAAACCTAGTGTGTTGTGTTTCATGTTAGTTTCTTTTTTATTGAGTACTGTAATTTATTATTACCATTGGGTATTCAATTTTACTAAATGCTTTCTTTATAGTATTGAGATAATCATATTTTCCCTCTATTTTGTTGACTTAACTAACTATATTAATTTGCTTTTTAATGGGAAGCCAACTTGCAACACAAAAATTAGTCATGAACTATTACCCATTTTATATATTGGAGGATTCAATTTCCCAAAAATTTGTTAATTTTTTTATGCCCCTATTCCTGAGGGACGTTAGTCACTGGTTTCCTTTTTGTGATGTTGTCATCAGGTTATCAGTATCAGGATAAATCTGGCTTCATAAAATGAGTTGAAATTTGTTTGCAGTGCATCTATTTGCTAATTTTCTCAAAGATTTTGGTCAGGATTAGAATTATTTCTCTTTTATTGTAGTCATAATATTCATAAGTGAAGCCATCTTCAGCTGGATGCTTTTGTTTGTGATTTTTGCTTTTTATGTATATATTTAGTTATAAGTTCACATTCCTTAACTGACATATAGTTAAGAATTTTCATGTCTTCTTGAGTCAAGTTCAATAATTTATATTTTCTAAGGAATTTGTCCATTTAACACCTAAGTTTTCAAATTTATTTACATAATAAATTCTATATTGTTCATAATAATTCCTATCATTTTACTGGCTAGAACCTGTAATGGCATCTCCTCTTTTATTACTGATACTGATATTGTAATACTTAAAAATTTTTTGGCTGACTACTGTGGAGAGATATGTATTGATATAATGACTTTGTTTCAAAAGAGCACTTTTAGGTTTAATTTTCCTTTTTTCTCTTCACTTTCCATTTCATCAATTTCTGCTCTTATTTTTATTTCTTTCCCTCAACTTCCATTGAGTGTGTTTTCCTAGTTTTATTTTAAGATTTTATTTATTTATTAGTTAGAGAGAGAGAGAGAGAGAGGGAGCACAGGCAGACAGAGAGGCAGGCAGAGGCAGAGAGAGAAGCAGGCTCCCTGCTGAGCAAGGAGCCTGATGTGGGACTCATCCCAGGACACTGGGATCATGACCTGAGCCGAAGGCAGCCGCTTAACCAACTGAGCCACCCAGGTGTCGCTGTTTTCCTAGTTTTAAAAGGTAGGTGCATATTTAATTAATTTGAGAGCCTTTCTTCTCCTAGTATAAATAATTAGTTCTGTATTTTTCTTCTAAGTACTGATAAACCTATATTAAAATATGGCTAGCTACTACTCTAGACAAAAGCAGTCTTCCTAGTTCTGCATCCTAGTGACCAACTCACAAGATATAACCTGCATTTCAAGCAAAACCATGGAATAGAGACTTTATTTTCATAAGGCATGGAAATTTTCTTCTTGAACTTCCAATTTGTACAAAGAACCATGATAGACTATGGACTCTGAGAAACAAACTGAGGGTTTTTGGAGGGGAAAAGGGTGGAGGAATGGGTGAGTCTGGTGGTGGGTATTTAGGAGAGCATGTACTGCATAGAACACTGGGTGTGGTGCATAAACAATGAATCTTGGAACACTGAAAAAGAAAGGAATTAGAAAAAAATCACTGTCTAGTACTTTCATCACACCATGAGCACATCTTACCATGGTGAGCCACACTGTTAATGATACTATGCCATCTGATACTTCTGTGCCCTACTCTATTCAATGAATAAAGGCAGAGATGAATCATAGTTGATCTTTTCTCACAAAGTCTTATGTGGTGACTGACACGCTGACTAAACAGATTATTATTTCTTATTTATTTATTTATTTAATGAGATAGAGAGAGAAAGACAATGAGAGAGGGAACAAGCAGGGGGAGTGGGAGAGGGAGAAACAGGCTTCCTGCTAAGCAGGGAGCCCATTGTGGGGCTCTGTCCCAGGCTCCTGATCCCGGTCATGATCCCAGGAGCCAAAGGCAGATGCTCAACTACTGAGCTACCCAGGTGCCCCTAAACAGATTATTATGTTATTTCTCAACTTTTTTTTTTTTTAATTTTTGGTGCCCTAGTACTTTCCATAAACTTTTACATAGTTCTCCACAAACTTAAATGATTTATTGAGATAACACTTTTTTTTAGCTATTTCATGACATCTTCAAAGATAAGATCAAGTATCATGTTATTTTCCAGCAACACCCACTCTATTGAGATCTCCAAGATCTTACAGAGCTGTTTTGTCAGGTTCCCAGCTGGCAGTACTAAATACGTTCTACACCCTTTTCTTCCTGGCTATGGGGCCAGTGCCATCCTCCTGACCACTTTCTTAATTCCAAATAAGCAATCAGATCCTTAATAGTTATTCATCTACTAGCTCATTGACAAGGACAGAAAGTCAAGGTCCTTCCTGTCTTTTGAGAAAAACTATAGCATTGTAGAGTTGATGCTAAGTGGAGAATGTGGGGTTACAAAAGATAGTACCTCTGAATCTGGAAAAGGACAGATGGTTCATCCTCCCTCACAAACAAAAGTAGTGGAACAAAGATGAGGAGAAAGGGATTTAGTGACTTAAAGTTATAATACTGCAAGGAAAAAATACTGCTTAGTAACTGGAGGAGTGTCTTTGACTGATGAAACCTACCAGGGGCCTCCTATTTCACAAAATTTTGGAGTATTTGAACAAACATGGAACTCACGGGGGCATAGATGGATCAGAGGATCCCACATTTTAAATTATTTTATTCTCCCTGATAAGGACTCAAATTGATCGTTAAGTCAATTTCAATGAATAAGGGAATATGCCTCAAAACTATGTACTACTTAAAGCTATGTTGTCCTTCTCTGTGCTTCTAAAACACAATATACTTTCTCTCTCAGTACAGAGCCTCCTTATGTGCAGGTGTCACTTTCTGAGATACTCTTTTACCTTGCTCTGATGCCAACTTCTCTTTTCATTCAATCTGTAGATTTACTCATGATGCCTTTACATAACCTTTACAACTATGGTTGACTCCACTTTCATCATCTTCCATAGCACCCTGAAAGTCTCCTTGTTTAAGACTGACCACATGTGTCTTTAATAGTTCAATGCCTACCAGTCTCTCTACACAACTAGACTCCCTACTAATGGTAAAAGATAATATTTATAAAGAACTACATATCAGGCACCACAACCAGTCTCACTTAACATACTCAATAAACTTGAGATAGTTGCTAGAATTACAACTGTTTTCCAAGGGGAGAAATGGATGCAAAAAAAATAAAACAACTGATAAATGACTCACATATGGTAAGTAATGACACAAAAGCTCCAACCCTGTTATTTAACCTGAGCATCAGTATATTAATTTCAAATTCATAAAAGCATAAGATCATGTCTTTCCTCTGTCAAACATTCAGGACATAGGAGATGCTAATCAGATATCTATTACATGAAGTATCCATCACACCTCTTTCATTACTACTTTAATTAGGATTCTTAGTTTCAAGCAATGAAAAATAATTCTAGATGTTTTGAGCAGGAAAAAATACTAAAAGGATGAACAATGGCTCAAAAAATCACTGGGAAGACTAAAAAAAAAAAAAAAAAAGCAGAAGTCAAAACCTCTGTAAAATTAGTCCAGAGAACTAGTTCTATGCTGCACCATTACAGCAACCACTGCTAAACTCTGGGTAACATGATTTGCATTAAGCTCTCTTTTGTGTTTATTTCAGATAGTTTTGAAACATTCATCAGATAACTGCACGTAATGAAATAGTTACCACTGAGAACAATAATAATGATTTAACTTCTTAGCAGTTTTCAAAAGAAGTAGAATGGGGGCGGCTGGGTGGCTCAGTGGGCTAAAGCTTCTGCCTTCGGCTCAGGTCATGATCCTCGGGTCCTGGGATCCAGCTCTGCTTCGGGCTCTGCTCCGCAGGGAGCCAGCTTCCCCTTTTCTCTCTGCTTGCCTCTCTGCCTACTTGTGATCTCTGTCTGTCAAATAAATAAATAAAATCTTTTTAAAAAGGTGCCTGTTCCTATCACTAAAAAGGAGAAGAAGGAGAAGAAGAAGAAGAAGAAGAAGAAGAAGAAGAAGAAGAAGAAGAAGAAGGAGAAGGAGAAGGAGAAGGAGAAGGAGAAGGAGAAGGAGAAGGAGAAGGAGACGGAGAAGGAGAAGGAGAAAGAAGAAGGAGGAGGAGAAGGCGGGGGGGAGGAGGAGGTGGAGGAGGATGGTATTTTCCAGGGACAGGGAGAGAGTGTAATGGGGAATTATTGTTTAATGGGGAACAGTTTTAGTTTTGCAAGATGAAGAGAATCCTGGAGATGGATACTGTTGATAGTGGCACGGCAATATGAATGCACTTAATACCAAAGAACTGTGTATTAAAATTATTTTGATAATAAATTTTATGTCCTGTGTATTCTACTGCAATAGAAAAATTGGAAAAAAGAAACATAATTTTAGCAGTTAATATAAATAACTCAGTAATTTTAGTAGTTTTTAAAAGTTTACCATTTTCAAAACTTCTATTAAAGTCAACTTAAAAGATTATTAAAGCCATCTTCACTACTCTCTTCATTCTATTTTAATAAAATTTATACTGTATAATATCTTAATTACTAAAAAGCATTTTCTTTAAAAAAATCTACTTATTTATTTTAGAGAGAGAGCTCAGGAGACAGGGTTGGGGGAGGGACAGAGGGTGAGGGATAAGAGAGAATCTCAAGCAGATTCCCTGCTGAGTGCAGAGCCTAATATGGGGCTTGATCCTGACCTGAGCCAAAATCAAGGGTTGGATGCTTAACCAACTGAGCGACCCAGGTGCCCTAAAAAGTGTTTTTCTAAAAACCAATAAACCCAATATATTTTTTTTTCTTTTTCTGTTAATTTAAGCTTTTTTTATTTAAACATATAATGTAACCCCACCACCTTCTCCCAACCCCTCTCCCCCCCCACCCCCCTCAGTTTGTTTTATAACATTAAGAGTCTCTTTTGGTTTGTCACCCTCCCGATCTCATCTTGTTTCATCTTTTCTTTTCCTACCGCCTTAACCCCCACCCCCATTGCATCACAACTTCCTCATATCAGGGAGATCATGTGACAGTTGTCTTTCTCCAGTTCACTTATTTCGCTAAGCATAATACGCTCTAGTTCGATCCATGTCGTCGCAAATGGTAAGATTTCATTTCTTTTGATGGCTGCATAGTATTCCATTGTGTACATATACCACCTCTTCTTTATCCATTCATCTGTTGATGGACATCTAGGTTCTTTCCATAACTTGGCTATTGTGGACATTGCTGCTATAAACATTCGGGTACAC
>RCUC01139722.1:0-27412 GCA_003697995.1 Taxidea taxus jeffersonii
TACCAATTGCTTCATTATTTCCACAGGTACATATTGACAACAATATGTCAATTACATCATGCAGTAGATGATCTCTTAGCACTTCCCTTTGAACTAGACCTGAGTCTTTCTGTAAGCCTCTGTGATTCAGAAGGAACAGAACCATGGACAAGCCCAAGATCTGCAGGGCCCAAGTCAGCCAAAAGACACTCAACTCTTACCAACTGCTTGCTCTTTACATTACCCTCAGTCTCATCCTGCTGCTGTCCCAGGAGAACAAAAGGGGAAGTAAAATAGGAAAAATGCATATGAAATAAGTCTCCTATGGCAGAACATAGTAGATAATGATGGTAAGTTAAAAACAATTTGCTAAGCACTGGCCATGTGCTTAACTCTGCAGGAAGGCAGATGTGTCTGACATGGTTCCTGTCCTCAAAAAGCAAGACTCATATGAAATTGGTAACACACGATAAAGTGGAAAATATGATTGAATGTGGATAGTGTGGTTGACTGTAAAAATTGTAGAATTTGAGTTTATATTTGTTGTTTTTACTAACCCTGTCTGGGTTTTTTCATGTTTTTAATTGGTTGATTGATTTATGGTATCTGAATTGTGCTTTGTTTGTACAATTAAATGAATTGAGAAATTGCTCAACTCTCTATTGGTTAACTTATGAAATAGCTGAGTTTTGAAAATTTATTTCACTTTCCTAAGAACCATTTACCCAAGTGCTTTTTAAGGATGCAATAAGAAACCCAGATAAATAATATTAGAAACAAGAAAGCATACAGAACTTGGACCCAGAGAGATTTCTTAAATTGTATAATAATCTACAAATTTACATGGTTCAACTTGAAAAGGTAGATGAAAGTAATAGTTTTAAAGGAAAATACAAGAAAACTGGTACAAAACTTTAGAAAAACTAAACAAACTAAGAACCACTTAAGAAATTTTAAAACTATGCAGTCACATATTCCCATCTTAAAACCCTAAATAAAATAGGAAAAACAATCTCATTTGGGTTATGACATAAAGAATCTTCTTCAACTTGATGAAGGATAATTAAAAAACCTCACCAAAATATCATGTTTTATAACAATGATTCACTAGAAGCAGTAAGTCCCTCTAAAGTGAATAGAACACTTGATCACATCAGGTCAAGCAAATGAAAAACTCGGAACTAATGAGAAAGCTAAAGTGGTAAGGTATAAAACAATTATTCATAAAGCTATAATTTTGTATACTTGAGCAGTCATCAAATAGGGACTATATAAAAAGATCTCTTTACAATAATAATAAGACCTATAAAACAGATAAGGACAAGTTTAATTAAATTATTAAAGAACCCATATGTAAAACTATACAACATAAATGAAGAACAGAAAAAGAAGACTTAAATAAATGGAAAGACAAAATATTCTTAGTGTGCACATTCATTATTGTTAGAGTTGTGAGTTACCTCCCCACTAAGTAATTTATAAATATTTCATGGCCCCAAACAAAATCTCAAGAGATCTGTTTTATTGCATAGGGCAGTCTCATTTAAATATAAGACTGATAGAATAAATGCAGGGGAAAAGCACAAGAAATTAAACAGAATAACGAGAGGAAACCTGTACTACCAGATAACAAAACAGTATTTCCAGTAGCAGGGCACTGATACATATGTAGGAAAACCCATCCTTGGAACAGGCTAGAAAGTTCTGCAGTAGAACAACAGGTATTTGGAAAAATCAAAATTTCTGCAAGTATAAATCACTCAATAAATGTCACAAGAAAAGCTGGCTAATCAAAGAAAATTTTTAAATATCAGATCTTGTGGTGAGTTCAAGGGATTCAGGACAAATCCATAAAAAAGATAGGACAGATGAGGCTGTGGTAACAATGAATCACAGTGGTTTCACTTGAGGCAGCTCTGATAGGTCACTTTGCAGGAAAGAGGAAGTCCCTTATAGCAGGAGACCTTTCAGAAGCACTGGTGCAGGACCACTACTGGAAATGGCAAGGCGGGGAAGGGAAATCCAGGAGAGGGGCTTACTCATCTAAGTGACTTCACTCAGCAATACTGGGGGTCTGAGTTTTCTGAAAGTGCAACTTGGTTTTGGTGTTTTTTTTAAATCCCCAGAGTATAACTTTTCTATGTCTAATAGAAGTAGGTGTAGATTTGTGGGGAATGCAAAGCAAGTAGGCTCAAGCTTGCTAAAGATCTGCTTATTGGGGCTATGTTTAAAACAACTGAGTATGGGGCCCCTGGGTAGTTCAGTGGGTTAAAGCCTCTGCCTTTGGCTCAGGTCATGATCCCAGGGTCCTGGGATCGAGCCCCACATCGGGCTCTCTGCTCAACAGGGAGTCTGCTTCTCCCTCTCTCTGCCTGCCTATCTGCCTACTTGTGATCTCTTTCTCTCTCTCTGTCAAGGAAATAAATAAAATCTTTAAAAAAATAAAATAAAACAACTGAGTATGTAATAATTTGAGTTTGGCACTGGTGGGCTTTTGAGCTAATGGGTCCTAGTCTACTATGAAAAATAAACAACTTAGGGCCAATATATAGGGACCATCTTTGGCTCATGAATGTAATAGATCCTCACCTTACTTTTTCCATGTACCTATTTATTTATGCATATATTTCAGAGAGTTTAGATAAAAATATTGTTATAAATATAGGAAAATAAATTTATAATATCAGGATGGATAAAACCTAAATGTAGAAGCCATATATTTAAAAATGGTTGCATTTGACTACATAAAATATTTAAAGTTCCATAGTAATAATAACTGATATTTATATGATATTTATAGCAATGGATATAAATATATTTTTCCAATCCTGGCCCCAATATATGAGCCAATTTATATACTATAAATATACAATATTTATAGTAATGGATATAAATATATTTTTTTCAATCCTGGCTCCAATTTATGAGCCTTCTCATTTCACTGTTAATTACATAACTAATTGCATAATGTGCTACATTAAATTGATTTGCAGGATTGCCACATAAAGTTGTATAGGTTGTACACTACACATTTTCTCCAGTGTGTGCATCGAGGGAGAAGTGGCATTCTTACAGATTTTGAGGTGAGTTGTGCCCCCCAGAGCGTTACTTCACACAAGGTATACAACTGAACTCAGCAGTTCTAGAGTTCCTAAACTCATTAAAGTGTTCCCTACCTCCATACTGAACATACCACAGACCTTACAGATATGCCCTCCACTGTCTACCTTGTAAGCATGAACTTAGAATTCAAGACTCAACCCAAAGTCCCTTGCCCCTGAAAGAGCTTTGCAGGCCCAATCCTGGCACACACCACAAAGTAAAAGCAACCACTTTGCTCTCCATCCTCCCATGGTCTCTTCCATAACCTACCTTCCTCCAACATTAATAATTTCATCTTGCTTCTCAATTCACTCATCTGGCTCCCCCACCAAATTGCAAGCTGCTTGAGCTCAGAAACTCTTCTTAATCATCTTTGCATAAATGGGTCCTGTCATAGGGTCTGATATATAGTAGGTATTTAATAACTATGTGTTGATTAAATAAATAACAAGGCCCAGAGAGAGACTCTACTGGTTGGCAATCTGCAAGATACAGTTTTCTTTGTTCCCATTTGGTGATATTATCAAACATTTACTGGAGGGCATAGAATAATTGAGAGCATTTGTAGTTGTCTTTTCACACATTAATTAGCAAGGAGACAGTTCTCAGCTATAAAATCTTTACAGTTAGCAAAACACCCCCATCAGCAGCTACTATTAAACATTATAGATAAATACTGCAACATTAAGTTTTGTGGCAGTGCAAATAAAAGTGTTAGCAAGGAACATAATTATATCACTGTGCTCTTTTAAATTATTAAATGCTAACACTTACTTCATTTACAACCACTCCATTACTCCTCACTGCCTAATGTCCGTAATTCTTAGTAAAGTCTAGAAGCAATTTCTAATTTGACCCTAGTCGAAATACACCTGCCAGCCCATCCTACTTACACTTCCACATATGCCCTGTCATGCAAACGCTGTATTCTCAGACACTCTACTACTGGAAATTGCAACTTGCAACTGCCCTCATCCAACTCCCTTCCCTTAATCATCCCTCAACTTTGGATTTCGGCATATTCTGGGGCGCCTGGGTGGTGCCTTCGGCTCAGGTTGTAATCTCAGGGTCCTGGGATCAAGCCCCGTGTGGGGCTTCCTGCTCAGCGGCGAGTCTGCTACTCCCTCTCCCTCTGCCTGCTGTTCCCCCAGCTTGTGCTTGTTTTCTCTCCCTCTCTGTCAAATAAATAAATAAAATCTTAAAGAAAAAAAAAAAAAGATTTTGGCATATTCTGTCAACCTCAACCAAAAATGCCCTTCCTACTTTCATAGACTTGAAGCTGTTTTTAATACCTTTAGTCTCAGCTTAAAAGCCACATCCCATCCTCTGTGAAACCCCCTCCCCAACCCCAACAGAATCTGCAATGTTTATGGTCCCGGGTATGCAACTGAACAGTGCTTATCACGATATCTATCATTGTCACATTTTGCATCTACATTTCACCTCTTTGAAAGAAATGCTGGAGTCTTGCTTATTCATGAAACCCCCAGTATCCAAGACACACAGTGATGGCATTCACGTAATCACAGCTTACTCAGTGAGTGATGCAGAGCAAATAGGACAGTCTGGCTCAGGCCAGCTCTCAGTCACTGGTTTGGAGAAAAGTCTTCCTTGGAGTAAGTTCACCGCTGCCTTGCACTGGGGCTCATGGCCTGGGATTTGGTTTCACCTTATTATTTTTGCCTGGTGGCAAAGGAAGGAAACTCATAGAAAGAATTCCAGGAAGATCAACCTCTCCATTTCTATTTTCCCCACATTCTAGGCTTCACACAGCTGGTCAATTTAGGTCAGCTTCCTGGAAATGCAGCAACGTAGAAATGAGTTGCATCTACTTACTCTTTTATTTTTTATTAGCTCTGGTACTTTTTGATCAGTACAAAGAATCTGCTGGACATTACCACAGTGCAATGACCCTGATGAGTGTCTCCTCTTTTTTTTTTTTTTTTTTTTACAGTAAATTACTCACTTCCTCTTGCAATGCTGCTGATGGGAGCTGCAGGCAGTGTAGGGGCTTAGAAGTTGTGCTTCGGGCTTGGATTAGAGCACAAATTTAATAATTCCAACTCAAAAGCAACTTCCAAGATAAAGGCAGAATTTATAAATTGAGAGGTGCTCTGAACATAGGTGATAAGAAATAAGTAATGTATTCTAGGTGGTTTTAGAGTTTTATCACCCTATCCCCCAAGATCAAATGAAATGGAAGGATTCATCTCAAGAACCATCAGTGAAACTGTGAGTTCTGCTCATGTTCATATTTTCTGTAATCTAGTTCTACCTAAATTAAGAGAAAATTAAAAAGGCTTTTTTTTTTCTTTTTCTAAAAAACTACTTAGGACAATACTTCTCAATTGCGTCATCATTCTAAATATTCTCCTCAAACTTGGCTTTCCTACCATTATGTCATTTCCTATCACTAGGCCATTTTCTAATTTTCAAATACAGTTTTTTAAAAAATTTAGAACAGGGGTACCCAGGTGGCTCAGTTAAGTGTTTACCTTTGGCTCAGGTCTTGTTCCCAAGGTCCTGGGATTGATCCCTGCATCAATTCCCTTGCTCAGCAGGAAACCTGCTTCTCCCTCTCCCTCTGCACTTCCCCTGTTTGTATTCTCTCTCTCTCTCTCTGTGTCAAGTGAATAAATAAAAATCTTTTTAAAAAATAAAAAAATTAGAACAGCTTTATATTTACATAAAAAAAATCTTGAAGCTAGTACAGAGAGTTCGTTCTACCCAGTTGCCCTCTTACTAACACCTCATACTACCTTGGCACACTTGTTACAATATCAATACATATTTATTAACTAAAATCATGCTTTATTTATTTCTTTAATTTTTTATTATGTTCGTTAGCCAACACATAGTACACCATCAGTTTCTGATGCAATGTTCAATGAGTCATTAGCTGCGTATAACACCCAGTGCTCATCACCGCTCATGCCCTCCTTAAGACCCATCACCCGGTTAACTCCCCCCCCTTCTGTAAGCCTCAATTTGGTTCCCAAAGTCCAGAATCTCTCATGGCTTGTCTCACTCTCTGATTTCTTTCCATTCAGTTTTCCCTCCCTTTCCCTGTGGTCCTCTACGCTATTCCTTATGTTCCACATATGAGCAAAAAGTCCATACTTTATTCAGATTTCTTTACTTCTCCTCTAGAGTTCTTTTCAGTGCCAAGATCCCACCGGGGATAGCAAATTACATTTGGTTGTCATGTCTGCTTAGGCTCCTCTTGGCTGTGACAGTTTCTTAGACTTTCCTTGTTTCTGATTCCTTGTCTATTTTGGGAGCACTGGCCAGGTATTTTGTATAATGCCTCTCAAGTGGGATTAGTCACGCATTTTTCTCATGGTTAGACCAGGGTTATATATTTTCCTCCACAGGAAGACCACAGAGGTAAAGTGTCAATTTCATCATATCATATCAAGGACACATACTGCATCAACATGACCTATCACTGTTGATAATAACCTTGATCACCTGTCTGGCAGGCTTCCTCAGCATAAAGCTATTTTTTCCCCCCATTTTCATGCTGTGCTCCTTAGAAAGAAGTCACTATAATCAGCCCATACTTAAGGAATGGGAAGTTATGGTCCATCTCTGTGACAGCAAAGTATCTACAAAAATTATGTGGAATTTTCCACATGTGGATTTGCCTCTTATCCCTCATTAATTGATTTATTCAATCACTTATTTCCTTGAGCATGAAATCATGGATATTCATTTTTATTTGGGCTTGTAATAAAACTACCACCTTATTTTTCTGCCCCAATAATTCTAGCTTTGGCCATTGGAAATTACCTGAGTTGGTTCCTGTGTCCCTTTGGCATCACTGTAGGTTTTGGTTTGTGTTTTTGATTTAATATTTCCTTACTTTAAAATTCATCTTGTGTATGTTCTGTCTCAGTCCTAGAATCAACTATTTCTCCAAGGAGCCCTGGTTCCTTTTAATGAAGAACGGTGTTAATTACCCAAATCTGGGCACTAAGTGTGCTCATTGCTACTGGAGTGTTTTTGATTCTAGGTCCTCTCAGCTGACAAAACAATAGAATATATGTCTGTGTACTAAACTGTGTATATACCCATATATATAAATATTTCTAAATTTACCCACCTGTATCTATATTGAGTTAAACATGAATTCATACCGATATGTTCGGTTTTAACCCATTACCACATGAATTAGTCTAGCCTCCTCCCTTTGCTTACCTATAACATCTCACTCAAAAATGAATAACTTGGCTCTCCTACCCACCATCTATTTATGTAAATGGTCAATTCCAGTATAAATGTATAACAGTTCCAGAACTGTTAACCCATACCCTATGAGAAACAGTCCATTTATTTTCAAAACTACATTCCATTTCTAATTTTGGACTTTCTTGAAACTGGAAAAAAACTATGGAAAAAATTTAAAAAGGAGAGATGATGTCAACACAAGTTAAATGAAGCAAAACTAAAGAATAAGGATACAGTAAAGAAGCTCCACACTACACTACAGATCCAGGAAACAGAATGAAGAGCATGGAAGAAGGTACTTTAATTAATGTTACTTTGGTTACATAAATTTTAATAGTAAAATAAAACCAAATCATCAGTCACTTAGAAAGCAGGAATTAAGAAATAACAAAGAGCATGAGTATTGGCCGTGGGTAAATAAACCCATACCAGGTGAATACAGGTTCCAGAAAGCAGGGAAAAGGAAAGGAATCTAACAGTTGGTTGCATAGGTAATGAAGGTAATGAAAATAAAGTTAGAAGGGCCATAGAGATGGGATCTCAGGATCTAAATATCTATGACAGGGAAAGAATTGATGCTATCTCGGTAAAGGGTCTTCTAAGTTATTTTTCTTAGGCATTTTACATAGAGCCTGTGGGGAAAAGTCCACATATTAATTGAAGTGAAGAAGAAACTAAGAGCATTTGGTAAACTTTAGCAGTGAGTAATGTCCTTCAGGAGACAACACAAAGCTGTCTTTCCCAAGAAGCCTCCTGGGGCCCTAGGCAGGGATCCCTCATCCAAATCTCACAGTAGGATGTTTTCATCATTACTGTAATTATTGGCTTATATGTTTGCAAGCAAGAGGGCGAGGTCTGTAAGGTCAAGGACCACGACAAGTTCCTTTAGATCATCAATACTTAGTACTATGCTTGGCAGTAAGCAGCAGCTCGGTACATGCTGACAAATAGAACAAAGGAAAAGAGAGAAACCCAGACAACGAGGGTTTATGAAGAGAGTTGAAACAAAACAAAATACCCTCCCTCCAGTACCAGATCAATGCCCTTCCAGTTGATTAAGAAGGTGGACCTCTGGTATGTTGGTTTTTCTAAGGTCTTTTTTTTTTTTTTAATCTTAATTGCTGCAATCTTAACTAATTCACTAATCTATCTGCAAAGACTGAAATCTATGATGAAAGCAAATTATATTACAGCATTTAATTAACCCTATTATTCTGCAATCCCCTTAACAAGGAGCTCACTAGCATCTTACATCTTTATTTTCCAAGCGAGATATAGCTAAGGAATTATATTATTAAGCATTTCTGTAGTTCTCTGATTGCTGCATGATATATCATGAACACATTTAACCACATTATATTTTTTTGCAGACAATTCTATCTTTGAAAATTGCCTTGGTGATGCAAAGGGCCGGAGGGTAAATATTCTGAGTTTTTCCTCTAATTAAAAGATGTCACTAGTTTTCTGCACACTCAGAACATGGGCAACTTTTATCACCGGGAGCTTTTATTACCAAACTGTTCAGAGAATAAGCTGAACTGTACAAACATTGAGATTTTGACACATCCTTTCAGACTGAAGAAAAATATGACATCCCCAAGTTCTTTGATTGAGAGAAAAAGTGAACTTTGATAAATTTAGTGAGACTTTCAATTTCTTAGCTGACTACAGTTTACTTTGAGAGCAGTTAATTATGATTTTGCCTAATTCTATATGAAATATTTGAGGGTGTAGGATACATGGAAAGGGGTCTTTTGGGGGACCTTGTTTTTTTTGCTTTGAAAGATATTTTTAATTTTATGTAGGTATTTAATGTACTTAAAAGAGAACTTTTGTCAAAGTGTACCCATTCTTATACACTTACAGGTTTGGGTTGGTAACAGTGGGAAAGTCACTTAGATCCCTGGGCTTCTGCCAACTCATCTGTAAAAGGGGGACAGCATTAACCTGACTCTTATGTACCTGAAGAAAGAAAGATCTGACTAGAAGCTGAGGTCCCTTCTAGTACTTGAATTTGATAAAAGAGAAATAAGCTAATGAAATACATGTATTTATTTTCCTGGAGCACAGACGTCTCTGTTGCTTGCCTTCTGCCAATCCCATTACATCTCCACTTCTAAAACACACAGCCAGAAAGAATTTTCTCTTTTAATAAAGACTTAAAAACACTTGCAAGGCAATAAGGGTGCAGGAAAAACAAAAACAAAACTAAGAACATAGTAGAACGCTGGAAACATGAATCAACTGATACATTATATTTCATCAAGGAAACAGAATTCCTAAGAGAGAAATTCACTTGGAAAAGTCATCCCAAAACACCATAAAAGTTTAATATGTGTACATTCTCCATTTACTATAAAAATTTTTTGTAAGTTGGGGTGCCTGGGTGGCTCAGTGTGTTAAGCCTCTGCCTTCGGCTTGGGTCATGATCTCGGGGTCCTGGGATTGAGCCCCGCATCGGGCTCTCTGCTCAGGGAGTCTGCTTCCCCCTCTCTCTGCCTGTCTCTGCCTACTTGTGATCTCTGTCAAATAAATAAATAAAATCTTTAAAAATTTTTTTTGTAAGAAAATAATTTTACTTAACCAAAAAAATAAATACACACACACACACACACACACACACACACACACACACACACACACACTTTTTACTTTGCCCAGAAGTAAATGTTAGTTTACAGGTTGAGGTAAATGGAAGGGACTAGCATTTATTATGGGCTTCCCATGTCCTAAATGCTTTATATATACATTTATGATGGAGTAAAAGTCGGGTGTGTGTTGGTGCATCCCAGTGGGTGGGAAAGTTGCTCACCTTGGAATTTTAAGAAAAGGCCTCTCTGAGGAAGTAGCAGTGCAGTTGAAACCAAAGTTTCCACAGGAAGGTAGTTCAAAACAAAAAGAATAGTACATGAAAAGGCCTGCAAGTCAGAAGAATAAATTTCCCCATCATTCCCCAATTTCAAGTAAAATGAAGCTCATAAAATAAAAAGCATGATTATAAGAAGCACAGTTTGAATGTAGATAGAAAGTATGGCAGAGATTGGCTAGCTGTTAACAAGTCTTCTCTGTTCTTCTACATGGCACAGGTCAAGCCAAAATGACATTTCTTAGACACCCTTGCAGCCACAGATGGCCTTGTGAATAAATGCCAACCAGTGGACTCAGATGGGACTTAACGAAGTCAGGTCCAGACCATTAAAAACTTCCTAGCATGATCCTCCATGCTTTGTCCCTTGAGGTAACAGCTTTGGAAGCGATGCCTTACAGACCGTACAGCCACAAGATAAGAACAAACTGGGCCCCGGAAATGGCAACTGAAATAGAGCTCTGTCAGAAACACCCGCTGAGACTTTTTAAAGGGCTAGAAATAAGCTTGTATTCTGACAAGTCACTTACATTTTGGGACTGTTTGTTATATCAGTGTTGCCTTAAATAATGGGCTAAGATGCATTTTGTTATAGGGTTGAGTGAATTTTAAAAATAACATATTCATAGTGAAACTGCCAGAATCTCCAAAATTTAAAATCCAGGGAGGAAGAGTAGATGTAGAAAAACTGATTAAATGAAAAGAATCAGTATTATGCATCTTGGGACAATCACAGACTCACTGGATAAAAGTTAATTTTTTCAACTCCCTGCACACAATCTTAGAAGTAAATATTTTACTTCTAAGAATAGATATCCTTCTATATCAATGGACAACTAATTGTGATTTTGAGCAAGAATGTCTCATAGAAAGTTTTCATGATGAAGTCCAATTACTAGCATTTCCATCATATGTAGATGACCATTTCAAACAAAAAAGATTGAAATGGAAATATCAGTAAATAGAATGTATCCATTGATACACCATTTTGTTAATTACTCAAGGATTTCCTTGAGCAGATATACAAATATACTTGTTGGTGATATATTATTGGTTCTTCTGCCAGTACTTCATATTGGGAATTCACAGCACTTGAGTGAATACATGTGCGACTGCTTAATTGAATGGTCCTAATTTCTCAAGGTTTAACAGGAGATAAATTTATTTTTCTTTAAGGCTGGCTTTAAAATATTCTATAAGATATATCTTCTTCCCCAACTTTGGAGAATATCTGGGGATTATGCCAAGCTCTAGTCATTTACATTTTAAGGAAGTGTCTCATTTTGATATCTAAGACTACATTTCCTGTATGAACTACCTCAATCCAGTCATATAAACACTTCATTCCCCAGTGCAAAATTCTCCCCCACAGCGCCTACCCAGGGTGTGCTCCTGCCTTGAAGATCTACAGTATAATAGAAAAAATCACTATCTTCCTTCTTCATTTCCTTTTACCTCTTCATGCCACTCATTCTGCTGCTTCAGATTCCTCCAAAGTCTGAACAGGAAAGTTGTTGAACAAAGAATGAAGAAGCAACAGATGTTTTAGTTACATAGAATTCTCTCTTTGCTTTCATCTTTAGATGAGAACTCCAAACTCTGGCTCTCCTTTGGCACATAAACAGAGTCCCCACCAGGCCATCTGTAAGGTAGTTTTCTCAGACATGAGTGGCACAGTCACTGACTGACCTCTAGATACCTCCTATGCCTGTCCATCCAAATCCTCCATAGCTTCTAAATAATGGTGCTTCTTTGCCTGACCTTCTTAGCCCTCTTGGTTGGGGTTCCTTTAGATAGTTGTGGCTATCTTCTAAGGCATATGATAGGCCAGTGGAAAATGAGTACATTCCTGGGGCACCAGATGCAGGTAGCTTTACCCACCACATTCCCTTCTCTTGATCTCCCACGACAAGAAACTCTAGAGACCCACCCACCTCCACAATTCTCCAGGAACAAAGAAAGACCAGTCCATGCTTATGGACATGCATGCCACTAAGTCCTGAGGACATTTTTAAGTCCTCCTAAGATCTGTATCCTTGTACTCCATTCTAGTATACTAGATTTCCTTTGAGTTTCTACCACCTCAGCAAGGTTCTAGCAAGGCAATAAGAGTCCTGTCTGCCCATCTAGTTTACAGCACAATATCTTTGAGATGATCTCTTGAAAGTTCTTCATTCACTTGAATGAAGCATACCCTCCCCACTTACAGAGGGTAGGAGAAAATCCAAGTTCTGCTCAGCAGACCTTAGACTCACCATCATAGTAACAAATTTCATTACCCGAAGACTCCTGGCTTCTGTTTAATAGGATAGATGGGAGTTCAAATGATCACTCAGACAAATTCTCAGCAATCTCTGAGCTCTAGCACTCTGCTCTGGGGCTAGGGCCCACAGACAAAGATATGAGAAGAAGGTTAATTCTACTTCCCTTACATATTTAAGGAGAACATATATGTGCTCAGAATGAAGAATTTTAAATCATTATCTCCCTTAATCCTATAACAATTTCATGAAGTAGAAAGGTTCATTCCCCAATATCAGAGCTGATGAGATGGCAAGTTCATACATTGGTCCAGATTGTCAAGGGCCTTGTAAGGGGCTAAGCTGGGACCCTGTCCCACAGTTAAGTAAAGCCATTCTCTTAACAGCCTCAGCATTAAAAGATTCATAAGAAGACAATTAGGAGACACAATTACTTTTTTAACTGATATGACTGCTGGCTTTAAAGATCTAGGATAATTAACTAGAAATATATAAAAAGTTATAAGAGATTGATTTTAAAAATTAATAATCTAAATACCAATGATAATAAAATAGATAATATGATGGGGGACTAAGGCAAAATTTTGCCACCAGCAATATTAATAACAACATTTAAAATATTTAGGAGTAGCCTTAAACAGAAATCTGAAAATCTTCTAATAAAAAAATTCCCAACAAAAGTTTAGTAAGACATACAAAAATAAATAAGGAAGCACATATTATACCTTTGCCAACTGGCCAGATGTTAAGCTTTGTCAATGGAAAGTACTCAGTGGTATCAAAGGAGAAAGGGGATTCCTTCCTGGCTCAGGAGTGCTTACTTGGCAGAATGACACAGTAGGCATGATTTCTCCAGCACCACACTCCTGTTGGGCACAGCAGCCAGCAACTCCTTCCAGTACCTTTCTTAGGCAGTTTTGCAATAACAAACCTCTGGGAGACACCTCTTCATGAACTGCTTTTCTTAGAGTCACGGCCATGCCCTCTTCACAAGGTCAGGATCTCAACACTTGGGGAGAGATAGCTAATTAACAAGGATCCCAAAGTAGCAGAGGTTTTGAGGAAGAAAAAAGGGACAAAATTGAAAAGTAGAAATCAAGGTGAAGGAAAACATCCCACCTACTACTGGTTCTGTGGTATCGGTGAAGAGGAGTGGAACACAGCAGTGTTTGACAAGACTGAGGGAGAAGCTGGAAGAACACTGTGAACTTAAGGGGTTTTTCCAAAGACAGGCTCTGCAATCTAGCAGATGTAGTGGAAGACTATGGGAGGCCTGAGGAGCGTGGAATGTTGGATCCAACCAGAAGACAGAAATAAGCTTTGGGTGATAAGATTCCAAATGATGATGAACGGTGGAGAGCTTTAGGATTCTGTGATGAGTATTCTGAGTAGCAACATCGTTAAACACTGATCTTTTCCTTTTTTTTTTTTTTCCTCATTTATGGTGTGGACTGGATCCCTGCATAATTCACAAATTAACATACCCTTTGTATTTCCCAAGGGCCAGGCTTTCAGAGAAACTTCTAAGATAAATAAATAATTTTTGCATGTTATTAGCTAAAACAAAAGGATTAAAACATATTATTAAGACATAACTGATAAGGAATAACTAAAAAAAAGTATCTTTTTAAAAAAAGACTTTATTTACTTATTTGAGAGAGAGAGCATGAGTGGGATGGGGGGGCAGAGGTAGAAGGAGAAACAGACTCCCCACTGAGCTTGATCCCAGCCCTACTGGATCATGACCTAAGCCAAAGCCAGATACTTAACTGACTGAGCCACTCAGAGACCCTAAAAAGATGTCTTTTATGTTTCCTTATGTTACCATGACATCTAAGAACTTTGGATTAAACTGAAATGAAAATTTACCATACAGAAGAAGCTTAGGATACCAGGAATGATACTATAGGTAATCAGAGAATGAGAGATGGGATGTCTTGGTCCTGAGATCTGCTGACCTATACTACTAAGAATCAACAAAGAAAAACCTGGGACCAAATCAGGGGCTTGTGACAAGAACCCTGTACTTCCTGTTCTTGTTGCCAAGTCCAGAGGGACAGATCTGCCTAGGGACACAGAGAGTGTGGCTTCTCAAGCACTAATAGGACAAAAAGGCCCAGCCCAACTCTGGCAATAAGGCAGACACCCAGCCTTCTTTAAACCAGAGACACCATCTTGATCTTGGTTTGGGCTTATATCAGCTCTTGACTCATTGTGACTGGTTTCCCAGCCTCCAGGCTCAATCTCCTTCAATCTTCTCAAAACAGTGGAGCCAGATTGGTTTTCTAAGTGCCAGTCTGCTATAGTCTCTGTTACATAAATATTCCAGTAATTTCCCACTGCCCAGAGGATAATGTCCACTCTTCCTCTAAAGGAGGAATAGATTACTTCTCATTTATCTAAAGTAGACTAGTCAGGCTCATATCCAGCCTTCATATTCACAACTGTGTGATACTGTGCAAGTTATTTAACTTCCTTGTGCTAAAGTTTTCTCATCTATAAAACAGAGATATTAAATTCTATGGGGCACCATCCACATGAGCAATGATGTGAAAGGATCTCCTGGAGCTAGGCAATGACACAGCCTTAAGACACATACCACATATGACCATCAAGAAGGCTCACTAGTTTAGTGCATAGGAAGTATGTACAATAGTGCTTGGCATATAGTCAGCATTTAGTAAGAGCTCACAGTGATGATGATTACCCCTCTGTCATTTCTGTCTGTGACTCTTAATATCCATCCTCATCAAGTTACATGTTCTAAAATGATGCTGTTTCATACCTCAGGCTCTAGCACCATGATCTTCCAGTCCCTTCCTCCTGTGATGAACTCCTAAACATTCCTCAAGCCCTGGCTCAGACATTTCCTCTCTGTGGTATTCCCTGACTTCACCCAATTTTATATCCATCTTTTCATTAAAGCTACATCAAGTCCAAGACTGTATTGTTAGAGTAAATCCTCTCTACTGACATAGTTGTTCATGTTTCTAGTCTTCTATGAGAACTGTGTGTCGCAAACCATGCCATTACTTATACCATCTTCAAAACTAATGACATGTCCTCCTAAACCTTTACTGTAATTGAATACTTTTCTGGAAATCAACTCACAATTTCACTTATATAAATTCATTTCAAAGGGAAACTTATGTAACTATTATAAATTAGTAAGTTAGTATATATTACTCTAAAAATGAATAATAAGGAGTGTTTGGGTGGCTCAGTCAGTTAAGCTTCTGCCTTCAGCTGGGGTCATGATCTCAAGGTCCTGGGATCAAGCCCTGCACTGGGCTCCCTGCTCAGCAGGGAGTCTGCTTCTCCCTCTGCCCTTTCTTGTGCTCTTTCTCTCTCTCTCTCTGTCTCAAATAAATGAATAAAGTCTTTAAAAAAATAAAAATGAATAATAATTATGACACAATGACAACAAAAAATCCTTGTTCATCTACCAGCTAACTCATCTGATACTAGCACTTTGGTGGAAAATTCTGTATTGACATATAAAAACTCTGGATGTAGGAAAATCTATAATAATATATTCAGCATCTATTATATAATGTTGGGCATGATGATGCTAGCAATCTCAGCAAATGATTCTCAAATTGCCATAATCTTTCAGAAAGTCCCAAATTCAAATTTTGACCTTAAAAGGGGGAAGAAAGTTATGGATCTTTACAAATCTAACAACTGACTAGCACAATGAGATTTTTCAGGGGAAAAAAATTCACCTGAATATCATTTGTCCATGGAAACAGAATTTTCAAATCTGAAACTGAGGTTAACAGGTTGTAATAAAGGTAATGTGAAAGATATTCTTTAACTATTGGGAAAATTTTTGATTACTTCCAAGGGACTACTACATTCTTCTATTGGATATTAAGAACTATGAAATTGTCTTTGGCCGGCAGATGTATCAGAGCTAAATTAGTGTCTCAGCTGTGAGAATAGCTCCAGCCTTTCCACTGTGCTATCTGTGCATCATTTTTCTGTTAGTTTTGCCTCACTTTTGAATTTCCTCTTGCCCCTTCTTTAGGCTATGTTTTTAAAACAATGTATCTAAGATTTCTATTGACCCAGATATATAAATAATTATGTTAGTAACCAACCAAGTAAATGAATGGATGGTGGATAAATAAGGAAGGTCACAATAGGTAGTACAATACACTGACACATTTAGGCAATTCAGCTGGGGAGAGGGAGTTAGTTAAGAGACAGGAAGTGGGGCAAGATGGAAATTAAAAAGCCCCTCAGTGGATAGCACTTTTTTCCATGTCTCAATCTCTTAGGACAACAATTTGAAGGCACAGCTACTGACAGCAAAACCAGTTTAATCAACACTTAGGACTTAGGGCCTCAGGAATGACAACTGTGCACACAGATGGGAGATGCAGGGGTGGGTGGTGGCTGGACTGGCCAAGTGAAAGGCACACCTCTGTCTCACCACACAGGGTGAAGCACTGTGCAAGGGGAAGTAAAACGCAGTCACTTTAAAATGCAGTTGGGAACCCATTCAGGAGGCAGGCACCTCCTCACCAGGAGGAACATGAATCTTGAACTAGACCCAACCACAAATACACCAAGCACTCTGTAGGAGCTCCTGCAACTTGCTACAGTCATGGGTTTTTGCTTAGTGACAGCCTCAGCAACCAGTTCTATTTAGCCAAGACTGGTTTTCTGGAAAGCGACACCAATCAACACTCTTTATAAACAACATATCCAAGTATTCCCTTTTGTCTTTGAAAAGTCCTGACTTTTTCTCCCTGATGGGATGGAATTTGGGTTGCTATCCAAATCTGTGTACCCCAGGTTGCAATTCTTTGATCCCAAATAAATATTTTTGCTTAAGTACCATCTTCTGACAATTTTAGGCTAACAGCATATTCAATGACAAAAAAACAAAGAGTGACTCTGATTCACAAGAAAACAGATACCAAAACCGAGCTGACAAACTCCAAGTCCAGAAAGGAGAAAGCAGTTCTCGTTACTATCTAAGCAATAAAGTCACTGCTTCCGTGGGGGTCTGGCTTACTTATAATGTTACATCATATTATAATTTTCCTTATTAATATTTCTTCAACATATGTCATTTAAAAGTCTTGAAAAATAGTGCATAAGCACTGATAATAATTCAAAGCTAATAAAACGATGTGATAGCACAAGTGATATAAAGTCAAACAAATCATTGAAAAAAAAAGAAGTCAAAGTACTTTCCTTGTTTTTCCCTCCATAGAAGTATCTTAGTATTATATTTATTTGACTAACACATGATATATAAGTTTACATAAGGTGGAAAGTAACTTAAATATAGTATAAAAAATCCTGTCTTTGGGTAGAGAGGGATTCTACAAGCATATGGACAGTGTAACAAAACTATTTCATTTGGATGATTATACAGTCACTTTGAAATAGAACATAATAATATATGCAGAAACACTCTGATTTCAGGGTTTACAAATGTAACCATTACTTTTAAAAGCTGGTTTATCATCCAAGTTCCAATTTCTCTCTCAAACATACATGTGCGCGTGCACACACACACACACACACACACACACACATGAATGAATTTCACAAAATAGATTTTGGTCTCAAATTTTTGGAAAACAAAGTATCTATGAACACAGATGGTAAATTTCAACTTTGTAAAATTTGAGAAAATCAGAAATTCAAGTTCATATGCAAGGTTACTAACACTGGATCTCTTTATAAACCCCAACGAGTAAGTATCAAACCACAACAGCTACAACAACAACAGCAAGGAAAACCAACAGAAAGATATTTAAGTGGTCAATATCTATGCCACCAATGTTTTAAAGAGTTTAACACCTTTGTGTTCATCTTAGAAAAAATGTGCTCTGATGAGACCATCATGGAAACAACCAAGACACAATTTCACTTAATTTTTAAGTATTAGCACATTAATTTGAGGTGTGTGTATAAGAGAGTGAACTGGTTGGGGAGTCAAACAGCCCAGATGTTAGTTTCTGAAATCTATCACTCATTATCTAATTGGATATTTAGCAACTTCAGCTTAAAGAACTTCCCTGAGCTTTAATTACTCAGTTACTGAGAGAGAGAGAGAGAGAGAGAGAGAGAGAGAGAAACAGAGAGACAGAGACAAAGAGAGCAAGAGCAGCATACCTCTTAAAGGTTATTAACCTCCTCACTCCTAGAGGGGAGCTCCTTGTGTAATTCCTTCTACTGATACTGATCTGCCTGGACACAGACTCACAATGCTCAGTATGCTTCGGGAGTCAAATGGCTCAAATAAGATATTCAATCCTATTGGGAAAAGGGCCATCTAACTTTTCTTAACTCAAAGGCAGAGCAGCATCTGCTACTTGATTAAACAGGGAGGCTGTCTTGAAGTTCTTTAGCAGCATGTTCTTCCAGGTCATCAAGAAATGTACCTGTTGCTGATCTGAACTAATCTCCCCACCTTTTCAAGAAGTAGCCAGAATTCACAAGCCAGGGAGGATATCAACTCAGTGGGCAAAGTGGGCAAAACTGGGATGTGATTTGTGTTTAGCCAACGATCGCACCCCCCTTCCCCTGGCCCCAGCCCCACGGACTTGCATTGATGTGTATTTATAAACAATGTAGGATAATCAACTCAACATTTCACATTCATTAAATGAAAAACACAACACATAAAAACATTAGCAATGTTCCTTGCTCCAGAAGGATTAAATTAGACATAGTAAATGGAGTGGATAAAAAACTCAATCATTACTCTTTGGTTACTACGAAGTGCATGCAAATATAAGAGCATTGACTTAGTCGAGATTTTTAAGTTTATCACGATATTAAATCCTGTCTTAGTGTATGGGGAAGAAATCTAGGAAAAAAAAGAATGTATTAGTGTTTCTTTTATCTTAAATGCAACAGTAAAATTGTATAATGAATTCTGTGTAAAATGCCTATAAATCTTCATCTGAGCTGATTATTTAGGCTTAAAATTTCACTTGAGACCTTGTCAAATTTTAAACCTGTTAAGTCCACAGAACCCAGATTACAACTGTTGACTATGTATACTTGAAAATTATATCATGACTTCCGAATAATGATAACGCTAGTCAAATCTTTGGCCCTGTTCTCAACATACACAATGATTCTTCTTTTTTTAGCTTCATCTTCTTCATTCTGGTGTCCTAGGCTGTGTTTATATAGATCCAAGTAGAGAAAAGTCTTTCAGGCACAAGAGCACGAAAAATAACATAACATTTATGTAAGACCTCTTATCTCTAATTTCAGAATCTCATATATATATATTTTTTAAAGATTTTATTTATTTATTTGATAGACAGAGATCACACAAGTAGGCAGAGAGGCAGGCAGAGAGGGGAGGGGAGAAGCAGGCACCCTGCCGAGCAGAGAGCCCGATGCGGGACTCGATCCCAGGACGCTGGGATCATGACCTGAGCTGAAGGCAGCGGCTTAACCCACTGAGCCACCCAGGCGTCCCCAGAATCTCTTATATTTAATGTAATTTTGCATTCTTTGCATTCTTTCCACACAACCTCATGTTCTCTTGCATTCCCAAGATGTTAAAATTCTACAGTGAATCATGAAATTCTGTCAGAGCCAGTGACAATATTTAAGTATGAAAGATATTTAGTTTGGCAATAACCTCACTGCCTTAAATTACTATCAGTAGGCTAATTTATTCTTAGATCCTTCTTCTTCTGGCTCACTCTCACACGGACACACACGGACACACACACACACACACACACACACACACACACACACACACATCTTTGCTCTAACTTGAGCAAATCACAGTTTGAAGAATCTGCAAAGAAATAACCTGTCATGTCTTTGCACTTGTAAGAAAAAAGTTACAGAAATCCCATTTGGAAATGGACACTGGACCCTTACCTTTGATTTGTCTCCTTGGTTTTATTTGAATGAAAATTTTCACCATCACATCTACCATCTTCTCATTCATGTCTCAGAAGTCTCAATTTCTCCTGTCCATGAATCTTATGTGTTAAACTTTCTCCAATTTCCCATTTAGAAAAGAAGCGGGAGATGGGGAAGCCAGTCTGGCAAAAATGAACAGAATCATAGGTTTTTCACCTGTTCTCTCAGTCCTGGATGGCAATGATCCTCATTTATGCTTCATTTATGCTCTGTGATCCTTAACTCTCACATTTTGTAAATGCAGAAATATGCTTTCCTAGGAAAGGCAGCCTACATCTAATACCATGTAGACCTATTATCTATGAACATCTAGATTAAATAAGCTTAAATATTGCTATCAGCATTGTCCCAGCATGTGCAATGCACCCCCTTTCTTGTATAGTAGGTTCAACTTGTCCCTTGCTGAAAATTTAAAAACAACTTGTCTTTATATCTGTCTTTCTCTGGCACTCTATCTCTCTAATTAGATACATAGATGACAGAGAGAATTCTCTCTCTCTCTCTCTCTCTCTCACACACACACACACACACACACACACACACACACACACACTACAACCTAAGGCAGAAGGCTTGCCGAAGAATATAACTCTAAGTATGGTATCTACCTAATTCTCCCTGGATCCCCAAACTAAGGCTTGAAATTATGAAAACAGTATAAAAGGCACATTTTCTGTGTCATGATAGTGGCCCAAATCCCTTTACTATCAATACAGATCTGAAAGAGCACATTCATCTCTATTTCAAAGTCTGATCCATGCCAAAAATGGAAATTAGTATTTTTCCCCTAATTAACAGCCTGGTCTAGAGTGAGAAAATGGAAGTGAGTGGGGAGTCCATTTTTTATGAAAGAATTAATAATCAGACACAAAAATAGGTTAGATCTTCCCTGTATGAATCGAAACTGCAGTTATTACAAAAGAGAAATTATCAAATACTTATCTGTCAATGCCAGCCTTTTTCCTAAGAACATATAAACACCAGGGCCTTGATTTTTCGATTGGGAGTTTTTTTTTCAAGGTTCATAACTTTTTTCAATCAGATATTATGATTTAACAGAAATTGTCTCTTCAATGTTCTCTGAATCCACAGTAGAGCTTCTTTCTCCAAAACTTTGCCTACAAAGTTCTCTTTCACTGAAATGCACTATTCCGTTTCTCTAGGATTGTTTCTTTCATGAATAACTTCTAAAATCAGAAACATGAATTTTACCTTTAGTAATTAGGGAAGTCATTTTTCTTATGGAAAAGCTTTGAAAGCTGGCATAATTTAGACTCATATGTGCAAATCTGACTACATTTTGCACATAGTGCAGGACTTAACTACAATCTTTACCTTGTCCTAAGAGGTTCTTTGGGTCTCCAAGTAAAATCACATACATGCTGATACATTCTAATTTTTTGGAAGAAATGTACACCTAGAAATTGTGGAGTTGATATTTACCAGTTCTTCTGGATAAACATCTTTTATTATCAAAAGTGATTTTGCAATCACATCTATCAGTTGTCTCATTATGCAGGCATGGCATTAATGTGGGTTGGAAGAACTAGGGCTTATTTAATGTGATAAAATTCCAGTCTACTGTCTTAATTTGGATTTAATCTGACATTTTAAAAAAGTATGCTGCTTCTATACTTCATTTCTTTAAAGGATATTATATTTTATGGGAAAGAAAATTAAGGCTAAATGTAAACTGAGCTGTAATCTCACACCCACTGTTTTACTCAAGAAGAGTTACTTACAATATTTTTTTGCCTAAAATGTTGCTTTTTTAGCCACATCCTCCCTAATATTCCTTTCTCTCTGTATAGAGTAGTTATACCAATTAGCTCTTATGGGGGGAGTATGGTAGGAGGGAAATTCAAGACAAACACACATGTGACATCACTGATAATTTTTTCAGGTAAATATGCAAGCAATACTGTTATCATATACTTAAATCACCATAATAAATTATGAATTCTGTAATAAGAATTATTGTTACAATATGAAACACCATCTAGGTCAAATACAAGCAAGATGGTGAAGGAGTAAGAGACCTAAATATCATTAGGTCTCAGATGTTCAGCTAGATAGTTATCAAACCATTCTGAACAGCTATGAGCTCAACAGGAGAGAATAGAGAAGAGCAGCAATACTAGGAACAGAAAATCAACCACTTTTGGAAGGCAGAACATGTGGAGAGGTGAATCCAAGGCAACATTTGGGAAGATAGACCACGGTGGGGAGGGGCCAGGTCCTGGCAAGTGAGAGAACAGAGGAGCACAAAATCAGAACTTTCAAAAGCCTGCTCCACTGAGGGAGGTTGCTCCAGAGGCTAAGCGGGGGAGTGGAGCCCTCGTGGGGACAGTGTGGTTTCAGGACCTGCAGGGTCACAGAAAGATCAGGGATGTCTGAGTGTGGCGAGTTCCCAGATATTGGAGCAGGGAAGCTGCTGCAGAGACGGAGCCATGGAATGCAGTCTCAGCTTGGAGTTACCTCAAACCATGATCCACTGCATAGTCAGGCTACTGCTCTTTGGGCAGGGACCCAAAAAGCAGCAGATCTGGGGAGACTCACCTTCCTCTTCCGGGAGGAGTGGTGTGGGAGCAAAAGGCAGGGATCTGTTGGGTTTGGAGATTCCAAACCCGTCACAGGCTGGGTGAGCTCAGAGTGCGGCCTGAGACCAGGGAGAAGGGAGGAATTGACTACTTTCCCCTGAGGGTGTATGGAGGAGTGGAGCCCTGAGTTCTTGGCTGCTACAGGGCCAGAGATTGGGAGGCTGCCATTTTCATTCCTGTCCTCCAAAGCTGTAGAGAAAGCTTTCAGGGCTCAAAAGCTCCCAAGACCAAAACCAAGCAGATTACTTAACCTGGCCCCTTGCAAGGACAGTGCAATTCTGCCTCAGGCAAGGACATTTGAGACTCACTACAAGAGTTCCCTCCCCCAGAAGATCAACAAGAATATCCAGTTCACCGATCATTGAGAACTGCAGAACTCCAGATCTAGGAGAAAGCAACACATAGAATTCATGGCTTTATTCCCATGATCCTTTAGTCTGTCAAAGTTAATTTTTAAAATTTTATTTTTTCTTATTCTATTTTTAAAATTTTTCCTCTTTCCTATTTTAACTTTTTTAAACTATTTTATCTTGTCAATACCTTTTTAAAAATCTTTTTAAACTTTCATTGTTATAATAATATTTTATCCCTTCATTGTATTTAACTTTATTTTTGGTATACATATAGGTTTTATTTTTCTTTAAAATTTTTGGATACAATTTCTTCTAATAGATCAAAATATATCCTAAATCTAGTGCATGACTTTGTTCTAGTCTCCAGCCCGATTACATTCTTTAATTTTTTTTTCTTTTCTTTTTTCAACCAACTTATCAATTCCTTTTTTAGAATGTTTTTAAATTTCTATCTTTACAGTCATATTCCATCCCTTCATGATGTGTACCCTTATTTGTGTGTGTTTGTGAGTGTGCATGTATATATATTTTTTTCTTTCTTTACAATTTTGGGAGGTAGTTCCTTCTAACAGACTAAAATACACCCAAAATCAAGTGTGTGGCTCTGTTCTGTTCACAAGTCTAATGTTTGTGTGTATATGTGTGTGTGTATGTGTGTGCATACACACATACTTTTTTTCTTTCTTCCCTCCCTTCCCTCTCCCCCATGGTTTCAGGTTTATGATTCGGTTAATGTATATTTTTCTGGGGTCATTGCTACCCTTTCAGTATTTTGTTCTCTCATTTGTCTATTCTTATCTGGATAAAATGACAAGGCAGAAAAACTCACCACAAAAAAAAAAAAAAAAAAAAAGGACAAGAGGCAATACCAACAGCTAGGGATTTAATCAATATGGACATTAGTAATTTGTCAGAACTAAAGTTCAGAATGATGATTATCAAGGTGCTAGCTGGGCTAAAAAAAAAAAAACATGGAAGATATTAGAGAACCCCTTTCTGGAGAAATAAAATCCCTTTCTGGAGAAATAAAAGAAATAAAATCTAACCAACTTGAAATCAAAAAGCTATTAATGAGGTGCAATAAAAAATGGAGGCTTGTACTGCTAAAATAAATAAGGCAGAAGAGAGGATTAGTGATATAGAAGACCAAATGATGGATACTAAAGAAGCTGAGCAAAAAACAAACAACTCCTGGACCACAAGGGAAGAATTTGAGAGGTAAGTGATACCATAAGATGAAACAATATTAGAATAATTGGGATCCCAGAAGAAGAAGAAAGAGAGAGAGAAGGTATATTGGAGCAAATTATAGCAGAGAATTTCCCGAATTTGGCAAAGGGAACAATATCAAAATCCAGAAGGCACAGAGAATCCCCCTCAAAATCAATAAAAATAGGTCCACACCCGATCATCTAATAGTAAAACTTACAAGTCTCAGTGACAAAGAGAAAATCCTGAAAGCAGGTCAGGACAAGAGGTCTGTAACATATAACAGTAGAAATATTAGATTGGCAGCAGACCTATCCACAGAGACCTGACAGGCCAGAAAGGACTGGCATGATATATTCAGGGCACTAAATGAGAAAAATATGCAGCTGAGAATACTATATCCAGCTAGGCTGTCATTGAAAATAGAAGGAGAGATAAAAAGCTTCCAGGACAAAAAACAAACAAACAAACAAACAAAAAACTAAAAGAATTTGCAAACACCGAACCAGCTCTACAGGAAATATTAAAAGGGGTCTCCTAAGCAAAGAGAGAGCCTAAAACTAAAAGACCAGAAAGGAACAGAAACAATATGCAGTAATAGTCACCTTACAATGACACTAAATTCATATCTTTCAATAGTTATCCTGAATGTAAATGGGCTAAATGCCCCAATCAAAAGACACAAAGTATGGGAATGGATAAAAAACAAAAACAAAACAAAACAAACAAACACATAAGACCCATTGATATACTATCTATAAGAAACTCATTTTAGACACAAAGACACCTGCAGATTTAAAGTGAGGGGTGGAAAACAATTTACCATGCTAATGGACATCAAAAAAAAGCTGGAGTGGCAATCCTTATATCAAATAAATTAGATTTTAAGCCAGAGACCATAATAAGAGATGAGGAAGAACAATATTTCATACTTAAAGGGTCTGTCCAACAAGAAGATCTAACAGTTTTAGATATCTATGTCCCTAACATGGGAGCAACCAATATATAAACCAATTAATAACAAAATCAAAGAAACACATCAACAATAATACAATAATAGCAGAATATTTTAACACCCCCCTCACTGAAATGGACAGATAATCTAAGCAAAAGATCAATAAAGAAATAAAGGTTTTAAGTGACACGTTGTACCAGATGGACATCACAGATATATTTAGAACTTTTCATCCCAAAACAACAGAATACATATTCTTCTCTAGTGCATATGGAACATTCTCAAAAATAGATCACATCCTGGGTCACAAATCAGGTCTCAACCAGACCAAAAGACTGGGATCCTTCCCTGCATGTTTTCAGACCACAATGCTCTGAAACTAGAACTCAATCACAAGAGGAAAGTTGGAAAGAACTCAAATACATGGAGGCTAAAGAGTATCCTACTAAAGAATGAATGGGTCAACCAAGAAATTAAAGAAGAATTAAAATATTCATGGAAACAAATGAAAATGAAAACACAATTGTTCAAAATCTTTGGGACACAGTAAAGACGGTCCTGAGAGGAAAATATATAGCAATACAAGCCTTTCTTAGGAAAAAAGAAAAGTCTCAAGTACACAACCTAACCCTACACCTAAAGCAGCTGGGGAAAGAACATCAAAGAAAGCCTAAACCCAGCAGGAGAAGAAAATAAAGATCAGAGAAGAAATCCATGAAATAGAAACAAAAAGAACAGTAGAACAAATCAATGAGACTAGGAGCTTGTTCTTTGAAAGAATTAATAAGATTGATAAACCCCTGGCCAGATTTATCAAAAAGTTAAGAGAAAGGACCCAAATTAATAAAATCATTAATGAAAGAGGAGATATCAGAACCACACTAAAGAAATACAAACAATTATAAGAACATATTATGAGCAACCATAAGCCAGCAAATTTGACAATCTGAAAGAAATGGATGCATTCCTAGAGACATATAAACTACCAAAACTGAATCAGGAAGAAATAGAAAACCTGAACAGAACCATAGCCAGTAAAGAGATTGAAGCAGTCATCAAAAATCTCCCAACAAACAAGAGCCCAGGGCCAGAGGGCTTCCCAGGGGAATTCTACCAAACATTAAAAGAAGAATTAATACCTATTCTCCTGAAACGGTTCTAAAAAGTAGAAATGGAAAGAAAACTTCCAAACTCATTTTATGAGGCCAGCATTACCTTGATCTCAAAATCAAAGACCCCATCAAAAAGAATTACAGACCAATATCCTTAATGAACCTGGATGCAAAAATTCTTACCAAAATATTAGCCAATAAGATCCAACAGTACATTAAAAGGATTATTTACCATGACCAAGTGGGATTTATCCCTGGGCTGCAAGGTTGGTTCAACATCTGCAAATCAATCAATGTCATACAATACATTAATAAAAGAAAGAACAAGAACCATAGGATACTCTCAATAGATGCTGAAAAAGCATTTGGCAAAACAGCATTCTTTCTTGATCAAGCTCTTCAAAGTGTAGGGAAAGAGGGTTCATACCTCAATATCATCAAAGCCATCTATGAAAAACCTACATTGAATATCATTCTCAATGGGGAAAAACTGAGAGCTTTCCCCCTAAGATCAGGAACAGGGCAGGGATGTCTGCTATCAACCTTGCTATTCAACATAGTACTAGAAGTCTTAGCCTCAGCAATCAGACAACAAAAAGAAATAAAAGGCAACTGAATTGGCAAAGAAGAAGTCAAACTCTCACTGTTTGCAGATGATATGATACTTTATGTGGAAAACCCAAAAGTCTCCACTCCAAAACTGCTAGAACTCATACAGGAATTCAGTAAAGTGTCAGGATATAAAATCAATACACATAAATCAGTTGCATTTCTTTTCACCAAGAGCAAGACAGAAGAAAGAGAAATTGAGGAGTCAATCCC
>ML103952.1:0-41395 GCA_003697995.1 Taxidea taxus jeffersonii
CCCCCCCCCAAAAAAAAGCTTTTGTATTGATTGAGGGTTGTAAATAGTTTGCTTCTAATTATCTTGATTAATTATAAGTTCACAGTACTTTTGTACCTTTCTCAGGCTTTTTGTGACTTTCTCAGGCTTTCTAAAAACCATAATAAACATCATTCGATATTAAAAAAAAAAAAAAAGAAGGTGGTAGCTTGTCTCCAAAGCATCCATAAGGGCTCCAAAAGAAAAAAAAGTCAGTTTAAACATCTGCCAAGCCAAGGAGAGTACATCTGGTAGACCAGCAGCATGCAAGCACAAGTCAGCTTCTGCTTTGAAGGATCCTAAGACAGCATAAAGAAAAGAGAGGAATGGAAACTCAAGGTAGAGGCAGAGGAAAGCTAGCCACACATTCCTTTCCCGCTGCTAGCATCCAGCTATAACAGAAACATGACTGACCTGAATAGACAAATTTTTGTAGGGGTTCCTCTATATGTTAAAATATACATCTTAACATCACAATCTACTTCAGGTAAGATACAGAAACTTTTCTCTAACGTAACTGTATTTTTCCTCCTTTCTTAGTACTATTATTGTTACCATACACACACACATGTTTATGTATTTATATGTATGCATATGTACAAAATCTTTGTTTTTCTCTCTGATCTGCAATTGGATAATTCCTATTGATCTATCTTTATGATTCATCCAACCACCTTAAATAGGCTTTAATATAAACTTAATGATTTCTTTTTACTTTTAAAGTTTTATTTTAATAAATAAACTTCATTTTCTAGAGTTTTAGGTACACAGAAAAACTGAGCAGAAAGTACAGAGGGTTCCCATATACTCCCAGCTCCCACACATGCACAATCTCCCTCACTACTCTGGAAAAAGAGCAGTACATTTGTTACAACAGATGAACCTACAATGATACAGCACAATCATTCAAAATCTATAGTTTACATTAGGATATATGTTGGTGTTGTACATTCTGAGTTTACAAATGTTTACAAAGATGGACACATATCCATCATTGTAGTATCATAAGATAGTTCACTGCCCTAAAAATGATCTGGCCTCTGCTTTATTCGTTTCTCCATCCTCCCTAACACCTGGCATCCACTGATCTTTTCACTGTCTCCAAAGTTTTGCCTTTTCCAGAATGTTATAAAGTTGGATCACATAGCCTTTTCAGATTGGCTTCTTTCATTTAACAATATGCAATCTTTTATGTCTTTTCATTGCTTGATAGCTCATTTTTTCTTTGTGCTAAATAATACTCCATTGTATGAATGTACCACAATTCATTTATCACCCTCCTACTGAAAGATTTCTTGGTTGCTTCCAAGTTTTGACAATTAGGAATAAAGCTGCTATAAACATCCATATGCAGGTTTGTGTGTGGACATAAGTTTTCAATTCAATTGGGTAAATACCAAGGGGAATGATTGCTGGATCATATGGTAATAGTATGTTTAGTTGTTTTTTTTTTTTTTTAAGATTTTATTTATTTATCTGACAGACAGAGATCACAAGTAGGCAGAGAGGCAGGCAGAGAGAAAGGAAGGGAAGCAGGCTCCCGGCTGAGCAGAGAGCCCGATGCGGGGCTCAATCCCAGAACCCTGAGATCATGACCTGAAACGAAGGCAGAGGTTTAACCCACTGAGCCACCCAGGCGCCCCAGTATGTTTAGTTTTTAAGAAACTGTCAAACTGTCTTCCAAAATGGCTGTACCAATTCCAATTCCCACCAGCGATGAAAGAGAGTTCCTGTTGCTCCACATCCTTGTCATCTAATGAAATTTTAATTTTGGTTATTATACTTTCAACTCTAAATTTCTTGTTTGATTCTTTTATAGTTTGTATCTATTAAGATTCTTATTTTGGGGGCGCCTGGGTGGCTCAGTTGTTAAGCGTCTGCCTGCCTTTGGCTCAGGTCTGGATCCTAGGGTCCTGGGATCAAGCCCTCCATCATGCTCCCTGCTGGGTGGGAAGCCTGCTTATTCTTCTCCCACTCCCTCTGCTTGTGTTCCTTCTCTGGCTGTTTCTCTTTCTCTCTCTGTCAAATAAATAAATAAAATCTTTAAAAGAAAAGAGATTCTTATTTTTGAGACACTGTTCTTTATTGTCCTAGAATTCTTAAAACTTAAAACATTTTCATAATAGCTACATTGGAATATTTATTTGATAAACTAACATCTGGGCCCTCTCAATTTCTATTGACTGCTTTTTTTTTCTTCCCTTTCCGAGTGTGCATCTCAATTTCTTTTTTCTTCCCATGTCTCTTCATTTCATGTTGAAAATGAAAAACTTAGATAATATGTTATAGTAATTCTTGATTCTGATTTGTTTCTTCTCAAGGTTTTAATGTATAATTAAAATTATGTTTTCCTCATGGTGTGCAATCACTGAGGTATTTGTTCATGTTTTGCAATTTTTATTTTATTTTGCTTGATTTTCTAGCGGTTGCTCATGTGTCTACATAGAGAAGTGATCAGCCAATTATTCTGAATTGATCTTGTCAAAAATCTTGAGCCTATACAGCTAGCTGACCCTTACATTGCTAGATTTGCATGTGGATTTTTGAGCACATTTAAAGTTCATATATCCACTTTAATGTTCACTTTCTGTGGGCTTGTCACTGATCTGCTTTGTGCATGTACATAATTTCTTAGTCAGCCATGGCTATGTGGAGAATTTATGTATCCTTTGCATGGCTCTCTCACATACTGAATTCCCCCCAAAATTTATGGCTGCTCTCCCATTCCTACAACCAGGTCTATAAAATCAGGACAGCATAACAGTGAATTTTTCCTATTTGTTTTCCACTGAGTTTGCCACTTTCACCAACAAATCTCCAGCACGGATTTTTACCCTCTGCCCAAAATCAAGTCTACTAACTCTGGCAGCAGGACTTCTGAATCCAATGATCAGCCTTGTCCTGGGAACAATACAGACCTGGAAGGAATGGGAGAAGCTCCAGGCAAAGAGACTGCAGTACCCTGCTATTTATTATAGGTTTCATGATAAAAGATTTTAATTTTTTTGCTTTCAGATAATTTTCAGAGGACTGGAATTATTTTTCTAACCATTTTGTCCAGATTTATATACTTTATATATGCCAATCTCTTCAGGAAGCTGTTGCAGAAAGTCTCATAGCTTTGAAAGGTTTACTTAACATTATAAAATCAGTTATTTTTTTGCACTGTTTCCAGTAGAAACATTAATATGACTAAGTAGACAGATGTAAATTTAATATAGATAAAATTTAATCTAAATTCATTAATTTAATTTCTTAATACTAGAATGAGCCAGGAACTCCCTTAAACTAAAACCACAGCATAGGGAAAAAATAACTAGCAATAATATACTTATTTCAAAACACTGAGGACAATCACTATAAAGGCAAGAAAAAAATGGTGCTAGCCAGCACCATTTCTATTCAACATTTCTCTGAAACCTAACCAATGAACCAACAACAAAAAAAATAAGTTAAATAAGGAATGAAACTGTCATTACTTAAAAATGGACTGATATTACATAAAGAAAACCCCAAGAATTTATAGGTAATTTATATAAGAACTGATGATTAAATTCATAAATGTTAAAAAATTAGAAGCCCATGGGGCACCTGGGTGGCCAGTAGGGTTAAAGCCTCTAACTTAGGCTCAGGTCATGATCCCAGGGTCCTGGGATCCAGCCCAGCATCTGGCTCTCTGCTCAGCAGGGAGCCTGCTTCCCTTCCTCCCTACCTCTGCCTGCCTGTCTGCCCACTTGTGATCTCTGTCTGTCAAATAAATAAAATCTTAAAAAAAAAAATTAGAAGCCCAGGAAAAAATATGGAAGAAATGAATCACTAAATTTACACAAAAAACTATAAAGGTATTCATTAATAAATGGAGGAAGAACATCTTATAGCACATTGTTGTAAGTTCAACATTTCAAATATACTACAGACCACATAGACCAATTTTGTGTCAATGTGACTATAACTACAAATTGTTTAATAAAATATTAGTAAAATAATTTCAGGAACATATAAAATAGTGCAGCTTGACAGAATGGGGTTTATCTTGAGAATACAAAGATGGTTTTCATTTAAAAGACAATCGGTATCCTTCATTGAATAAGAGAGAAAAATCCAACGGTCATTTAAAAAACATTTGATAAAATTTAACACCCATTTAAGATAAAAGCTGATAAAGGCAAAAATTCTACAGGTAGCCTTACTTTTAATAGCAAAATACTGAATGCTAAATCCTCTTAATTGACAATCAGGTAAGGATGCTTACCCTTTTTTTTTTAAGATTTTATTTATTTGACAGAGAGAGAGAGATCACAAGTAGGCAGAGAGGCAGGCAGAGAGAGAGAAGGAAGCAGGCTCCCCTCGGAGCAGAGAGCCCAACGTGGGGCCCCATCCCAGGACCCTGGGATCATGACCGGAGCTGAAGGCAGAGGCTTTAACCCACTGAGCCACCCAGGTGCCCCAAGGATGCTTATTCTTACCACTCCCATTCACTAGTCTATGCAGAAGGAATGTGGGGCAAATATAGCTCTTACAATATGGGGGAAAAAAGAAAGAAAAGCCACACACATGGGAATTGAAGACATAAAACTTCTATTTTCAGCAAACATTAATGTTCAAATGGGAAATCTAAAGCAATCTATCAAAAAATTGCAAAAACTTTTAATGAATTTAGCAAGGCAAATGAAGAAAGGTTAAATTATAAAAAGTATTGTGTGATATACCAAAAACAAACAATTTTAAAATAAAGCATTTATAAAAGTGTTGAAAATATAAAATACTTAGGAATAAATTTAGCCTAAGACAAATAAGAGTTTTACTCTAACTATTGGACACAGCTTAGAGAAATTAAAGGACACATAAATAATGTTTCTAGATCAGAAGGCACACTATTTTTAAGACATCAGTTTTCTCCAAATAGATTATAAATTCAATAAAATCAAGATAAAAATTCTAACATGCTATTTTGGAGAAACTGATGAGCTGATTCTAAGTGCATATAAAATTTCAAACAACCTTGAATAGTCAAGGTCATTAAAACAATAGCAACAACAAAATCAAAAAGTACTCACACTACTTGATTTCAAGAAATAACACATAGTACTCAAAACTGTAAAAAGATATGAATTTATATCAACGAAACAGAATAAACAAGTTTAGAAAGGATCCATGCATATGTGGGTATTTATATGGAAAAAAAAATGGAACCATCAACTTTTACCTCACACATTACACAAGGGTTTACCAATCTTGTCACTTGTCACTTAAGATCAGATATTCTTTGCTATAGAGATTTTTCCTATATATTGTAAAATGTTTGCCTCGCCCCTATCAAGTAGGTTCCTATAATATCCTCTCCCCAGGTATAACAACCCAAAAAGTCTCCAGATACTGTCAAATGTCTCCCGGGAGGAAAATCATTTCTGCTGAGAACCACTCACTGCCTTACAAAGAAACTGATCTGAAATGGACATAAATGTAAACATAAAACCCAAAACATAAAATTTTAGAGAAACATTTAGGAAAATACCTTCATGATGGAATAGACAAAGATTACACAGGAACCTAAGAGTATGAATAAGAGAAAATATGATTAACTGGAGTTTATCAATATCAGAAACTTACATCTTCTATCACAATTTATTTTCAACCTTTTACTGACTATTCAGCAAATACCACATGGCCAAAAAAAAAAAAAACAACTAAAAGATCTAATTATCTCAGCGAATTTTGTTCATTACTGCACCTGTGAATTTACATATATATTATATATTACATAGATATATGTGTATGCATGTATATAACAACACACATATAATGAGAGGCCAAGAAGAGCTTTATCTTTTAAAGGAATAAATTTATAGAACTTATACTACCAGATATGAAGGCTTATTAAGTAATTAAAACAAATTGATATTGGCACAAGAACAGACCAAAGGAACAGTGGAAAAGAACAGAACCCACACATATATAGTAACATTATGACAAATGTAAATGAGATAAATGTCCAGGTAATAACATAAATCGAAAGAAAGATTAAAGGCTGTACTAACATCAGATTAAGTCGACTTTAAAAAAGTATTATCAAGGATTAAAAGGGACATTACTTAATAACAAAAAAGGTAAATTCCCAAGAAGAGAGAACAATGTAAATTTTTATGTACCTAAAAACATCAAAATCATAGTGCAAAAACTGGCAGAACTAATAGAAGAAAAAGACTAACCCATAATTATTCCTGAGTATTTCAACTCTTCTTTCACAGTAATCAATGGAACAATTATAGATAAAATAAGCAATGATATCGAAGACCTAATAACACTATTAATCGACTAGCCCTAATTGACATTAATAGAACATTCCACCAGCAATAGTATAAAAGACTTTCTCAATAGAACATTCATCAAGATAAATCATTTTCTGAGCATAAAACAAACCTAATACATTTTTAGAAAATGAAATTACACAAAGTATGATGTGTGAACACACTGCAATTAAATTAAAATTAGTTAACAGAAAATAACTAGAAATTCTCAAATATTTGAAATCTAACAACACACTCACAAATAACCCAATGTGTCAAAGAGGGTGTCATTGTGGGAAAAAATGTTTTAATTATGGAATAAAAATGAAAACAGATCTTTGAAAAACTGTTTGACCAGCTAAAGTGGCATGTAGAAGTAGGTTATAGCATTAAATTCTAGTTTTAGAAAAGAAAATATACAGATCAAATCAATGAAATAAGCTTCTACTTAGAAAATTATGAAGACATAATTCAATCCTGAGCAAATAAAAGTTGAGAAAAAGTAAATGCAGAAATTAATAAAATCTAAAAGAGAAAAAACTATTGATAAAAATCAATGAAACCACAACTGGTTCTTTGAAAAGATTCATGAATTTGATAAATCTCTAACCTACTGACTAAGAAAAAAAGATGACAGAAACTACCAATATAAGGGAGGAAAAATGGGAGAACAAGACATTAAAAGGATAAAAAGTAAATATTATACACCAATTTATAGCAGTAAGTTCAACCTCAGCTATTTTTTCATATCTTTACAAAAATTAAGTCAAAGCAGATCACAGATCTAATTACATACATGTAATGATAAAACTTCTAGAAGAAAACACAGAAGGAAATATTTGATCTTGGCTCAGGCAATGTTTTCGTAGATTCTACCTATATGTATGCATGATCCATAAAAGAAAAAAATGATAAATTAGCCCTCATCAAAATAAAGATCTCTGCTCTGTGAAAAATACTTTAAAAGGATTAAAAAAACAAGCTACAGATTAGGAGAAACTATTTGTAAATTACACATCTAAGAAATGACTTATACCTAGAACAAATGAAGAACTCTCAAAATTCTATAATAAAAATAAAAAAAACCAAAATTTTTAAAAAATGGCAAAAGATTTGCAGCTACTTCACACACACGTAAAAATGATATATTGATGGTAAATAAGCAAAGGAGAAGATGTTCAACATCATTAGTCATTAGGAAAATGAAAATTACAATGAAACATGCCACCACTCACTTATTAAATGGCTAACCACATATACACAAAACCCAACAGACAATTCCAAGCGCTGGGAAGGACATGCAGTGACTGGAACACTCATACATTGCTGGTAGGAATGTAAACTGGTGCAGCCACTATAGAAAACTGTTCAATAGCTCTTCGCAAAGTTAAACATGTCCTTAATATATGACCCAGCAATCCCACTGCTGAGTCCACAGAAATGACAACTTATGTTTACATAAAAGCCTGTATATAAATATTTATAATGGCTTTATTCATAACTGCTAACAAATACATACAACCTAAACACCCTTCACCTTAAGAGAAAGGAATATAAATTTAGATATGTAAAGATTTTTTTCATCAGAAGACATCATATAAAGATAGTGCAAAGACAAATTTAGAATCCTTTATCATATATAAGAATGTGTTCCAGGGCACCTGGGTGGCTCAGTGGGTTGAGCCTCTGCCTTTGGCTCAGGTCATGATCTCAGGGTCCTGGGATTGAGTCCCACATCAGTCTCTCTGCTCGGCAGGGAACTTGCTTCCTCCTCTCTCTTTCTCTCTCTCTCTGCCTGCCTCTCTGCCTACTTGTAATCTCTCTCTGTCAAATAAATAAAATCTTTAAAAAAAATGTGTTCCAGACAATTAATAATCAAATAAATACATATTTTAAATCCATAGTGAGATAACCATTTCACTTTCAACAATCAGCAATAACTGAAAAATCAGATATTACTGAATTTTGGCAAGAAATTGAAACAATCACAACTTTCCTCTGCAGGTGCAAGTGTATACTGACAGAACATTTTAGAAATCATTTTGGCGATTCATAACAAAGCTGAACATGTGTTTATTCTGTAGGCCAGCATCTCTGCTATTAGATATACACATTAAAGAAACTTATACATGTGCATCACAGGACACAGATATGAATGTTTGTAAGCAACATTGCTCACTTAATAGCAAAGCAGAGAAATGGGGAACAACTCACATATCCATTAATAATATATTTAATAAATACATCATAGTTTATTCTTGCCATCATGTATTAAACAGCAGTGAAAATGAATTAACCGCAGATACAGGTATTTATACGTGTGGGTCCTAAAAGCAAAACATAGAAAGGAAAAATGAAGTCACTAAAGGGTATACAGCTGTACATTAGCAGAGACAAAATTTAATAACTTGCTCTTTGAGAGAAGTACAGAGGTGCTGATTATAGCCAAAAGCAAAAGAATGATTTACACAGAATTAACCAGAATGGTTACCTCCAGGTAAGCTTCTGAATAAGAATATTCTATATCTGGGGGCGCCTGGGTGGCTCAGCGGGTTAATAAGCGCTGCCTTCGGCTCAGGTCATGATCTCGGGGTCCTGGGATTGAGCCCCACATTGGGGAGCGTCTTCCCCCTTTCTCTCTGCCTGCCTCTCTGCCTGCTTGTGATCTCTCTCTCTCTATCAAATAAATAAAATATTTTTTAAAAAAGAATATTCTATATCTCTCCTTGGGTTATAAATATACAGATGGCCATTTTACTATTATTTTTAAATGATAGTATGAGTTTTTATACTTTCTTTGCATGTGTTTTCTTTCTTTCATTCTCGTTTCTCTGTCTCTCTCTTCTCTGTCCTCCCTCTTGATCTTTTTTAAGAAAAATGATCTCATCTGTCCTTCAGGGTTGTGGCTAGGATGCCCGAATGGAAGGAAATGTGCCTTCATCCCCAAATTATTTAGAGAAAACCTGAAAAAGAACAGATAGGTGGGGAATATCCAGGTATAAAGGATATCCAGGGAAGTTGTACAGCATGTCTGAAATTAAAGACAAGGCTCAGCACTATTGGTAAAATAAGATATTTAAAACTTAGAGTAGGGTGCCTGGGTGGCTCAGTGGGTTAAGCCTCTGCCTTCGGCTCAGGTCAAGATCTCAGGGATCGTGACCTGGCATCAAGCCCTGCATCGGGCTCTCTGCTCAGTGGGGAGCCTGTTTCCTCCTCTCTTTCTGCCTGCCTCTCTGCCTACTTGTGATCTCTGTCTGTCAAATAAATAAATAAAATCTTTAAAAATAAACAAAACAAACAAAAAAACTTAGAGTAGTCAGTATTTTCCAGGAAAAGTAGGTAGTGTGAGAAGAGTCATTACTGAAAATGAAACCCTGTGGAATACTAACTTTTGAAGGGCAGATATAAAAAAAAAAAAAAATACACTGAAAAAACAGAGTGGGCATGTATTTGTCCTCAAAGAAACAGTGTCACAGAAGCCAACCAAGAAAATGGTTTAAAGCATAAAGCATAAGGCCACTATCAACAATGCAAAGTGATAACAGTACAAGTAAATGAAGAACAGAAATAGGATTATGGGGTTGTATACAAGCTACATTTTCTCAGCCCGCTTTTCCTTGTCCCAATCTGAATGATGGGAAGGGAGAAGAGGAAGGAACAGAGTATTATGAATTACTGACCCAGTCAATAAATATTTATGAACAAAAATAATTACTGAATACTTACTAAGATTCAGGTAAGAAAAAACTCTCTTCATCATTTGTTTGCTTTTCAGATGAAGTGTGAAGAATTGATAAAGGGTAAAAGGACAGAAAATTATGAGGTAATATTTACCCAGGGTGCTCAGACAAAGCCTCCTAGAGAAGGTGCCATTGACAGAGACCTCAACAATGTGAGTCCTAAGACTATCTAGGGAAATAATATTCCAGAAAATTAAACAGCAAGTTTAAAGTTCCTGGATTGGGAGTTTGTTGGACTGTCTTGGCACAATAAAGGAATCAAGAGAAGGTCAGCATTGTTGAAGTGCAGTGAACCTCAGAGAGAGGTAGGAGATCATGTCAGAGAAGAAACAGAATTGGAAGCCAGAGGAGACAGTGGGGAATCCAGATTTGAACCCAGACATTTAGGCTCTAGAGTCCCCATATTCACCATCTCTCTGATATGACCTGTTTAGAAAAGGGTGTCTCCATTCTGCAAAACATTTATAGAAACTAGGATCCTCTGTACTCTTGACGGAGTCTGTATTTATAGGTCAACAGAATTCCCATTTTGGCCCTGAGAGACATGTCAGTTCATGACAAAAATTTTTTTTTTAAAGATTTTATTTATTTCCTTGACACAGAGAGAGAGAGATCACAAGTAGGCAGAGAAGCAGGCAGAGAGAGGGAGAAGCAGGCTCCCCGCTGAGCAGAGAGCCCGATGTGGGGCTCGATCCCAGGGTCCTGGGATCATGACCTGAGCCGAAGGCAGAGGATTTAACCCATTGAGCCACCCAGGCACCCCCAGAATTCTTTTTTTAAGATTTTATTATTATTTGACAGAGAGCATCACAAGCAGGCAGAGCAGGCAGAGAAAGAGGAGGAAGCAGGCTCCCTGCTGAGCATCAAGGACGCTTGATCCCAGGACCCTGAGATCATGACCTGAGCTGAAGGCAGAGGCTTAATTCACTGAGCCACCCAGGCACCCCCAGAATTTAACTTCTGAGTACAGTTACCCTTAGACCATCAGCCTGGTCTTCCTTAGAAGGCAGTTAAGAATTCCTGAATTAAAAAGAAAAAAAAAAAAAAAAGAATTTCTGAATAAGTAAAACAGCATGCTCCTTAGATTAGGTTATACTAATATATAATATGCTATTTCTACTATTAATATAGCTGCTACTACTAATAATACAAATAAAAGAAATAATAATTACCTCATTAGTTTCTTGAAATGGCTATTAATTCTCTACAACAAGGTAATACACCCTCATAAATTCAACTACACATTATGAGGTAATATGCTAGGAAAGATGGACTAATTGGCATTGCATATTCATTGGGTACAAGAATTCAGCCACCCTGGGCTAGGCCTCACTAAGACCTGACCCCAATATCTCTTAGGCAAGTTAATAATCTAATACTAAGACAAGCTCAAGTAGGCTATAAAGCCAAGATTTTTTTATTTATTTTATTTATTTATGTGACAGAGAGAGATACAGTGAGAGGGGGAACACAAACAGGGGGAGTGGGAGAGAGAGAAGCAGGCTTCCCACTTAGCAGGGAGCCTGATGCGGGCCTCAATCCTGGGACTCGATTCTGAGACTCTGGGATCATGACCTGAGCCGAAGGCAGATGCTTAATGACTGAGCCACCCAGGTGCCCCTAAAGCCAAGATTAACAGAAGGGTTGATTTCAGTTTTATTAGGTGAAGGCCTGCACACACGCGCGCGCGCACACACACACACACACAAATACATCTCCATTAAAAACAAACAAAAAACTTGAAAAGGATCTTAATTTTTTACTACCAACTAAAACCATCCATACTGTTTGTGTCCAAAAATTTTAAGTTGTCACTTGTGCTATTTTCTCCTGATTTAGAGGATAGCAAATGAAAATGACTAAATATAGGTGATAATCTAGGCCCCACTTGTGAAAATAAAACCCATCACCAGCTTTTCCAGTTTGATTAGCACTTGGAATATCTTCTATGTAAAGAACAAAGACATTTCTGAATCATTTACTTTCAGTCATTATGCACATATCTATAGCTACTTTCTATATTTCTTATCTTTCCTCTCCTTGAATTTTAATGATTCAAACTTATACTGAACTTCCAGTTTGTCTCTCACTAAAATATTTTATCAAAAATTCAGGGCCAAAGGGGTCAGAAGCATTTTCTCACATAGTTTTATCCTTCCTGTAGGATTTGTATGTCATTTTCTTTACACATGTATTCATGGCAAACTGAGGCACAGAAATTTAGGCTCTATTTCTCAAGGACAAGTTAGAGGTATAATTCTGTCCTTATAGGTTTTTTATTTTTTTTTTAAGATTTTATTTATTCATTTGACAGGGATCACAAGTAGGCAGAGAGGCAGGCGGGGGGGGGCAGGCTCCCCACCGAGCAGAGAGCCCGATGCGGGGGGCTCGATCCCAGGGCCCTGAGAACATGACCTGAGCTGAAGGCAGAGGCCTCAACCCACTGAGCCACCCAGGCACCCTGTCCTTGTAGGTTTTTAAAAGCAAGACACAAATGTCCCCATTTCCTCCAAATCAGTTCCTCTTCTCTGCATAAACTGTATGGAACAGAGGTGAAAAACCCCAAAGTTTCAGTCTCATGTTATTGATAGCACAGAGTGCTATAAGTTGTGTTACTTAGGGAATAAAGAGGATCAGCTAGGTGTTGGAGAACTACCACAAGGGCTAACAGCTTGGACCATCACATGGTCTTTGAAAGTACCAGACTGGCAGAGTGCCTGGGTGGCTCAGTCTGTTGGGCATTTGCCTTCTGCTCAGGTAGTGATCCCAGAGTACTGGGATTGGGCCTGCCCTGGGCTCCCTGCTCCATGGGAAGTCTGCTCTTCTCCCTTTGCCCCTCCCCCTGCTCATGCTCTCACAAATAATTAAATAAAATCTCTAAATAAATAAATAAATAAACCAGGTTGGCAATTATTTTGTTCAAGTATTTGTCATATTAATGACATAATTTAAATAGGCAGACAGATAGGTAGACAGATAATGTACTTCACAACTGCCTTCCAATGAATTGATGACATTAGAGAAGTGTCTCATAAAAAAGGAGACTTATTTCGACTAGGTTTTCATCCCATTTTGCAATCTGAAAATAGGAATGGGCTCTTTTCTGTTTCACAATTTAAATTAAAGCACTCAGGCAAGTAGATATATTACATTGAGTCTAAGAGATAAAAAAATATTTCTTTAAGATGCTGATGCCCTACATAAAAAGAGAAGCACATTTCCCGAATGGGAGAATTTAGTATCATGAAAAGATCTATTTCCAAATGAATACAATAACTTAACACACTTTTGATCACAATAAAAATTTTTGCTTTTCTGGACAATTTGAGAGCGATAACTTGTCAAAATTATTTTGAAATACACTGTACATGTTTGAGAAATGACAAGAAATATTTGCCAAGGGGTAAGAGAAGAAGCTTTTTTTACCATACCAGAATCTGAGATAAATCTACTGTAAATAAAAAAAGTATATTGTTTGTATATCATTATGCAAACTGAATGAATGAATCAAAATACTGCATCTAGAAATGGATCCAAGGATATCAGCAAAAAGAAGAGGACACAAGAACACTCCTATCATGGTCAATATTAAGGTACCAATGTCATGACAATCAGCACATAAATCCCTAAAAACTCAACAACTGGAATCTGCAGCACACTACTGGCAAGGATGTTATTTCAAGTCAGCTGGAAAATCATATTTGCTTAATAAATGGAGCTGGAATGATAGCTTATGCAATTTAAAGGAAATACAGTTAAGTACTTAACACATTTTACATTAAAATCTCTATTGCTTAAGAATCCACATGAAAAATACCCACATTCTACTGCATGAAAAATTCTGGCAGATAAAAATGCACTGAGAAAAGCTAAAAGATAATAGGCTAGGAAACAATTTGAAGCATTTATTGAAAACAGAATTTAATTTCCTCAGACATACATACATACATACAAAAAGCTCTATAAATTAAGAACCAGGATAAAACTTCACAAGAGAACTGAAAATTAAAAAGAAAAAGGAGAAGAAGGAGAGGAAGAAAAGAAAGATGAAAAATTATTCTCAACATCCTGGTAGATAAATCACTACAAAATGTCAATTTTTAACATATCAGATTAATAAAGTTTTTTTATTTTTATTTTTTAGATTTTATTTATTTATTTGACAGAGAGAGAGAGAAAGTGAAGGAGGGAACACAAGCAGGGGAAGCTGAGAGGGAGAAGCAGGCTTCCCGCTGAGCAGGGAGCTTGATGCAGGGCTTGATCTCAGGATTCTGAGATCATGACCTGAGCTGAAGGTTGATGCTTAACCCACTGAGACACCCAGGTGCCCCCCCAGGTTAACAAAGGTTTAAAAGCTTAATGATATTCATTATTAAATGGGGAAAAGTGTATATGAGAATATTTCATGAAGAAATGTGATCTCACATATTCTGTAACAACTGTGAGTTAAAAATACACACTACCTAACTTAAAAACCCTATTTTGGGAATCCTGTTTGGGGGAGCCATTTCTACAGTAAAAAAACAAATACAACTAGAAATGTGTATGTCTACAGAGACTTTTTAAAGCATAGTCATAATAAAAGATTTTGAAAGAAGATACATATATGCCAACAGGGCAATGTCTGAATTAGTTATAAAATACTAACATCATGAAACATTGCCCAGCTACTAAAAATGAGTTATATATCTTACTATTGACATGAAAGGATATAAATGATATACTAAAGAAAAAAATATATATTGTGTATTTGTAAAATCCTATTTTTTCTTAGACAGTAGTAATTAAAGAATCTTCATGTTGGCACAGTTATCTTTTATTTTTTTAAGATTTTATTTATTTATTTGACAGAGAGAGAGAGATCACAAGTAGGCAGAGAGAAAGGGGAAAGCAGGCTCCCTGCTGAGCAGAGAGCCCGATGTGGGGCTCAATCCCAAGACCCTGAGATCATAACCTGAGCCGAAGGCAGAGGCTTTAACCCACTGAGCCAACCAGGAGCCCCAGCACACTTGTCTTTAAACATGAAGAAAGTTATGGGATATCTACACTAATAAAGAAAAATTCAAGGAAGCTGTATTTGTAAAGGGGATGGCATTCACCATTTCACTTTTATATTTCAATAGTATTTCAATATATTTCAATACCTACACTAATAAAGATAAATTCAAGGAAGCTGTATTTGTAAAGGGGATGACATTCACCATTTCACTTTTTATATTTCAATATTTATATTTTATATTTCAATAACAAGTCAATATTTGACTTGTTATAAAGTGCTATATGACTTACAATGTAAAACAGGCTGAAAGTTTGAAATAATTGGCTAGATCAATTATACTAAATTGGAAGACTGCTAAGACACATTATATGAATAAAACAAAATGAATAGTATTATGAATAGAGCCTATTTAAAAAATAAAAACAAAAGTATGTGTATATGTGCTTAATGTACATGTTAATATGAATTTTTTATTATTATTATCTCTGTTGAGTTGTACAAAAAGAATGATAGAGAGACTGAAAAAAAAAATTCTACTCTTCTATGGTATTTGTGGGAATATAACTGATACTAGCATTCAAGGGATAATTAGGCAAAAAATATGAAAAGGCTTAAAAATATGTATGCTAGTTTCCCAGAAATGTAACTTGCAGTCATTTATCCGGAGGAAATAAATCAAACATTTATTTGTCAAATAAACTGAGCAAAGATTTAAGCATGTCACAACTTAAATATTTACCAAGAGGTTAACTGGTTATATGAACTGTTGATGCTACCGAGACTGATAGGCAGCTGGTACTCCAGCAATCCCAGTTGTTAACATTGGCATCTATTTCTGTTATTTGCTTTTTGGCCATTGTTTGACAGTTGGTGCCCACACATAGCAGGTATCAAATGTTCTAAATATTATTCCCAAATATAACCTTTCAGAGTATAACATACAACCATTAAAAGTGATATAATAGAATGCAGTTTTCCAACTTTAGTCATGTACTAGTCCACACTTAAGATTTCTGCCATATATATGAGCCACTTGAATTAGTATTTTCTTAATATAGTTCCCTAAGTCTACTAAATATCTTATCAAAAGTAGAAACCCAGGGGCGCCTGGGTGGCTCAGTGGGTTAATGCCTCTGCCTTCTGCTCAGGTCATGATCTCAGGGTCCTGGGATCAAGCCCCACATCGGGCTCTCTGCTAAGCAGGGAGCGTGCTTCCTCCTCTCTCTCTGCCTGCCTCTCTCCCTACTTGTGATCTCTGTCTGTCAAATAAATAAATAAAATCTTTAAAAAAAATAAGTAGAAACCCATACTGATTAATGTAATTAAAAGTAATGATCAGTAAATATTGAAAGCAGTATTAATTTTGAGCTGGATAAACCTGTTAATGCATTTTATAAAAAGGTAATCAGCAAAAATTAGTTATTTAAATCAGACTAAGACCCTCTTTATATTATCCAAATGGTCAGAATGATTGAAGTAACAGAAAATAGAATAAAGTTCTTGCTATAAGATTTAATATTATTTAATACCATGTCCAAAAACAACATGAACTAGATTTTGCGATCATAACATCAGTGATATGTATCCTATGTTTAAGGAAAAGCCAAGACATATTAGAAAGACATATTTGGTATACAGAAAACTTAGTCATAGTAGCTTTAATAATTTATGTTCCTTTTTCTCTAAGTAAACATAAAATAAAGGAATCTAGAGGTAGTCAGTCAATCTGTCCTAGGTTCAGGGAGATTACCTCCACGATCCTCTTTGCCTTTCTCTCCTTGAATCCAAGGGAGGTATTATAGCATTAGCCTTCCCACCTACAGGCAAGTCAGAAGGAGGCAGGGGAAGAGAAAGAGAAAGAACCAAGAGGATTGCACCCATCTTATTTAATGAGAAAACCAAAACTTTCCTAGAACCCCTTCAACTCTCTTCTCTTAAACCTTACTGGTCTGAACTGATCATGTGTTCACTTTACATGGTAAGGAAGTCAGAAAATTGGAGAATAGGATCATCATAAATGGCTTGAACCAATCCCATCCAGCTTCTTAAATTTTATAAATACATTGCAGTTTCACACTATGTCCTGTTTAGCAGGAAAAAAAGGAGTGAATTTTAGAAACTACATTGTAGAGGAGGAGTCAAGATGGCGGAGAAGTAGCAGGCTGAGACGACATCAGGCAGCAGGAGATCAGCTAGATAGCTTATCAAACCATTCCGAACACCTACAAATTAAAAAGGAGATCTAAGAGAAGAAGAACAACATTTCTAGAAACAGAAAATCGACCACTTTCTGAAAGGTAGGACCAGCGGAGAAGTGAATCCAACGCGACGGGAAGATAGACCCCAGGGGGAGGGGCCGGCTCCCAGCAAGCGGCGGAGCACAAAATCAGGACTTTTAAAAGTCTGCTCAAGGGAGGGACATCGCTCCAGAGGCTAAACTGGGGTGAAGACCTCGCGGGGACAGCGTGGACTCAGGCCCCACAGGGTCACAGAAAGATCGGGGGTGTCTGAGTGTCACAGAGCTCACAGGTATTAGAGCAGGGAAGCCAGATGCGGAGACAGAGCCGAGGTTTCCTAGAGCCGTGGTCTGTGACACGGGCTGGTGCTCTGTGCGAGGGGTCCCCACAAGATCCGGGGAGACTCCGACCCGGGAGAGCTCAGGGATCTACGGGGTTTGGAGACTCCAGGTGGGACTCTGCCAGAGACAGAGATGCTTGGTCACAGGCTGGGTGAGCTCGGAGCGCTCCCAGAAGCCAGTGAGACGCGACTGATTACGCACGATTTTCTCCAAGCGCAGCCGGAGGCTGGGGAGACGGGAGTGATTAAATGCTTTTCTCTGAAGGCGCACTGAAGACTGGGGCCCCCAGCTCTCGGCTCCTCCGAACCGGAGATTGGGAGGCCGCCATTTTCATTCCCGTCCTCTGGAACTCTACGGAAAGTGTTCAGGGAACAAAAGCTCCCGAAAGCGAACCTGAGAGGAATACTTAGCCCGGCCCCTGGTAAGGGCGGTGCAATTCCACCTGGGACAGAGACACTTGAGAATCACTACAACAGGCCCCTCCCCCAGAAGATCAAGAAGAAATCCATCCAAGACCAAGTTCCCTTAACAAGGAGAACAATGGATTCTTATCTGGACAAAATGACAAGGCGGAAAAACTCACCACAAAAAAAAGAACAGGAGGCAGGACCGAAGGCTAGGGACCTAACCAATACAGACATTGGTAATATGTCAGATCTGGAATTCAGGACAACGATTCCCAAGGTTCTAGCCGGGCTTGAAAAAGGCATGGAAGATATTAGAGAAATCCTGTCAGGAGAAATAAAAGCCCTTTCTGGAGAAATAAAAGAACTAAAATCTAACCAAGTTGAAATAAAAAAAGCTACTAATGAGATGCAATAAAAAATGGAGGCTCTTACTGCTAGGGTAAATGAGGCAGAAGAAAGAATTAGTGATATAGAAGACCAAATGACAGAGAATAAAAAAGCTGAGCAAAAGAGAGACAAACAACTACTGGACCACGAGGGGAGAATTCGAGAGATAAGTGATACCATAAGATGAAACAACATTAGAATAATTGGGATTCCAGAAGAAAGAGAGAGAGGAGCAGAAGGTATATTGGAGAGAATTATTGTAGAGAATTTCCCTAATATAGCAAAGGGAACAAGCATCATGGCTAAAATGAACAAGTCAAGAAATGACAGATGCTGGCGAGGATGTGGAGAAAGGGGAACCCTCCTACACTGTTGGTGGGAATGCAAGCTGGTGCAACCACTCTGGAAAACAGCATGGAGGTTCCTCCAAAAATTGAAAACAGAGCTACCTTATGATCCAGCAATTGCACTACTGGATATTTATCCTAAAGATACAAACGTAGTGATCCGAAGGGGCACGTGTACCCGAATGTTTATAACAGCAATGTCCACAATAGCCAAGTTATGGGAAGAACCTAGACGTCCATCAACAGATGAATGGATAAAGAAGAGGTAGTATATATATACAATGGAATACTACGCAGCCATCAAAAGAAATGAAATCTTACCATTTGCAATGACATGGATGGAACTAGAGCGTATTATGCTTAGCAAAATAAGTCAACTGGAGAAAGACAACTATCACATGATCTCCCTGATATGAGGAAGTGGAGATGCAACGGGGGTGGGGGTTAAGGTGGTAGGAAAAGAAAAAATGAAACAAGATGGGATCGGGAGGGAGACAAACCAAAAGAGACTCTTAATGTCATAAAACAAACTGAGGGGGGTGGGGGGGGAGAGGGGTTGGGAGAGGGTGGTGAGGTTACATTATATGTTTAAATAAAAAAAGCTTAAATAAATAAATAAATAAATAAATCACATACACACACACACAAAAAGAAACTACATTGTAGGTAATTAACAATTTCTACTATAATCTGTAAGGTATTCGTGATATATTTTGACATTTAAAAACTAGTTTACAAAAAATATATACAGTTTTTTTTTCCAAAAAGATTTAATGCATCTGTGTATGTACATGTATATACACACAGGCGTATTTATAAATGAAAATGTGCTTCTTTGCATTAAAAGAAATGATGGGTGATAATTTTTTAAAACTTAACTCTATTTTAAGTACTGGATTTATGCTATTTTTTAAAAATAAGATCAACATATTTTGTTGCATCCTATTTAGTTAAATATTAGAAAATAATGCTGGTCTTTGGAAAGGCTTTGGACAGTCGGCTCACCTAGCATCTTAGTAACCCAACTACCAAAATCTCTGTCTCCTGCTTGTAGTCCTCAGAGTTTCTTAACTGGGGTAAGAGGCGTTACATGTTTCTTGCTCAGCAAACACATCATTTCATTTGGGAAAGTTTAAACTGCAGATAGAGATCTGATTTTCACCTTCTATTTATCCCTTCATAGTACATAAAGGGCTGTGAAGCCAGTGTAGGGCTTACAGTTTTGACACAAGAGCCTTCTCTCTTATCTAATTCTTGCAGAATCCAGATTTGGTGGCCTTTAGACACAATGTAAGCTACATCTGTTTGATTTAACAATTGTATAAATTTTATTACTGTTGAGACAGAAAGTAACCCCCAAGAAAAATAATGGATTTCCAACATCACATCTGTGTGTATTTATATGAATTGCAAAGCTCTGTCGTTTTGTTCAGCTATCTGAGTGGCTGTGTGGCTGAGGGTGCCCTGGGATTTTAGTGCTTTTTAAACATTCTGGCACAAAGCAAGGCTTTTTCTTAGTCATGAGGGTTTTTAAATACACACACGTATATTTTTAATGAATGATTAACTGCAATGATGATTCATCTTAAAATCAATTATGCACTGAATAAAGATTTCTGGAAACCAAAGAGATAACCTTATGCATATGTGATATTAAAACAAGGTCGGAGGCCCCTCCCTGTCAGTAGTTACAGCTCAGCTCAGAGTCCATGAGCATAAAAGGCCATTTGATCTGGCAAAGGATCACTACTTTTTATTTAATGCCACTCAGTTTTCTCATTAAGTAGTAGAGGCAGAGACTTCTCAATCTTTCTGAAATTTTAGACAGATAGATATAAGACCAACTTCAAAATAATGGCTATCTTGGTAGCCCCTTTGACTTGACCTTACTTATTACCTATATAATGCAGAGATACAAATATATACACATATATACATATATATATGCATGCACACAGTCATGCAGGTAGAAATAAAAGAGGTGGTCTATGCCATTGCATTAAAGGCTTTAGCACAGTCTGACAATGAGCCATAACTATAATTACTTGAAATTAAAAATTCAAAAGAAAACAAACTTTGTCTCTTCACACACCTGCATTCCCTCTGCCCTGCTTATCCCAGGGGAACATCTGGACTCAGTATTTAAATATCACTGCATTAGCAAACTGAGAGCCAAGGCAGCCAGCAGGAGGGAGATAAGATCCAATGAATCATTCATATCTGAGAGTCGAGCTGATTCATTTTGAAGCCATTGAAATGGACACAGAGCTTTTCACAGAGGACCAGCGTAAAATACCTTCCAGTTGTCAAGCCAGATTGAGCAAAGAAGCAAATTATCTAAGCATCATTTCAGGAAGTGTCAAAAGAAATGCCAACTGAGTGGCAGCAGAGATTTTTGAGTTTCTAAACTGCATGATTTGTCATGACAGAATTTTAACCATTTTATTTTTTACAAGGTATTCCAAGGATGCAACTATTATAAGTATTTCTCCTTTATGCTGACGTTTAGGGGATATATATGTGTAAATATGTGCTTCTTTATGTAAAATAATGAACTCCAAAGAATTCACTAACTCCATTTGTGAATATGATCACTGAGGTATGAAGTTTTAATGAAAGGAAACTGGAGCGATAAGTAAGAATAGGCAAAGATGACCCCAGATAGTTTTGTCAGGTTGCCGAGAAGGAAACAGGCTACAGAGGGAGATTCGTACTTCCCTGTCTGCACGCCCTTGTGCAATCCCCTTCCTCTAAGTGTGGGCTACCCATAGTAAGTTGTTTCTAATCAAGAGAATAATGACTAAAGTGATGAAATATCACTTCCATGATCAGGTTACAAAAGACTGTGACTCCCCTCTTTCTAGCTCTCGCTCTCTCTCCCTTGCTGAAACTTATTCTCCCTTGCCTTTTTGTTTTCTGTTTTTCTTTTTCACTTTGCTGAAGCAAGCTGCCATGCTGAAAAGGCTCATGTAGTAAGGAGCTGAAGGCACAACTGCACCCGAGAACTCGAAAGAAAATAAATCCAACAGTCTACAATGGACTGAATCTTGCCAACAACCTGGCTGATATACTAATTATAGGTGAGAGATCCTGAAGAAGCAGCCCCAGCTTAGCTGTGCCATAATTCCTGGCACACGGGAACTGTGAGATTATAAATGTATATTACTTAAACTGTCAAGTTTGGGAGTAATTTCTTCCAGTAATAGATAATTAACCCATCTACCTAACCTCCCGTGAGTTCCCCAAGTCTCCAAGTGCTCAACAGCTCTCATCTCACAAACGAAAATCACCGACACTAAATCCAGACAGACTAGTGACCAAAGAAATCTATTGGTACAAGGCAGCTTTCACTTTTGACCCAGGTTTCTTTTTTTTTTTTTTTTTAAGAATTTGTTTATTTATTTGACAGAGATCACAAGTAGGCAGAGAGGCAGGCAGAGAGAGAGAGAGAGGAGGAAGGAGGACTCCCTACTGAGCGGAGAGCCCGATTCGGGACTCGATCCCAGGACCCTGAGATCATGACCTGAGCCGAAGGCAGAGGCTTAACCCACTGAACCACCCAGGCACCCCTGACCCAGGTTTATGTCAAGTTGTCTTGACTAGAACCAGATCCTGACCTGGGCTAAAGAAGTCCTCCTGGAGAAGCATGTGACGGAGTGAAGGAAACTGGTTAGGGAAAATGAGGACATGATTCCAGGCAAAGAATGGAGAAGAGTAGCTTTAGCCTGGTCCCACAAGGGAACACATGAATATATGTTACTCCTCACATCTGTCTGGCAAAAAGGTGGTACAGTCGGCTAAGCATCCAATTCTAGATTTTGGCTCAGATCATGATCTCAGTGTCATGAAATGCAGCTGCTGCATTAACTCACACTTGGTGCAGAGGCTGCTGGAGATTCTTTCCCTCTCCTATTGCCTCTGCCCCTCTTCCAGCTTGCACTCTAAATAAATAAAATCCTTAAAAACAAAACAACAACAACAAAAACAAAGGCAAGAGAGGTGGGCTTTCATACTCTCACAGCTATTCCTCATTAGCTAAGGGTGTCCTCCTTGAGTAGTGGGAAAAATGTAACCCGCCAGTTGTGCTTTGTTCCTCGTGATGATGGAAAAACAACTCTAGTAGCCGTGAGGGGTGTGTGATGAAGAGAAGTCTCAGGCACAGGCCATCATAAGCAAGAGCACTTGAAAGCTGGAGATGGAGAGCACTGAACTCGTAAAGCGTATCGGAGGAGATCTGGATGGAGTGCCAGCTGTGTTCACCATCACAGCCTGTAAAACTGTAGTAAAGCACAGGAGTGCTAGCTCTTCGGTGGTGCAAGCATACTTTCCTGCAGGGCACTGAGAGATGGGGGACCCTGGGCACTCCGTGCTCTTCTCCTTGCAACTGCTAGCCAGCAAAAGTGAGGCTGTTTCTCTTCAGACCTCAAAACATGACAGAACTTTGTACAATGCCTTGAATTTATTATGAGGTTCTCTCTGGATAGCAACTTGTGAGCAGAGGGGATGGGAGCAGAGCCCATCTGCATTGTGCCTTTATAACTCCAAACATCCAGATTCCTTTACCCAGCAGATTATATCTAGTCTTTTCCTTAGAATTATTATATTCACAATATTATGACTTCTCATTATATTATGGCAATATTATATTCACCATTGTTGTATCAATAAATGTTACCATATCATGCATGGTATGTTTGGTTATCAGTCAGTAGCTGTTTTAAGGTTCATAATGGAATTTTAAAAATTCTCTGATAGACACAAACACCATGTAAAGTGATTACACAGCTCTCCTGAATGCCTGTGTAGCTGACTTCCCACAGTCCCACAGAGCTCAGTTCCTTGAAGATTTCAGAACCCAAGAGACAGGGCTCCTCCCTGCACTGCAGTCACAGCATGTCAAAATTAGAAACAACCAAAGGCACAGTGAAATGAAGCAACAAATGAACCAAAGCAGAGTGATATCAGGACACTCTAACAGGTGAGATGTCTCCCACATTTGCCTTCATCTGGTGCCAATCTGCAGGTTGATTCTGATGCTCATGAGAATCGCAGGTGCTGTCAAGCTACCTTCAGCCCCTGCCTGTCCATCTGTCAAAAGAAGTCACCTCTGAGTGCAGAGAATGGTTGCACAGTCTTGGGCAGGCAAACTGATGTCACCGAGGGGAGGACAATCAAAATGTTTAATAGATCAAAACTGACAATCATCCACCACTCACTTGCTGGCTTATGAAGGAAGAACATTCAACACAACTTTGGCTGATTAAAGGGGGTTGGCAGTGCTCTCTGACAGAGGATTAACCCTAGGGAACAAAATTTTCCAGCACTTTCCCAGAAAAAAACAGTTAATGAAGTGAAACTTCAGAATTGCTAACCTTCCAGTTTGACATTTGAAGTCTACAGAACGGTCTGACAGATAATTTTAACCCACCACCTTTCAATACTTTGGCAAAGTTTGACTAACTTTATTTTCCTTCTCTTTTTCTATATATCATACTCAGAGGAGAAAAATTGTGAGCATCCCCAGAAGTGCCATGTACTAAGTGTAAGTCCAGGAATAATGAGGGTGAGCAAAGGACACGATAAAGAAGATGTATCAGTGCACTTAAAAGAGTATAGCTTACATTCTGAATATTACGACTGTAAACATTTCTGGGATGGCCCAAAGCAGTCCTAAAACTTCACAGAAAGGCACCTATGAGAACTTTTACTTAAAAACAAAACAAAACAAAACCAAAAAAACACCTGCTTTTGGAGCACATAGGTAGCTTAGTAGGTTGACCATCTGACTCTTGATTTCATCTCAGGTCATGATCTCAGGGTCCTGGGACTGAGCACCCCCTGGGGCTCTGTGCTCAGTGTGGAGTTCTGCTTCAGAATTCTCTCTCAGTCTCTCTCTGTCCCTCCCCCTGCTCACACACGAGCACCCCTAATAAATAAATAAGTCTTTAAAAACATTGCTTTCTTTTCCTTTTCTTTTTTATAATTTCAAATTAAAAAAACATTCAGATGTTTTTCAGGAGGAAGATTTTGGGGTAAAAGGCGAATATGCATTGATTTTTAATGGGGCTCCTCATAGGGATTTTTCTACCTGGAAAATGAATCAGATGAAGATGAGTTTACTGCCATCACAGGCATTTCACTTCCTCATTATTAGGTTCTCTGGGCTGGTTTGACCTCTGTTTTCCCCAGGCTTTCTGGAAAAGCCTCGGCTCATTATTTTGAAGCACCTAGTCAACTGTTAGCTTACTACAATCACTTGCCTGCCATCAGATGGTCAAAAGTCTTTAGAACATGCAACAAATATTTTGAATGTTAATACTAATTCAGTAATGTGTCATTTATTTATAGCCATGCATGAAATTTTCACTTTTTAATGGGCACTACAAATCATGTGGTTTTTTTCGTTGTAGATTATTTTCTAATTCAGTTCTTCAGATCATCTTGTCTTTGAACTAACATACCAAATTGGAAGAGTAGCTTAGTAAATATAATGAAGGATTATTTTATTATCACTGCAATGGTAGACCCTGTATTGGGGAAACAAGTATTGATTTACCTACAACCAATTACCTGAGAGACCAAGGAATACATGTCAAAGAAGTTCTGGGTTGTTTGCACAATTAGTATGTGTCATCTGTGAAAGACTCCATGGGCTCCAAGATTGGATTAGTCTTTGAAGAAAACAACCATCAGTGATATCAACCATAGAGCTTCCCAAGGAAAACTGTACTCCATAATTACTTTTCCTAATTCACTGCTTAAAAAGGGTTGCCAAAACAAATTCCATCAGTATTATATAATTGAAAAACTCTCACACAAAACCCCCCATTAATGTGGCATTTGTCTTAAAACTATACACTGTACACTATCTGTATTAATATCTTTTCTAAAGATATTTTCCAACACTTAATTATCCTTATTGTATTTGAAACTAAAATTCTGCATGATACGTCAAGTGGAAAAATTAAACTTATCTTTATATTATTATTTTCCACCTGTTAAAAGAATTTACCTCTTTATCACTGCAAAGGAATTCTGAAAAACATACTTTTTTTCTTATATAGACCCTTTTATCATCTTTTCTATATCACTGCAGACTTTTTCTGTTTTTTTAAAGATTTTTATTTACTTATTTATTCATTTGGCAGAGATCACAAGCAGGCAGAGAGGCAGGCAGAGAGACAGAGGAGGAAGCAGTCTCCCTGCCAAGCGGAGAGCCCAATGCGGGGCTCAATTCCAGGACCCCGAGACCATGACCTGAGCCGAAGGCAGAGGCCTCAACCCACTGAGCCACCCAGGCACCCTAAGACTTTTTCTGTTTTAGTCACAAAATTCAAATTCTAATATTTTTCAATCTGAAAAGATCTAGGTAAATTTTAATCTTTAACCCTTTGTGTGGAAAAAACTATCATCAGTATCAATATATCAATGGCTGCTTGGTTAACTTACTTTTTTAAGATTTAGTAAAATTCCTTTTTTAAACGAATTAAAGAACACATTTTTATATAGGAGGTATAAGGCACTGCTATAGGCAAAAAATAATTATATTAGTTAGAACAGTTTTTATCCTCAAGGACTAAGGCAGCCTTGGCAACAAAATTTGCAATATAGTATATATACAACATCAAAGATATGTCTGGTGATGTTACAACAGGAAGAAACATCAGCTCTGCCTGGCTAAAGTCATCTACATATAGCTTCACAGAGGAGACACTTGGGCTGGATGTGAAACTGTGGGCAAACATCTGAGGAGAATGAGGGCTAAAGTATATTCCAAGGACAGGAACCAGTAGATTCAAAGACATGGTACATGTACATGGTACATGAGTTAGTAAGTTAGTACATGGTACATGTACATGGTACAGGGTACATGAGTTAGTAAGATATTTCAGAAAGGATCTGAAGATTAAGTTAAGGCTTAAACTATTTTGACCAATTAAGTACCCACCAATCCCAGAATCCATGGCTCACTAATCCATCTCTGAGAAAACCCTGTTTTGTTTTGTTTTTTTGGTATGCAACACATCAGTGAAATCTAAATATATGTTCTTGTTAGAGTGAAATCGGTTAAATCTAAATATATGCTCCTGTTAACACAATTTGGACATAATGGTAGTAAAGATTAGAAAGATGATAGCAATCTTAATGAAAGACAAAATAATTTTCACTTGATTCTGTGACAAATTTATTCTGCTAAAAAATCACCTGGGGAGTTATAAAAGCAAACATTCTGCATACAATGCCATAAGTACTGAATAAAAGTTTGGGAGCATAAAAAATTACATTGTTAATAAACATTCTGGTTGACTTTGGTTATTTGATCCTTGGAACACACTCTGAGAAACTATGGTCTAAGGAAAATTAATCAGAAAATCTACTAAAAACAAACACAAATCAAAACTACAATCAGACAGCTCCTCATACCCATTAGAATGGGGTGTCAGAGAAAACAGAAAATGTTAAGTATTGGCAAGGATATGGAGAAACTGGAACCTTTTTGTATTGTTGGTCAGAACATACAATAGTACAGATGCTGCGAAAAATACTATGGCAGTTCCTCAAAAAATTAAACAGAATTACCACATGATCCAGCAATTCCACTTGTGGATATATATACCCAAAAGAATTGAAAACAAGGTCTCAAAGAGATATTTGTATACCAGGTTCGTAGCAGCATTATTCACAATAGCTAAAATGGGGAGGCAACCCAACTCTCCATGGACAGATAAATGTATAATCAAAATGCAGTATGTATACATACAGTGGAATATTTTTCAGTCCTAAAAAATAAGAAATACCTGACATTCGCTACAACATGGATCAATCATGAGGACATTATGCTAAGTGAAATAAGCTAGTCACAAAAAGACAAATACTCTATGATTCCACTTATGTGAGGTACTTAGGGTAGTCAAAAATCACAGAGACAGACAGTAGTATGGTGGTTGCCAGGGGCTGGGGGGTGGGGCAGTGGGGAAGCAAAATAAGGGGTTATTGTTTAATGAGTATAGAATTTCAGGTTTATAAAATAAATGCAAAGAGTTATGAAGGTGGATGATGGTAATGGTCGCACAATGAAAGTATATATTTAATACCACTGAAGAGTACACTTAAAAATGGTTAAAGTGATAAATTTTTATTATGTGTATTTTACCACAATAAAAAAAATGGGAATAACAAACTGTTTATATGCCAAAAACTAATTCAACTTCATCTTTTCCATAAAGCTTTCTGAAATAACTTAAGCCAGAGTAATTACTCAATCCCTCTTTTGTACTCCCATATCATTCTATTCAGACTGTAATTATTGCTTTTATCACACTGTATTATAATTACCTTTTACTTGCATATCTGCCCAACTATGTAATTTCTTCAATCTAGGCTTATCTTTGTAAATCCAGACCCTAGATTAATGTGCAATGCATAGCTGGTACACAATAAACATCTATTAAATTCATTGCCAATAACTGTAAATTGCAGTATAAAGACTGACAAGAAAGAAAAAAAAAAAACAGTTGACGAAAATGGGACCATAAACAAGCCTCAAATGCAAATTACTTCCTCCTCACTGTTCCAACTGCAAAAATGCCAAAAATTATTTTTAAGATACCACTGCTATGCTTTCTATGATGTAGTAATCAATTTTAGTGTGGTCAAAAAGAGTTAAGAATCAAATTTTAGCTGTCTGTAGCAAATTAAATGTAAATATCAGGGCACCCATCAACTTTGCAAAATTATACCCTTGGAGCTTCATCAATATAATTATGTGTGAATGAATTAGTGAATATCTACTTTTAGATAAACCATTTGTTAGATTTACAGTGGATAAATCTAAATAATAATTTACTAATATTTACTAATTTACTAATATTTTAGTTATTTACTAAATAATTTGCTAATTTCCTGAGAAAATGTGAAAAAAATGTTTTGGAATAAAATAATACCTTAAACTCAACAGTGTAGCAGAATACAGAAAGGAATTATGCAAAGTAACTTCCAAAATAATTCCACAAAGAGGATAAATGAGCTTTGATCACATGAAAATTTTCATGTATCTACTTTGCTTAATGGTAGCTACAGCTCTCTAGAAGGTCAACACTGTACTGACTAAATTGCCTACAGGTGGTTTCAACAGATCAGGTAAACTTTAGGGCTAAAGAAGGTTTAGGGTCTAAAATATAAAACAATTAAAAGCAGGAGCACCAGGGTGGCTCAGCGGGTTAAGCCTCTGCCTTCAGCTGAGGTCATGGTCTCAGGGTCCTGGGATCAAGCCCCATATCAGGCTCTCTGCTCAATGGGGAGCCTGCTTCCCCCTCTCTCTCTACCTGCCTCTCTGCCTACTTGTGATCTCTGTCTGTCAAATAAATTTTAAAAATCTTAAAAAAAAAACATTTAAAAGCAAAGGTAATTTCTTAATATGAAGCAGTAAACTCTTTTCTAAATGTTGGCAATAAATAAATGAAGATGAGAAATTTAAAAAAATGAATTTTAATGCTTAATAGTGCTAAAATGATCTCAACTTTTCCTGAATATAAAACAATAATTTCAACAAACTACATTAACACATAACTTAACATCCTCTAAAACTGAATTCCTTAAGAGCTAATGATGATCCTTGTTTTCCTAGATACGTGTGTGTGTGTGTGTGTGTGTATATACACACTTGTGGAGTCAATTATTTCAACCATGTATAAGAAAAGAAATGCATGTCTAGAACAGACTGAACATAAAGGGAAAAGAATATAAATGTGACTGCCATCTTTATCAGTGGAAAGATACTGGTAAGAAAAATTACCATTAAATACCTGCTTCAGTCCCAAGCATGTAAAAATGTAGTCTACCCACAATGTAGCACCAACATGCAAAACCCTGAGGATTAGGATCCACTTCTGTTACTAGTACATAAAGATAATGTACAATGAAAAGTCAAGAAATAAGGTTTGAACTTGAGAGATGAAGTAATCATTACCCTTTTCTTTTGTTATAGTGAAGTATGGTAACTTTAATAAGAATTTCATCTTAATAGCAAAGATTAAAAAACTGAATTTAAATAATTCCATAATAAGTTTTATTTCCTTCCAGTTTCTTACTATCTTTCAACTGTATTAATGTGCTTATCTTGATTTTCTTTATAGCTAATTACAGTAATTAACTGGATATTAATAAAAACAACTTCAAAGCATCTTTGTTCAGATTCATCAAATGAGACTTTACTTTATTAACATAAATGCTTGTGTAGGGAATTCTTATAAGTCAGTATTAAACAAATAAATCTGAATGCATAAGTAAAAGGAGGCACAATTATTTATACCATAAAATGACTGTTTTCTACTGATAACATTAAAATGTCGAGCTTTCTTTATACATTTTAAATATACTATTAGCAAAAACTGCAATTGCCATTGTGTCATTATGCATTTCTGTTGGAAACTGTGTCGATGAGCTGCACACCTCTGACCACCTTATCTTGAGCCATGTGGAAACTGGTATATTTAAATGCCACTTGTACTCATCTAGAACCTGCTTGCCATTTCCAATCAGCTCCTGGAGCCACAGAGAAGTACCTTGTACTCCGCTGCTGCCATTTTGGCAGAGGGAAGAATCCTGAAGAAGTTTATGTGTTGTTGTTGTTTTTAATAAATTAAGTACTATATTGTAGTTTTAGGATGTGGACAGTCATTTTTGCTCAATTTTTCATTTTGTATGAGAATCTGCAGCTGTTTTTGAAAGACTGTAGATCTGCTATATAAAATATGTCCTGTAACCTAATACATTTCATGAATTTCCCTCTCTTTCCATTCTTATTTTACATATACTTTTCATTTTGCCTTAATTTTTTGGCAAACATGTTCTACATTTCAAAAGAAATTAATTTTCATAAACACCTATGGTTCCACACAAAAAGAAATAATAAATAAGGTAGATGTGTATCAGGTATTCTACAACCAAATATTTGTGAAGTCTCCATGAGAAGAAAATTATATACATATTACTATATGACTTTAAATATGTATTAACCCAGGGGCACCTGGGTGGCTTCATTTGTTAAGCATCTGACTCTTGGTTTCAGCTCAGGTTATGATCTCAGGGTCTTGAAATAGAGCCCCACATCAGGCTCCATGCTCAGTGGGGAGTTTGCCTGAGATATTATCTCTCTCTCTCTCTCTCTCTCTCTCTCCCCGCATCTGTCCCTCCCCCGCTTCCACATGCACTTTCTCTAAATAATTTTTTCTTAAAGTATTAATCCAATGCAACAAAATCAGTAATATACTTTGATGTATACTTGGTAAGAATGAAAGAATTAAGGAAAAGACTACCTAGAATAACTATATTCATTACTAAAGAGCTGGACTTGATTCTGAGAAGATGAGTGATATGATGACATCTGGTGTTTGGAAAGGTAATTTGTAGTTAGTGTGATTAATGATTGATTGATGGTCTGAGGGCAGAAAGTCAATAGGGAGAATGAAGGTGAAAGATAATAACAGACAAGGACAGGGAGGAGCAAGTAAAAATGGAATAGAAGAAGAAATAGTTGTGAGGGGTGGGAATCTATTTGTATATATTAATTTGAAATTTCTCAAACAATAGCAGTACACAGCTCAAGAGAAGATGAGATACTGACAGATGATCACATCATACTATAGATGCTAGAGTTGTAGGCATTTAGTGGCATTTGTGGCATTTAGTGCAAGAAATAAGGGGTACAATGATATTTAATAGGTAAATAGAGTAAGGAAAACACACAACAAAAACATACATAATCCTTATTTAGTATGTTTTCCCTTTCTTTTTTTTTTTCTTTTTTAAAGATTTTATTTATTTATTTGACAGAGACAGAGAGAGAGAAAGAGAACATAAGCAGGGGGAGCAACAGGCAGAAGGAAAGGGAGAAGGAGATTTCCTGCTGAACAGGGAGCCCAGTGCGGGGTTTGATCCCAGGACCCTGAGACCATGACCTGAGCCAAAGGCAGACACTCAACCAACTAAGCCACCCATGTGCCCCTATGTTTTCCCTTTCATCTTGCATACATATATCTCAATTTTACATATAATTTATGAATAGTATAAACTAATCTTTTGAATCTCAATATTTTATTTGTCTCTAAATATCTGAAGTAAAAAACATTCCTTTCTGTTAATATCTTTGTTAAATCAAGGTATAGGGGAAAAGAGAGAGATGAATTTTTTGTTTCCAGTATAAAAGTGAAGTAAGCAGTTGCCATCATAATATGATATTTTCTCAAAGTTTTCCATGTGTACAATATATTTTTTTTTCGAGGACCCACCTGAATTATTTCCATTAGAGTCATCCATTAAGCTAAGTAACTGTTTTCAAGAGGTTTCTGTGTATGCAAATGGCTTATTTCTTTAGTTTGTAAACTGTAATGAACAATTTTGTGTTAGTTAGCTATGTAATCTTGGTTAGGTAATTTTACCTCTCTGTGCCTAATCCATGAAACAGCCAATAATAGTATCTACCTCACAAGACTACTGGAAGAAAGAAAGGAAACTGGGGGTATAGAGCACTTAGAGTGTCTCAGTAAATGATGACTATGAGAGAAGCTTTAAAAAATGGGACAAAGATAGTTAAAAACAAAATGGAAACACTGAAGAAAAATTCACAATATATGTTAAATTAAAATAATGAGGAATTATAAAGTAAATGATTGAGAAGAGTGTAAGTCAGAGAGAAAATTAATTATACATCTCTAAGGACAGACCCTCATAAGGCTTCCTTATACACACTAAGTGATCAGTGCTAAGTAATGAATGATTTAAAAGGTAACATTCTTATGCTTGACCATTTATTTGAAAGCAAGGTAATAAAATAAATGAAAAATGAAAAATACATATGCAATTACTAAATCAGGAAAAAAAGGCAGATATGTTTAATTAAATTTACTGTTTTATGAATCACTAACAAAATTAGATGCATCTACTTCTAAACTAAGAAAATTACTGAAAACTTTAAGGGCTGTGGTCAGTCTCTAGTAGTGTGATATGACATCTTTATAACAATCTTCCCATATGACTTAATTACCTCCAGTGCAGTTTTTGAGGTTTCTTATATGGCATTATCAATGACGGTCATCTGTATTTAAAGTGTGAAATTAGACACACCATTTCCATAATGGTCTGTTAAAAAAAAGTAGGAAATCTTCAAAACAGGGTGTCAAGTTCCTCATATTAACATGTAAAATACTCAAGTATTTATTTAATATCAGCAAACCAAACACCGAATATAATTTCCATTCTTGACTTTGAATAAATGGCATTCTGTCTAAACTAAATTTAGTTAAGGAGGGGTGTTAAGGACAGCCTGAGTTTTACATGTCTACAAATATGTTTAAACTTATTACTGTTCTGTACTATGAAATTTTAAAATCTGGCCTAACAATACATTTAAAATTTTCTTTGAGGCCACCATGTCCACAGTCCCTGAGGCAGTTATTCATTAACTGCAATAAACTGACAGTTTTTACCTACTGTCACAAATATAAGATGACACTAACCAGATTATATTTGTTTTGATTTTATAGTGTTCATATAGCAGTTCTAATTAGCAATCAAATAGTTGAGATTCAACTCTCCTCAGGCAAAGCCAGAAAATCTTTAAGGGAAGAGAAAGTTGTTAGTTGTCACTGAATTTTGCTTTTTATTTTTTTCCTTTGCTCTCTCAAATGTCAAAGTGATAAATCAGGAATTTGAAAACCATATCGAAGAAAGGCAAGCACATGTTGTGGCAGGTTTGTGCCAACACTGCATCAAAATTCATATCAGCACAAAGACTCCTCGACTGAGGTGCTGTGCAACCTACCATTGAGATGCAAGGCACTGCTCTTCCTGTCATTTTCAGTCACTCATTCAGATTCAGCAGGGACCCATCAGATATAAAGATCAAATGACAAAATAAGCCTCTATCATGAGTTGCTACAGCATGGGAGCATCACTATGTCCACTATATGTCATTTTGACAAGGCCTGTCACACAAAGCTAAAGACTGATAATAAGAGACATATCAATAAATTACTTTTTAAAAAGGTTATTTACTATGTACTTTCATAGGAGAGTATCAAGGACAACGGTAAATCATTTAAACTGATACTAACCAAGAGAGAGAGAGAGAGAGAGAGAGAGAGAGAAAGAGATTGAGTTGAAAACAAAAGATTAAAAAAAAAAAGCTATGAAAGTGAAACCCTTCTTCCCACCTGTCCCCTTAAAAACTCCTCATTGGTGAAAGCAAAGGCAACATCTCAGATGTATTTTGATGTCAGGGCTCCTAAACTGAAGTCACACAAGCTTCTTTGTATGTCTGTCCTGTGAATCATCTATTACTCAGCCTTGTTTCCTTCCCCCTTCCTGGGTATCCATTGAGCTTCAAAGGGATAAAGGAAAACAAAGCTCAATATCAATTTGAGTGTCAGCTCTTCTTTAAGCAGTATAAGAGGCATAAAAATCTTAGTTCATGTAACAAAATGGCTGAAATATTTGCATGGGTTTAGAATCTACTGAAAACTCCTTGAAAAGTGGCACATTGCATTTGCATGTCTGTCCCATCACTGTTTCACAATGACTGTCATTTTTATCTGCAGGAATAATATGGAGCTTCAGTGGGTTCTGATCAGCCAATTTTTTTTTTTTTTTTTTGGTAACATGCTGTATGGAACTCCTGTATTGTGTGCAAAAAATAATCATCAGAGCCAAGAACAGAAAAACTTCAGTCATTAAAAATAATTTAAGTTTCAATAATGTAGGGGGGTGGTTAAAACAAACTGCCCCAAGATGCTCCACTTTGGCATATGGATTATTTCCAGCTGAAAACAATCAACGCCCAAAAGACTCAGGAAAAAATTTTAACCTTCTCTCTTCCTGCCTCAAACAATTTAGATAAAGCACCTGCTCCAGGAAGGGTGCTATCATCAGAGATAAATACATTATAATATGAAATCGAAGTCATAGACAAGGAGAAATTTAGCAAATTCTGTGTTAAAATTACTCTCCATATCGAATTGTTTCTGTGTGGGTCAGCAAATATTTGTCAGATATTTACTCTTTTTCATCCTCCTTTTAACTGCTTTCCATCCCTTTTCAAGTCTTGGACCCTTATATCCTTTTCCTTAGTTCAAGATGATATGTATGCCTCATTTTGCCTGACTTGTCTTTGGAATCCCTCATGTTTATATGGATTCCCTGTACATGCATAATTAAATTTGATTTTCTCCTGTTAATCCATCTCAAGTTAAATCTTAGACCAACCAGAATATCCAAATATAAAGAAAATTTCTTCCTCCCCAACAATAACATGCTTCCCTAAAATAAAAAATAGTAATTTTAATATCTATTACTATAGACAAAAATTTCTTTAAGTAAAAGTAAGTATCAACTTAGTACTGTGTGACTTCACAATGATAAGAAGATAAAACTATACAATATTTAGACTGTATATGAAATTGCTGATATATGACTGTTTTTTACCTTCAAAAATGCATTTCATATGGCTTGATATATTAAAATGTGCTCTATATGAATAATGTCTTCACAGATCTTGTAAGCATCATTTATGGTATAAACATGATTATCCCTTTTCATGACTAAACATTCAGGTCAACCATTATTCTTCAAAATCCTTTCAAGGTAGGAAACTTTATCAAATTATCTACAAACCTGCCTTGCTTTGTTTTATTTGTTTGCTTTCCTTTCACATTTGTGTATCTATAGAAAAGCTTGATGTCATTTAGAAAGTGCATCTAATTCATATAGTATATGTTTGTAGGAAAGAAAAATCTATTTTGTACAGCTTGAGTAATAACCCTCAGTTTGGCTGAGAATTCAAACATTGTTAGTGGAGGTTTATTTACTAGAAAACAGGTAAACTTTCCTCAGAAGTCAAAGCTTGAGCCAATTATTCTGGAAGACAGAACCCTCTAACCAGAGCAGTTACAACTGGGAAATCAGTACCAATTCTGGTCTGTGAAATCCAGCTCAGTGGTTAAAGTAGGGATTGCAAAAATGCCTTTCTGACAACCAAATCTTGTATTACTTCACAAATAAATGTTAACCCCCTGACAAGAGTGACAAGTGTAGGATATCTTGTCAATGGGGGTATAAAGTAGTTATAGTTCACAAACCTAGGATCTTCTAGTCTCATGGCACAACAAGCAGTGTTAAGAATAAGTTACGAGTACATGTATCTTTGTAGATAAATGTCACATTATTACAAGTGCTTAGGTACTTGTAATGGTCAAAATGAATTAAATATTATCCCCCCCCCTTGCCTTGCTTTTGGTATATTTTTAAAGTCTTATGAAACTGGGGACGCCTGGTTGGCTCAGTTGGTTAAGCGGCTGCCTTCGGCTAGGGTCATGATCCCAGCGTCCTGGGATCGAGTCCCACATCGGGCTCCTTGCTCGGCAGGGAGCCTGCTTCTTCCTCTGCCTCTGCCTGCCACTCTGCCTGTACTTGCTCTCTCTCTCTAACAAATAAATAAATTTAAAAAAATCTTTAAAGTCTTATGAAACTGGATCAACCTTGGTAACTTTTATAGACTTGTCAATTATCCATCTACATATTCACTGTGAAAAATTCTATCTTTAAGTTTTTAATTTTCACATTTATTCTCTGGAAATAATAACACAAACTTCCACTCACCAAGGTCCACCTATCTATAGCCACTACTAAATGCCCACTCTACCAGCAGCAGAGACCAATACTGAGTGCCTGATAAGGTACCACTGTCCAAGATAATCAACCAGCTAACTGGTATCAAGTTGATTAGACTAAGCCACTTCAACATGGAAAAGGCAGTTTTTTGTTCTTCCTAGAAAGGGACATTTATTCTGGAAAGGGATTGCCCTTTCTTGCATGCATTTTTTCTACTTAAACTACCATCCATGGACTTATAGAACACCATGTCCACCGGCATGGCATGCGACACATTCTTTTTTTTTTTTTTTTTAAAGAAAGATAGAGTTAGTTAGTTAGTTAGTTAGTTAGTTATAGAGCCTGCGTGAGTGGAGGGAGGGGAAGAAGGAGAGAACCTTCAAGCAGACTCCACACTGAGCACAGAGCCCTATGTGGGGTTCCATCCCACGCATGACCCATCCCATGCATGAAATTATGACCTGAGTCAAAACCAAGAATCAAATGAATAACCACCTACGTAGGCATCCTCTCAACACATTATTTTTGATCAAAGAACTTACTTCACAGTAAATGAAGCATAGCAATGGGTCCATGTTCATGAAATTCATTGGTTTCACCATGTTCCCCATTATCCAGAAGCAGCTGTCTTGATAAAATGGTAAAATGGCCTTTGAAAATCAGTTACAGCATCATCTAGCTGGCAATAATTTGCACGGCCAGAGCAATGTCCTGCAGGTTAGTGTGTATGTTCTAAATGAGCATAACAGTGTTTTCTCTCTCATACCAGGATCTAGGAGTCCAGGAATCAAGTGGCTCCATGAATTTTTAGTCCCAGTGATTTACTTGCAAAATTTTTGCTTCCTTTCCCACTGCCATGGGATCTGATGGTCTAAAGGTCTTAGTTCCAAAGGAAGTATTGCTACCACCAGGAAACACAATGATGACCACTAAATTGGAAACTGAAACTGCCATTCAACCACTCTGGGCTCCTGCATGCCTCTGAAGCAAGAGGCAAGGGAGAGTGTTAAATTAGTGAACTGGCTGGGACAACCGATTCTACCAAGAGGAAATTCTGTTGCTGTGATACAATGGAAGTAAGGAAGAGTATGTCAGGAATACAAGATGTCCCATAATGTGACTTACAGTGGTATATGTCATAACCTATGACATAAATCAGTGGAAAACTACAACTCAATTTAGGCTGGACTTCCAATGGTCCACAACCTTCAGGAATGGAGCTGTGAGTCACCTACCAGGCAAAGAACTACAAAGAACTACAACCAACTGAGGTCCTGCTGAGAGTAAAGGGAATATGGAATCAGTAGTAGTAGAAGGTTGCAAATACCAACTATATCACATGACCAGTTGCAAAATGAGAATACTTATGTGGAATGACTAATTTTATATGTCAAATTGGCTGGACCATGGGGTCCAGTATTTGACTTTATTTTAGATAATTCTCTGTAGGTGATTTTTGGATAAGGTTAACATTTACTATTTTGAGTAAAGCAAATAAACTCTCTGTAACATGGATCAGCCTCATCCAATCAGTTGAGGGCCTTAAAAGAACAAGATTGACCTTACCCAAGCAAGAAGCAATGTGGCCAGTGGGCTGCTTTTGAATTAGAACTTCAACTCTTTCCTGAATATCTCATCTGCCAGGTCACTCCATCAGATCTGGGACTCACCAAGCCTTCATATTCATGTGAGCCAATTCCTTAAAATAAACCCCAATCAGTCTCTTTTTCTCTTTCCCTTGTATCTGTCTCTCCCTCTCCGTCTCCCCTGCCATCTCTTCTCTATTTCTCTCTAGAGCCCTAATGTATTATGAGTATTTTTTTTAATTATATTTATTCTTTATTTTGTTTGAATAAATATAGCTATATATATATATATATCAACACAATATTTTTATTTTCTTCCCTCTCTTTTTCTTTTATCATTTAACATAAGATACATTAATGGCAGCTAATTTTATATCATAAAACTGAAGTTACTAAATATCAGTGGAGAAAAGTGAACATTATGTAATGTCTTTGTATCATTTTATAGAGAAAGGATTAATATCTCTTTAGTTGTAAGACAGTTATATCATATAAGGCAAAAATATGGTATCATTACCTTTATTTAGGGATTAATATAATTTAAGGGGATTTTTGTAGGGGTGCCAATGAATCTCAGAATTTGTGTGTCCACTTGGTTAGGCTACAGTCCCCAGTTATTTAGTCAAATATCTATTCCATTGTTTCTGTGAAGGTATTACACAAAGATGTGGTTAAAGAACAACTGAAGTATGGGAAATTATCCTAGATATCTGGATTAGTCTGATTCAATTAGTTGAAAGTTCTTAAAAGCAGAACTGAGGCTTCCCTGACAAAGGAGACATTCTGCCTGAAATTAGATGGTTGAACTTATGCCAGAGTTTCAGTCTGACCTTTCTGATGGCCTGTTAACATAGATTTTGTACTTGCCTAGCCAGCCCCTGCAACAGCATAAACCAACCCTTGGAAATAAATCTCTCAATACACATTTCCTAGTGGTTCTATTTCTCTGGTTGAAGAGAACCAGCAGGAGGTATGTATTATGTCCAATGGATACAATGATAAACACTGAAACAAATGGAAGGTAAGGTGCCAGTCTTTAAAATATTTCATCTAGGTATTACATAAATCTCAAATCACCATACTATTTGAAATTCACTTTTATTCCTTAAGATATGTTTTTAAGTGGCTGTTCATATTTTTTGACAGTGTTTATCAAGGTCAATTAATCAGATGCACCATTAGCAAAAGTTAAATATACAAGAATCTATATTACACAGTACTTATCCAGCCTTACTGAACTACCTAGAACATTTAATACAAGGTTGAATAGAAGTGATGTGAGCACACATCTTTGCTTTTAGGTGAAAATCATTTCCTTGAGGATTTCCATAAATGCTCTTAATCAGGTAGAAGAAATTTCCTTCTAATATGTATTTTTTAAGATTTTATTTATTTATTTGACAGAGAGAAAGAGAGATCACAAGTAGGCAGAGGCAGGCATAGAGAAAGGGGGAAGCAGGCTCCCCGCTGAGCAGAGAGCCCAATGCAGGGCTCAATCCCAGGACACTGAGATCATGACCTGAGTTGAGGGGCTTAACCCACTGAGCCACCCAAGCGCCCCCCTTCTAATATATTAATAAGTTCTTTTGGTCATGAATGAGTATCGCATTATTACAAGTGTTATTACTCTTATTAAGGTGATTATGTAATATTTTCTTTCTATCCTATTAATGTGGTAAACTATTTTGAGTTTCAGGTGTTAAATCCACCTTGAATTCCTGGTACAAATTTTACTTGGTTATGTATCTTTTAATATGATCCCAGATTCCATTTCCTACTATTTTGATTAGAATTTTGTATCTATATTTATGTTCCTTAGATACTAAATCATCCAAATCCAAGTCACTGTATTCTCCCTCCACCCCATCACATCTCTTCTCTTCCAAAGATAATTCTTATTTGATATGTTATGGTAATTTCTTTGCTTTTTATAAATCTGCTACATAAATATGTAGACATAAACAATATATTATTTAATGTTGCCTATACCTAATTTCTATATTTTTCCAAGGCTTTTCTTTTTGCTTAATGTGTTTTTGAAATTCAATCTTTTTTTAAAAAGATTTTATTTATTTATTGGACAGACAGAGATCACAAGTAGGCAGAGAGGTAGGCAGAGAGAGGAGGAAGCAGGCTCCCTGCTCACCAGAGGGCCTGATGCAGGGCTCCATCCCAGGACCCTGGGATCATGACCTGAGCTGAAGGCAGAGGCTTTAACCCACTGAGCCACCCAGGCACCACAAAATTCAATCTTTTTATCTTATGTAGCACAATCACTCATTTCTAGTACTATATAATATTCTATTGCTTATGCATATCATAATCTATTATTTATAATGCTGATGAAGATGTGGGTTGTTTTTGCTATTGCTTCTGTAATGATTATGCTTCTGCAAGTCCCTTGATGCACATGAAATGATTCCTCTAGATTATATATACAAGAGTTGGATTGCTGGAAACCAATGATACACATGTTTATATTTATAATTAATGCTAAATTGTTTCCAATATGAGTACCAATTTGCAGATTCATCAACAATATGTGAAATCCAATATATGAAATCAAATTTTATTGAAACTCCAATCACTTGCAAATGATTCCATGTGTTTCATGACTGGCTGCATGCTGATCAATTACTTGTATCTACTTTGAATGAATTTATACTTTCTTCACTTGAGTTTAATATGCTGAGTAAACCTATCCACTGAATTTCTATTACCAAGTATACACATTGTAAATGTATTTCACTCCTGAAGTTCTTTTTGATCTATTTGATTCTACTTGAATTCTGCCTCTTCTTTCACTTTTCACCATCGATGTACCTCAATTTTATAACCAAGGGCCTTCTACTGACTCTTCTACATACCTTCATTAGCTGTTTTGCTCTAAATTCATTGCTAATTCTAAACAGATAAACAAACAAAAAAAGCCTCCTTTGGTTTTTTGTTTGATTCTGTTTCTAATATGATCCCAAGAAGGTAATTTAGTACTACTTTCTCTTTGATAATAGCCTTCTTTAATTGCCTCTAATATTTTGTCAAGTAGCCCTACTTTCACATATTCTCACTAGAATTTCCTACTATTATTATTTAGTAGTTTATAAAATATTGTTCATTCACCTGTTCTCAAATTTTAAAACTTTATAAAGTCTTCATCCCCTCTAATCTACCCATTTCAATTTAGTTAATATAAAAATAATCAGGAAAAAAGAAAAAAGAGTTGGACATCTATAAATATTACTTTTTAAAAATTCTTTAAATTAAAAAATTTTTTTAAATTTTAGAATTTTTTCACCATTTTCTTCATTCCTGATATGATACTAAAGAGTCTAGAGGCATGACCTCACTAAAAAAAAAAAAAAAAAAAAAAAAAAAAAAAAAA
>ML103952.1:41495-140151 GCA_003697995.1 Taxidea taxus jeffersonii
AAAAAAAAAAAAAAAAAAAAAAAAAAAAAAAAAAAAGAATTCCCTTCTAAACTGTGTCATTTCCTTCCATATGATTCATCTAGAAACAATGCTATACTTTCCTAACAGTATCCAGAACTGGTAAGGCTTTAAAATATTTTCCATATCACATTAAAAAAAACCTGACATATTGTTAGGCAGGCAAATGCTATGCATGTAACACTATTCTGAGTAACTAAATGTGACAATGAAACTGAATTATACATGTTCCTTTTTTGAGATAAAAAAAAAATATTGCCAATGAAGGTTAACTATAATGGGTATGTTGTGTCTGTGCTAGGTATTTTATAAGAGATTATATATCAATGGATGAGGGAAGAAAAATTAGAAATTTAAAATGATAGATTTCTATGATTAATAACATAATCATCTATTATTGTTCCTTGGAAAAAGTAAAACCTAATAGATCACTTCACCTTTCACTGTTTATTAGTCAATATGGTTCACAATTCTGAAACCTAAATAAACTTGTATTATGATAAGTTAATCAATAAAAGTTGCATTAAAAATGAACCTCAAATGCGTAACTCAGCAATTAATGTGCCAGCATATTAATTCAAAAGTTCACTGATTTGAAGTAAACTTTCATATGAGATTTCATATGAGGTGTTTGTTATATAAAGTGACACTATTTTTGGTGAGAGTTGTATGAGTCCACACTGGGAATCACTAAATGTCCAAGGGAAAAGAAGACAAGAAAGCTATAATAGCAGCAGAAGTTCCAAAATGTTGTAATTTAATCAAGTTGTAAACTTATCTGTATGCTAGTTTATTTCCTTCCATCCTTCCTCTCATGCCTCCTTCCTTCCTTTCTTCTATATCCCTTCTATAAAAGTAGCATATCTCATTCAAGCAGGATAATGGACAATAGCCTAGCATATAAATAAGTTTCCATAGGATCCTATGATATTATTTGTTAAAGACGCATGAGGTACTCTTCTGTACTTTTACTACACTGATTAATGGGGTCACTAGTACAACAAGAAATTGATATTAGTTAAGCTTAAATGCATAACTTAATATCTTCACACTTATATTACATGTTAATACAGTGAGGTGGAAATGCCATATTCTTCCCTAAACTAAAAACTTTGTTAAAGGGACACCTGGGTGGCTCAGTGGGTTAAGCCTCTGCCTTCAGCTCAGGTCATGATCTCAGGGTCCTGGGATCAAGTCCCTCATCAGGCTCTGCTCCACGGGGAGCCTGCTTCCTCCTCTCTCTCTGCCTGTCTCTCTACCTACTTTCGATCTCGGTCAAATAAATAAAATCTTAAAAAAAAATAAAAATTTTATTGAAATCACAAATAATTACATTCCTTTCTCTAACCAAAGGCAGTAAGAAACAAGTCAATATGATCTGCCTTGATATGTCTGATTACTACTAAACTTGCTTTACTGTAAAATAGATCACTTATTAAAATATTTAAAATTACTCCTCATGATTCTCAAATGCATGTTCATTGCAGACATTAATATCTCTGGAAATATCATATTTTGCCCTTTGACCAAATTACTTCTAACAACAGAGGTCAGTTACTCATGAAAGCTCAAAGTTTTCCAGTAGGCTGATCAAATTTAATTTAGGTTAACAAATCCTAAAATGTTTATAAATACAATTCAAATAAATATTTTACACATGGTACCTACCTGGCTTAATAAAAGTCTGAGAATTAAAATTATTTTGAGAATAAACTCCATTTACATATTTAAACTTAAAATATTGGGCAATTTCTACAGGGAAAAAAGTCATCTATTAGTAAATACATTTAGAGTTTTTACTTGCACACAAAGGTTCATATTTTAAAACTCTGCTTCATGTTTGGACAAGTTAGTATAAGATTGAGCTGCCAATCTCCATTGAGATGTCAGGGGCTGAAATAGGAGACATTTTGTATGTCAGTGCTGGACTACTGTATCATGACCATGGACATGTTTGTATATTGCCAGCCTATGCTATCTATTCTTGGCACCACTGAATACAATAAATCTTCACCTCAGAGACTGTAAATGCATTATATAGCTTCTCTTTAAAAAATACTACCACTGCTTCCTATAAAACAGAACTGCTTGTAAAACCTAAATGTTGCAGCAACAATAGACTTCTTGCCAAATAATGTGTGACCAAAAAAAAAAAGTAATTGACTTTACTAGCAATGCTGTGAGCTTTAGATGAATTATATTTGTATAAAACATATGAACCTGCCTTATAAACATACTTTACCAAGTAAAGTTTAATGAAGAAGTGCTTTTATTCTGATAACTTGGAAAGACTTTTGATATTCAAATAGGTTTATCCAATATTTAGAAAGTGAATTTTACTCCATTCTGAACTTTTAAAAAATGCCTTCATTTTGGCACCCTCTGACTGCATAATTATGTACAAGTGTGATTGGATCTATTATGAATTCCTACTATTCTCAGGCTTAGAAATGTCATGAACATTATTACTCTGATTAATAAGTAGAGAAAAACTCCCTATCCCCATTCTGGAGAATACTCCACTCAATCTTCTAATCCATGTCTGTCACCAGGTTCACTCAGAAATGACAAACTTTAACATAAGCTTTAACATAAGTTAAAGCTTTCTTCAATTCTTATCCATTTCTTTTTAATAACCATGTGCTATCATCACCACTATCCAAACCTTTTAGGGATAACATGCAACTGGCTTACTAAGAGCTGTATAACTTAAAGAATATATATATTCTTCAGTTTCTACAACTAACACATAGTTCTATATTTAAAAGAGGACCAAAAAAAAAAAGTATCCTTCAAAAATGCAAGCTCCATCACTAATCAGTTATACATTACATATTTAAACTTTAGCTCATTATGATGCTGTTCTTCAGGTTTGAGTCAAGGTTGCTCACCGCAGATAAAATTAGATAGCACCAGGGAAATTAATAATGTTTTAAAAATTCTATTCTCTGACTAGCGATACACAGCAAATTTTAAGCATGCCCTTCTTGTGAGATAGAAGAAAGCTTTTTGAGACATATTCCTATTACATCTTGCGCCACACATGTAAATATTGGAAATATCCAGGAGGAAACTGAAGAACTGTTTTCCCCTTTAAGGGCTAAACTATAACCATCATGTGGCCCAAAGACATTTTCAGGTACTCAGAAGGGGTATATATTTGACGTACTGAAACTAATGTGTTAGTAATTCAGTTAGTAATTAATCAGTGAATTCATGTAATGAAACTCAGTATAGGTTATATATTTTTTCCCAAAAAATGTTAGATTAACAGTTGATAATACACTATAATAAATACTTGAGGGCAAAATGTGGGATGGTAGTTGGCACTTGGAATGCTCAAGATTTTGCTTTCAAATCAGAATGATTGGCAACATTTTTGGATGTCAGTGTTGATCTGACCTTTGAGAATACCTAATTATCAAAACAAAGGCTGAGTCTAACACTTTTTAATAGAAAGACATGTTAGTGCAAGATAGGTGCAAGATAATATTCTTGGCAGTTCAGGCACTAATTTTCTTTAATTACTGCCAATAGCATTATTTTTGTCAAATAAAAAATATTTTATCACATTTCTTGGTTGAACTAATTTAGACTTTTTTTTTTAAATAAAGGTAATTACAAGTGTTAATCTCCCTAAAGAATTCAGAGATAATTTGCTCTTGAGAATTATCAGTCAGAAGTGATAATTTAACTCCATTGGATTTGATGACATTGAATCCACCGGTGTTTCCCTACTATTTTAAGAAAAGCTGGGAGAGTAACCTATACTAATTACAAAAAAAGAACAGTTCAAAATAAAATGATATCAGGGTTCTAGGAAGGAAACTATCATATTACAATATAGTAATTGTTAACGAATTAAAAATTGGGACTATTTTGGTGAGAACCAAACAAGTTCTTCTCAAGTTTTTCAGACCCAAAGATGATGTATAGATAAACAAAATGAACTTGGTATGTTATTGTCTACATTAACATTTTACATTTAGGGAGAAATTAGGCAGAAAGAGCAGATGTTGAAATCTTTGGATCCAACTCTGTCCTAGCTGCCCATATTAACCCAATGGTCAGTTTCCTCATCTCTAAAGAGGAGATAATAAAGCCTACCTCATTATATGACAATTTCAGTTCAATTTCAGAAATGCTTTTTACTCTAGGTTATCAGTATTTGAACTATTACTATTATTGTTAGAGTTATCAATTTTATACTTTTTTTAGTAATGAAACACAGGTTTGCAGACATTATTGTTACACCAAAAGGAATTTTATTAATTAATTTATTTAAAGATTTTATTTATTTATTTGATAGAGAGAGAGAGAGAGACCACAAGTAGGCAGAGCAGCAGGCAGAGAGAGAGAGGAGGAAGCAGGCTCCCCGTTGAGCAAAGAGTCTGATAGGCAGAGGCTTAACCCACTGAGCCACCCAGGCGCCCCCATAAGGAATCTTTAAAAACCATTCTACTTGCAAATTTTAAAGTGACACCTAAATTTTAAATCTTAAGTACAAATAATTGAAACTATGGCATTATTTAAATATTGATACCTATGAAACAAAAATACCAAAATAAATTAGTATCATTTCTACTTTTTTTTTTAAGATTTTATTTATTTATTTGACAGACAGAGATCACAAGTAAGCAGAGAGGCAGGCAGAGAGAGAAGAGGAAGCAGGCTCCCTGCCAAGCAGAGAGCCCGATGCGGGGCTCGATCCCAGGACCCTGAGATCATGACCTGAGCCGAAGGCAGAGGCTTTAACCCACTGAGCCACCCAGGTGCCCCTATCATTTCTACTCTTTCATGAAAAGACAAACAACCTATATTTTAATAGTAGGAAATTTGGGGGCACCTGGGTGGCTCAGTGGGTTAAGTCACTGCCTTTAGCTCAGTTCATGATCTAAGAGTTCTGCGATCTAGCCCCACATTGGGCTCTCTGCTCAGTGGGGAGCCTGCTTCCCCCTGTCTCTCTGTCTGCTTTTCTGCCTACTTGTGATCTCTCTGTCAAATAAATAAATAAAATCTTTAAAAAAAAAAGTAGGACATTTTATATCATTAATTTTGTCTCTGAATTTTTATTCTCATTCCAATTTAAATTCCATTCAATTAGTGATCCTATTGTAATAAGATTTTATACTTGAAAGTCTTCTATTGAACACCTTATCGTTCTTCTCTATATTTATTTTTAAAATTTAAGTTCCTATAACATAAGGCTCTATATATTTTCAGATTGACCCTTTATTACAAGTCTTATTAGCACTTTATCTAAAATATCAAAATAGATAATTAATTCCAATAAATATTATTTTTATAAAGTATAATTCATTTGAAAAAAATGTTAATGAAATGATTATAGATGACTTGCTTGAAGCAATTGTGGAAACATTCCTTTATTTGTCATTCTGGGCATGTTTACACATTAGGCCAGGCACTGATATGAGTTTTGAGTTAGCCATTTGCCTTTTTTTTTTAAGGATCACTACTAAAGGGGGTGATGGGAAGGGAGAACCTGCAAAGCAGACAAGTTTTCAGGCTGATCAATTTTATAACAGAACAGACTACAAATAAAATTTAATAATATGATATCTGATTTCTTTTTTAATATTCAGTTAGCAACAGTATAAGTACATCATTAATTTTTCATGTAGTATTCTATGATTCATTAGTTATATATAATATGCAGTGCACATCACAACTATTAATACTTTCACATAGCTTTTTGGTAAAACTTTGGGGACTTTCAACAGTATAAATTAGAAAACTGTTTTTCTAACATTCAGTTGCTCCATCAAAACAAGACACTCCTCATGCCCTATACTAATTCTGAACGGTCAATAATCTTTCCAGTCTGCCTTCATGAATGACTAAAATGGTCTCATGTGTAACTGAAATAGAATAATGTAATTCAAGAAAGGTTAAATGGATCTAGGTGAGTTCAGCCTAAGTAGAACCCAATCAGATTAATCATGGAGAGAACATGTGTGTTTCCAAGCCCCAGCCATTCTCTCTCATTCTAATTCAGGGGTTTTTAAGTCTCTGAAATAGAGAGAGAGCTAAAGTCTCCATTATAATTAACAAAAACAGTACCTATTGAAAAGTGTACCATACAGGGGCTTGGTAAGATGCTCTAGAAACCCTTGAATTTAGATCAATATAGAATGCTAAGGAACGGTTTCCCATAGCACTGAGTCCAAAGAGCAGCCTTAGAGAGAAATCTCTGACATTGTTGTGGGGGCCTTGACAAAAATGTTGTAAAATGATCAAGATTAAACTTAGAAAGACAAACCCATTACAGAACACTTTAGTTCTGCTTGTTTTCTCTATAGCTCAAGTGGAGATTTTTTTTTTTAATTGATGTATAATTGGCATACAAGATCCTATCAGGTTCAGGTGTATATCACAGTGATTTGACACTTTTATACATTACAAAATGATATCCACAATAAGTCCAGTTATGCTGAAGTGTAGTGATCTCCACAGAGGAAGCAGGGATAAAGTGCAGAGCTCCTGTGCAATTTAAGAAGTATTTTCAGAGTTTTGCTTTTTATAAGACCTTTGAATCACTACAATTAAAGGCACTATATGCTTTTTTGTGGCTCTTGATTTATATTCATAGTTTTTTTGGTGAAACACAAGGAAAAAGTGAATACCTAGATGAACACTCTCATTTGAAGAAAGATAAAACAGTAAATCTGCAATAGCAAATGCTATTTCCAAAATCATACATCTAATGGCAAAACTTAATTTAGAATGTTAGAAATTTTTCCCTTTGTCTTAATGCTAAAGTAAGAGTTCTCAAAGTGTAGTCTCCAGACTAGTAGCATCAAAATCAACTCAGAATTTGTTGAAAATGCAAATTTTCGGGGCGCCTGGGTGGCTCAGTGGGTTAAGCCTCTGCCTTTGGCCCAGATCGTGATCTTGGGGTCCTGGGATCGAGCCCCGCACCAGGGTCTCTGCTCGGTGGGGAGACTGCTTTCCTCTCTCTCTGCCTGTCTCTCTGCCTACTTGTGATCTCTTTCTGTCAAATAAATAAATAAAATCTTTTAAAAAAATGCAAATTTTCTGGACCCACCCCAGACTTGCTGGATCTGAAACTGTGGGTCTGGGACACGGTAATCTTTGTTTTAACCAGCCATCCAAATGATTATGACATAATGTTTGAGAACCATTTTAGAAAATAGCCAAAACTATAAAAGAATTTCTAACAATGATGTCTTATATGGCCTTGGCTTTAGTGCACTAAGGTAGTGCCTGTGTCCTGCCTTTGGAAGGCCACGGGGCACTATCTTGTCACAAAAGAGATGTGCCATGTAGTGTTAAAATGCTGACCTATACACATTAGTTGCTAAATCCATCTCTCATTTCAATTTTACACTGTTTTGATAAAAAAAAGATTACAAAATTTGAATTTTAACAATCCCTTTTATGTTTATTAAAGGTCTATATAAAAAAGAAATAATAGGAGCAAACAATAGCCAGAAGGCAAGAAGGATTGTACCTCAACTCTGAACACATAAATATAATAAGATATCTTTTATACATGATACAATCAGAGACATCTCTACCACCAGCCTTTCAGGGACAACCTTATACTCACAAGTAAGAAATATTTCAAGAAGCTATTTGAAGGGGAAAATCTGATGATGTATATTTTCAAATAGATCAAATTAATGTTTTTTAAAAGTTAAATGTCCATTTTAAAAACAAAAGTTATAATAACTGTTCAAAAGAAAGAAGCTGAGAATGACACTGTATTCTACAAAGAAATACCGATGTGAGAATTAAATTTCTGATTTCTAGAATATGTGGCAAATAATAGTTTAATTATGGAGGAGCTGATTTCCTCATCAGTGCCCATGGAATATGTGTATACTACTGAGATATTATACAACAGAATATTTTAAGGTATGTACCTTATGCTTATGTAAAGTGTAATAATCTCTACTACTCTGCTACTAGAACTATAATCATATTTATAATCAAATAGAAAATTTTAATTCTTATTTACAAAGGCTTATTTAATTTATTAAATTATTGCTTTCACTCAAAACACTTACATATCATTTCATAATATAAGCATAAAAGTAGTATACATACAATCAGTACCTTAAAAATGATTGTCTTTAAGATGTTAACATGTGATATTTAAATGTCTTTTTATAGCCAAGAAATTTTAATCATGAAACATGCTATAATTGAATGAGTAAACTACCTAAAAATTATTTTAGGAATTATCATTTTTTCCCTAAAAATGAACACATCCATACACCTTTCTCATTCCTATTTATTTTTACAACTCAATAAATTTAAGGACACATAAAGAAAAAATGAATACTGGCTCTTTAGACATCTTTCCCATATGCTTCCAATATACAATTTGGAAGTCAAAAAAGTGGTTGGTAGCTAAATTACTGAATATATCTCCTTGCAGTAAAAAGAAAAGTGCCTTTGTAGAAATACTGTGGAATTTTCCTATTAAACATGGAGGAATAATTTCTTACCATCTGTAGCATTCATTTAAAAAACGTAAACAGTGGCATATTTGCCATCTGTTGGAGAGACTTTTTATGATACTTTCGAATCTGTCATTCAATGATATCACCAATTTTATCATCTAAGGATGATGCTTAAAACTATGATCAATGACATTTTTGGATGCCAGACATGCATGCTGTGGAAGTGAAGCAGCAAAGGGCTATAAAGATGGCCACTAACAGCCATAACAGTTCTGTTAACACCAATAAAACAGTACAGAATGACTATTTAAAAGCATTTAACATCTTGCTGAAGGTGAAGAGAAGAATATCTGGGGAATGAGTAGTGAATATCAGCTTACTCCAGGTAGCTATTAAACAGGTAAATTATAACTGCAGCCCTTCCCACATCCTTGGAAACATTTTGAAAAATGCTACTGTCCACAGAAATTTTCACCATGTTTTCTATCTAGCCTAATGTTCCAAGATAATTAGTAAGCTTTTCTACATATTTGAGGAAGGAAAATATGGAGTAATCAAAAGTTTACTGAATAGATAAAATCAGAGTATATAGACATTTATCTTGATGAAAATGCCATTGGGCTCATTATGATTTCTTATCCTGGTGGCATAAATACTCAGATATCCATAAAGTAAGATAAGGTAATTATTACTTGTCATAGAATTAAGAGACCTACCAGGTTATGAGGGTTGGAATACTTAGGCAAGAGAAAACAAAATCACTCCCATATGACAGCACATTACTTTTAAAGAAAAAACAAACTTTTATAACTTATCTTCCCTTCAAATTACAAAAAATCTGAATAATTCTTGGTAATGCTTCACCACTTACTATTTTTGGCCTGTGACAGAGTAGTGAAGCAAACACAGAAGAAAGTCAGGATAAGTGGGAATACAACAGAGAGGATGGGAGTTCGAATCTTTAGTAAACCTCACTGAATGGCAAATAGAGCTTCTACCTATACCGACTGATCTTCAAGATAATGTCTACAAAAATATTTTTTTCATTCTAGGTTCAGTTATTAAACATCTTTGTAAAATTCCCTATTAAACGTATACTATAGAGATTCCTGTTACATCTGTATGAACTTTTCATGGAGTTAAGGACTGGAGTTTCCTAAAGCACTGTATATTTCATAACGGTTGTTTATCAAGATAATACAGAATGACTTTGAAATACAATTCATTACAACCAGAAACTGGATTCAGAAATAGTCTACAAATAGTCATGCACAAATGGAAATAAAAAATATAGTTAGAAAACATATATTAAGACTTTACCTATAATCAAAATAAATTATTCATGTCATATTGTGTTCCTATACTATTTATATTTAAAATATATATTTTAGTAGCCATTTATATCCCCTCTTATGGGTTTTGGAGTAGATCTAATTTCCCAAAACCCAGACAGAGGTATGTTTTCTGACAAAATATAACTACTCTAAATCTGTCATCCCAGAGTACAGTGTGGCTGTGAAAATGTAGCTTTCATAATTTGCTGATATATTTACTTGAATATAGTATATTTGAGGGAAGACACATGAGATTTTAAGGCAGTATTAGTGTATTCTTAAAATACCAAGAAAAGGGGCACCTGGGTGGCTCAGTGGGTTGAAGCCTCTGCCTTCAGCTTGGGTCATGATCCCAGGGTCCTGGGATCAAGTCCCGCTTCGGGCTCTCTGCTGGGCAGGGAGCCTGCTTCCTCCTCTTTCTCTGCCTGCCTCTCTGCCTACTTGTGATCTCTGTCTGTCAAGTAAATAAATAAAATCTTTAAAAAAAATACCAAGAAAAATATGACATAATATTTGTGGTATAAATGACTACAGTAAAATAGCTTGATATAAGATAAATGCATAAAAATCAACAATTTCCCCCATATAATAGTGGAAATTATAAGATAATAATGTGAACCCAATCATGACAACAAAATATATAAAACATAAAAATAGGTGTAACAAGGAAAGATGAAGACTCTACCACAAGACAAAAGGATTTAATAAAAGGAAACATCACAGATTTGGATATGTGATAAAATATAATAGGTTTAGCACACTTTAAAGGTTCTTGGAGAAAAACAAGAAAGATAGTTTGAAGATTATCTGCAAAATCACTTTGAATAGCTCAGGCAGTGAATAGGAAGAGATCTGAAAGGAATTTTTTGGTCTACTGACTATTTAAACATACAAGAATTAAAACACTGTGGTACTGGTATAAGACCTGAGACATAGAATGAAATAAATTGCCCTGAAATGGATATTAATATATGTAACTAAATATTTAAGTAAAGAAAAACTAGTCAACTGATAATGTTAGGGAAATTGTGCTATATTTAGAAAAGAAATAAGGAATATATTGAAGAGCTAGATATGAAGGATGAAAACATAATAGCCCTAGAAGAAAGCTGTAAACTATTAAATTATCAGTGAGATACATTTTTTCTAAATATGACATAGAAACTATACAATAATATAAAAAATGTTTTAAATTATGGTACATAAAAATATACCATAAAATCTAAATGAAAAACTGCTAAGTATATTTGCAGTAAGTATGACAAAGTATTACACTTATGATTATAAAATGCTTTTTAAAAATAACCAGAAAAGCACTATAAAAATAGGGTCAGTTAACATGAAAAAACAATTCATAGGGAAAAAATGAGAAATAACAAAACATGCAAAATCATTGCTAATTAAGGAAATGGGGATTAGAACAATGAGAACTTTCTTTTCTTACCACATTATAAAAGTTCATGAATTTTACATGTTGCAATCTAATAATTTTATTCATAGCAATCTTCTTTAAGAAAATAGGCTGAGGTTCTAAAAATTATTACAGTATCACGTAAAAAAAAATTAAGACTGTTAAGACATCCAAGAGTAGAAAAATAAATTTAAAAATCATAGCAGAGGGTGCCTGAGTAGCTCAGTCAGTTCAGTGATGTCCTAAATGGAGCCCTGTGTCAGGCTCCCTGCTCAGTGGGGAGCCTGCTTCTCCATCTGCCACTGTCCCTGCTTGTGCTCTCTCTCTCAATCTTTCTCTCTTAAATAAATAAATAAATAAATAAATAAATAAATAAAATATTTTAAAAAATAAAATAAAAATAAAAATCATGGTGCAAACACAGAAAAGAATGTAGCCATTAAAAATTGTAATTTTGAGACTTCCAGGGAAGATGAAGTAGGAGGATCCTAAGCTCACCTTGTCCCATGGATACAGCTAGAGAACACCCACATTAGTGTAAATAATCCAGAAAAAGACTTAAAGACTAGCAGAACAGGTAAATGTAGAGAACAGTTCATATTGAATAAGGTAGTGAAGGCAGAGACTCAGTCAGGAGCTAAACAGACCCAAAAAAATGTCCACAGGAGGGAGGGTCACTGGGGCCATAAAGAGGGGAGAGGACCAGATTCCCACAACAAGCACTACAGGCAGAGGGAACCCATGGGGAAGATGAATCACCATAACATTTGGCTTCGAAAACCAGAAGGGTATAATTTCATGAATTCTTACAATCAGCAGCGTCTAACACCTGGAACTTTAAAAATCAGTGGGTTCAGCTCTGGAAGAGCCAGAAAAGCAATAGGAAAGTGAGTCCCTGTCCTTCAAGAAACAGTACAACAAAGAGCCCCACTGAGATACATCAGCAGTTTGAAAAAGGACTGGAGTATATGGGAAAGAGATGTGTTTTCTAATCTCAGAATGTGTTCTAGAAGGGCAGGGATACTTGGGAGACTTCTCTAAAAACAAAAGAGCTGGTGGGCCCCATTGCTGTACCCTATTATTCTAACCTAGATAGATAGACACATGCAGGAATCACCACAGCACAACATTCTCTACCCATTATGCTAACAGCACACCTGGGCCCCTCACACTTCTGCAGATCTGCCCACCAGCCTCAGCTTCAGGTCTCCTTCCCCAGCAGATATGCACAAATGCCAACAAATGCCACACCCCTGCACTTACTGCAGAGCTGCCTCCTCTGATACACCCTTAGCCAGAGACTACCCAAAGTGGTACCACCAGTCTGGCAGCATGCAACCAGCCCTGATAGAAGCCAGCAGCACTACAAAGTGACTCCTGCCCTGGGGGAAGAGAAAATAACCACACACACACCAATCTGACTGCAGCCTTAGCAGCTGGCTGGGGGCAGACATTTGTTCCGATTCCAGGCTCTGTCCACCAATGAAAGCTTCTCAGTGGACAACAGAGGAAGAATGTCCTGTAGTTCGGTACTACAGCATCTCTGAAAATGCCTGGTCTCAAGCCCAAGGTAGCCCCAGACAGGCCCACTAACAACAGAGAGCCCAAACCCTGTCCACAACAGGTTGAGAGCCTCTGCAGAAGAATGGACTGAAGGCAAATATGATTCAGCCACAACAGAAGGGACCACACAACACACATAGGAGATACCCCTGAAGCAACTGGCTCTGATGAACAGGGGACACTGCACTGCAGGACACTGCAGGATCTCCTCTCATAGGCCTCTAGTTTTAAGAGCAGGAGGTGTAGCTGAGTTTCCTAACATACAGAAACAGATACAGAGAATTAGACGTGAAGAGACAGGGAAGTATGTCCCAAATGAAAGAACAGTCAAGGGGAATTTGAGTGGCTCAGTTGTTAAGCATCTGCCTTCGGCTCAGGTCATGATCCCAGAGTCCTGGGATCAAGCCCCACATCGGGCTCCCTGCTCCGTGGGAAGTGTGCTTCTCCCTCTCCCGCTTCCCCTGCTTGCATTCCCTCCCTCACTGTCTCTCTCTCTCTCTGTAAATAAATAAAATCTTAAAAAAAAAAAAAAAGAAGGAAAGAATAGGACAAAATCATAGCAAGAGGGCTAAATGAAACATAGATAAGTAACATGTCTGGTAGCAAATTTAAAGTAATTGTCCTAAAGATACTCATTGGACTTGAAAAAAGAGTGGACAGACCCTAAGAAAAAGACATGAAAAATAAAAAGGAACCAGTCAGAAATGAAGAACTCAATAACTGATTAAAAACATACTAGTTGGAATAAACAGTAGACTAGTACAAGCAGAAAAATGAATCAGTGACCTAAGGAACAATAACAGAAAGCAACCAAGTTGAAAAAGTGAGAACAGACACACACACACACACACACACAAATTGAAAATAGACAGGGAAATCAGTGCCACCATCAATTGCAATAACATTCCCATTACAGGGACCCCAGAAGGAGAAGAGAGAGAAAAGGGGATAGAAAATTTATTTGAAAAAATAATAGCTGAAAACTTCTGAAATCTGGGGAAGGAAACAGAAATACACATCCAGGAGGCACAGAGAGCCTCCAATAAAATCAACCTAAGCAGGTCCACAGCAAAACACATGATAATTAGAATGGCAAAAAGTAAGGATTAAGAGAAAATTTTAAACACAGCAAGAGAAAAGAAAATAGCTACATACAAGGGAAGCCCCATAAAACTATCAGCTGATTTTTCAGCAGAAATTCTGCAGATGACAAGAAATGGCATGATATATTCAAAGTGCTGATAGAAAAAACCCTGCAAACAAGAATACTTTATTCAATAAGGCTAGCATTCAGAATAGAAAAAGAACTATTTCCAGGTAAAAAATATCAAAGAAATTCATGACCACTAAACCAACTCCACAAGAAATGTTAAAGGGGACTCTTTGTGTAGAAAGGAAAGACCATAAGTAGGAGCAAGGAAAGTATAAGAAGCACAAATCAGTAAAATTAAGTATATCTATAAAAATTAGTCAAGGGATTCACAAAATAAAAGAATATAAAGTATGACACCATATGCCTAACACATGGAGGGGAAGGAGGAGTAAAGAATAGTTTCAAACTTCAGTGACCATCAACCTAATGTAGACTACTATATGCAGAAGATGTTATATACACAAATAAAAAACAAGTAACAGATATACAAAAAAATCAAGAGAAAGGACCTAAGTATATCACTAAAGAAAGCCAGCAGACTGTAAGAGAGCAAGAGAAAAAAGGAACAGAAAAGAACTACAAAAACAAACATAAAACAAACAAGAAAACGGCAATAAATAAATATCTATCAATAACTACTTTGAATATAAATGGACTAAATGCTCTGATCAAAAGAGAGAGAGTGATAGAATGGGTAAAAACAACACTCATTTATATCTTGCCTACATGAGATACACTTAAGACCTAAAGACACACGCAACATTGAAAGTGAAGGGATGGAAAAACATTTATCATGCAATCCGAAGTGAAAAGAAAGCCAGGGTAGCCATATTTATATTTATGTTTAGAAATATTTATAAAGCAGACTTTAAAACAAAGACTATAACAAGAGACAAAGAAGGACACTACATCATCATAATCATAAAGGAAACAATCCAAAATATAACAACTGTGAATATTTATGCACCCAACATGGGAGCACCCAAATATATAAACAATTGATAACAAACATAAAGGAAGTAATCTATAATAATACAATAATACCAGAGGACTTTAACACCCCACTTACATCAATGGACTGATCACCCAAACAGTAATTCAACAAGGATTTGAATGACACACTGGACCAGGAAGATCTAACAGATATATTTAGAATGGCCACCCTAAAACAGCAGAATACACATTCTTTTCAAGTGTACATAGAACATTCTCCAGAAGAGATCATAGGTTAAACCACAAAACAAGTCTCAACAAATTCAAAAAAGACGTAAGTCATACCACGCATCTTTTCCAACCACAATGCTATGAAACTAGACACCAACCACAAGAAAGTAACTGGAGGGAACATAAATACATTGAATATAAATACCAGGCTACTAAACAATGAATGGGTCAACCAAGAAATCAAAGAGGAAATAAAAAAAATACATGGAGATAAATAAAAATGAAAACACAACAGTCCAAAGTCTTTGGGATGCAGCAAAATCCATTCTAAGAGGAAAGTTCACAGCAAAACAGGTCTAGCTCAAGAAGCAAGAACAATCTCAAATAAACAAACTAACCTCATACCTAAAGAAATCAGAAAAGAAGAGCAAACAAAACCCAAAACCAGTAGATGGAAGGAAATAATAAAGATTAGAGCAGAAATAAACAAAATAGTATCTAAAAAATCAACAGAAAAAATAATGAAACCCAAAAGCTGGTCCTTTGGAAAAACGAACAAAATTGATAAACCTTTAGATGGACTCATAAGGTGGGTGGAGGGGGGACTCAAACAAAATCAGAAATGTAAGAGGATAAATGACCAACATCACAGAAATACAAGGATTATAAAAAAGTATTATGAAAAATAATATGCCAACAAATAGGACAACCTAGAAGAAATGGATACATTCCCAGGAATATATAACCTCCCAAAGTGAATCAGGAAAAAAACAGAAATTTTGCACAGAATGATTACCAGCAATGAAACTGAATCACTAGTCAAAAGACTCAAACAAAAATCCATGGTTTTAGAGGTAAATTCTAAAAACACTTAAAGAAGAGTTACTATCACTATGCTCAAATTAATCCAAAGAAAAATTGGAGAGGAAGGAAATCTTCCTAATTCATTCTATAAGGTCAGATTTACCCTGATAGGAAAACCAGATAAAGACCCCCCCCCCCTCCATAAAAAGAACTACAGGGAAGTATTTCTATAAACATACATGCAAAAATACTCAAAAAAAAAAAAAAAGTTGGTAAACCAAGTCTAACAATACATTAAAAATGCAAGAGTAGTTCATTATTCACAAATAAATCAACATGATACATCACAGCAACAAGAGAAAGGATAAAAACCATATGATCACTTCAAGAGATGCAGAAAAAAGCATATGACAATGTATAACATCCACTCACAATAAAAACCCACAACAAAGTAGGTATAGAGGGAACAGAGGTCAACATGATAAAAGCCATCTATGGAAAATCCACAGCACAATGGGGAAAAATCAAAACATTACTCTCAATAGGGAAAAACTGAAAGATTTTCCCTTAAGATCAGGAACAAGAAAAGGATGTCCACTTTTACCACTTTTCCCCAATAAAGTACTAAAGTCTTAGCCACAGCAATCAGACAAAAGAAAGTAATAAAAGGTATCCAAAGTGGTAAGGAAGAAGTAAACTTTCACTATTTGCAAATGACGTGATACCATGTATAGAAAACCCAAAGACTCCACCAAAAAGATACCAAAACTGATAAATGAATTCAGTAAAGTTGCAGAATACAAAATCAATATAGAGAAATCCATTGCATTTCTGCACACTAATAATGAAGTAGCCGAAAGAAATTAAGAAAACAATTCCATTTACAAGTGCACCAAAAATATAAAATACCTAGGAATAAACTTAACTGAGGAGACAAAAGACCCGTACTGTTAAAACAATAAAACACTGCTGAAATAAATTGAAAATGACACAAACAAATGCAAAGATACTCCATGCTCCTTGATTGGAAGAATAAATACTGTTAAAATGTCCATACTTCCCCAAGAAATCTACAGATTCTTTGCAATCTCTACCAAAAAACCAGCAGCATTTTTCACAGAACTAGAACAATCCTAGAATTTCTGTGAAACCATAAAAGACCCTGAATAACCAAAGCAAACTTCAAAAATAACAAAACTGGAGTTATCACCATTCCAGATTTCAAGATATGCTACAAAGCTATAGTAATCAAAATAGTATGCAACTGGCACAAAAAGAGATACATAGACCAAATGAACACAATAGGGAGACCAGAAATAAACCCACAATTATATGGTCAATTAATCATCAGCAAAGGAGGCAAGAATACGTAATGGAAAAAAAGACAACCACTTCAACAAACAGTGCTAGGAAAACTGTACAACTACATGTAAAAAAATGAAACTGGTCCACTTTCTTACAACACACCAAAAAACAAAAAAAATCAAAATGGTTTAATGACCTAAAAGTCATAAAAATCCCAGAAGAGAGCACAGGCAGTCATTTCTTTGACTTTGTCAATAGTAACATTTTTCCTGAGTCAAGAGAAATTAAACTATTGAGAATACATCAAAATAGTGCACAGCAAATAATCAACAAAATAAAAGACAACCTACTGAATGGGAGAAGATATTTGTAAATGATATATCGAGTAAGGGGTTAATATCCAAAATGTGTAAATAACTTATACAATACCCAAAACACAAATAATCCATTTAAAATGGAGAGAAGATATGAACACATATTTGTCCAAAGAAGACATACAGATGGCCAATAAACACATGACAAGATGCTCAACAACACTCAATTACTGGGGAAATGTAAATCAGACTACAATTAGCTATCACCTTACACCTGTCAGATGGCTAAAATCAAAACACAATAATAATATGTTAAAATGTAAGGATGTGGAGAAAAAGGAACTCTTGTGCAGTGGGAATGCAAGTTGGTATAGCCACTGTGGAAAACAGTATGAAGGTTCCTCAACAATTAAAAATAGAATTATCATAGAATCCAGTAATTGTACCTGAAGGATATGAAAACACTATTTCAAATAACATATGCACCACTGTGTTTATGGCAGCATTATTTACCATAGCCAAAATATGGAAGCAACCCAAGTTCCCACTAATAGACAAATGGTTCAGAAAGAGGTGATATATACATACACACACATACATACACACACACTCCACATGCACAAATGGAGTATTAATCAGCCATAAAAAATGAAACTTTTGCCATTTGCAACATGGATGGAGAGCTAGAGCATACGACGCTAAACGAAAAAAGTCAGCCAGAGAAAGGCAAATACCACATGATTTCACTCATATGCAGAAATTATGAAATAAAACAAAGAAAAAAAGAGACAAACCAAAAAATACGCTTAACTCTATGAGAACATACTAATGGTTACCTGAGGGGAGGTGGGTAGAAGAATGAGTGAAATAGGTGAAGGAGATTAAGAGCCCACTACCATAATGCGCAATGAACAATGTACAGAACTGCTGAATCACTGTATTGTACACTTAAAACTAATATAACACTCTAAATTAATTACACAGAGGTTAGTTTTTTTTTAAATTTTAAATCATAGTTTTGGCTTTTTCTTCTTTTTTCTTTCCATTCCTGAACAATCTGGACTCAAAATCATTAGGCAGGGCAAAGAAAAATAGGCATTTCAGTATCTGTATATTAAAAACAAATTTATTACAACTTTATTTATTCATTTATTTATTTATTTTTAAAAGACTTTATTTATTTATTTGACAGACAGAGATCACAAGTAGGCAGAGAGGCAGGCAGAGAGAGAGAGGGAAGAAGCAGGCTCCCCACTGAGCAGAGAGCCCCATGCAGGGCTCGATCCCAGGACCCTGGGACCATGACCTGAGCCAAAAGCAAAGGCTTTAACCCACTGAGCCACCCAGGTGCTCCTACTTATTTATTATTTAAATAAATTTAAATTTATTACAACTGAGCCCTGTGTCAGGCTCTGCACTCAGCAGAGAATCAGCTTAAGGATTCTCCCCCTCTCCTTCTGCTCCTACCCCTGTGTTTCCTCTCTCCCTCTCAAAAAAATAAGTAAATCGTTAAAATAAAAAAGAAATTAGGAAGTGATAGGGTCCCCGCTCAATAGTTTACATCCAAAAATATATTTAAAATCTTTCAGGGGTACCTGGGTGGCTCAGACGGTTAAGCATCTGCCTTCAATTCAGGTCATGATCCCAGGTCCTGGGATCTCCACAGGGAGCCTGCTTCTCCCTCTCCCTTTGCCTGCTGCTTCCCCTGTTTGTGCTCGCTCTCTGTGTGAAATAAATAAATTAAAATCTTAAAAAAATAAAAAAAATAAAATTTAGAAAATATTTTTAAAATGTTAATTTGTATAGCCTTGAGATTGTTTCAAAAACTTAAAAATATAATCTCAAATAATAGCACTGGTAAAATATACACATATAAACACACTCATATATATGCATAGGAAGACTAAATGTTAAAACGATGGGAGTGGTTTTTCACGTAAATGGTCAGTTTCAGATCTCTCAAAACTTAGTGAATGTTAGCCAGCAATGTCGTATGCATTATTAATAAAACTGCTAGTTTATGCTGATACTTTATATCATCTTTCAGCTGTGTTATAATTATTAACCACTACTTTACCGACCAAACATAAATGAGAGCTACACTGTGAGATTTCATAACTTGGGTTGATGGATTTACCTAACACTAAGGATAGTTTTGTTTTTTTTTCTTTTCTTCCAACATCAAGGAATTAACTGCAGGCATAATGGAGAGAGTTAAGAGCAGAAATTGTGGGTCCAGCAGTAAATAGTTTGAAACTCTAACTCTCCAACTTAGCATCTATGTGATGAGTTTGAAGAGGTAAACTAATCTCTCAGAGGGGCTTGTGAAAGAACTAAATCTGGTAATATATCTATCACATAGTAAATACCCAACAAAATATAGTTATAAATTATGATCTCTGTATCACTCAGAGAAGGCTAATTGCTGTAACAAACAACTACAACATTTCAGAGGTTTAGAAGAAAAAAGTTAAGATTTATGTACAGTCTTATGTCAGAAGGAAGGCTCTGCTCTCTCCAGTCACTAGGAACCTACACTCTACTCATTGTGTGCCTCCGTCATTTTTGAAGGTATTAGATTCTTTGCACCTAGTTGTCTCACACACACACACACACACACACACACACACACACACACACAACATGTGGAAGGTCTATCCCCTCTTGGTAACTTTAGCAAGTGTTAACACACATTATTTCAGCTCACAGTCCATTGATGAGAATTAATTACATAGCCGAACATAGCTGCAAGAGGTCTGGAAAATGTAAATTAGTGGTAAATGCAGGGTGAAAAGAAATAATGGATATCATTGAGCATTTATAGTCTTTGTTACAATATGCCTTTCTGCTCTCCAAATATCTGTTAACGCCCTTCTTTGCAGAGAAGGTACATCTAGCTATCCCTAAAACAGACAACTCCAAATCTCATGAAGTCACTATACCAGTTTGAAGTCCAGGATTATTGAGAGACAATTCTCTGGGAGTCTTTCATGTTCCTGTACAGCTTGCTTCAGCTTTCACTCCAAACTGTCAAGGTAGTTTGTATAGCAAACAAGTTGGGAAGACAAAGATAGTGCCTCTCTCCAGGATAGAAGGCACAATTGTTTGATACCCAGAAGAAAAATACAGGTCAATTTTTTTTTTAAACAAAATCTTGGCTAGTATTTATTTTTGGGTAGCCTTTTGGCTACTGATAGTTTCCTATTCCTTGAGCTAAATAAAGCAAATAGATGTTATATTATTCTGTAATATACCTACATATTTATTAACCTTTATGTAAACCTGTATCTAATTTTTTAAATACAAAAAATTTAAAAGTACAGGGGGAAAAATATATATATACACGTATATATATACACATATATATATGTATATATATACACTTCTCCACAAAAGCCTATCCATATACTGCACTATAGTCCACTTAGTTAAATGGAAAAACTCCACAAGTTCCTAACAATAAATGCAGAAAAATATATTGATAATATTCAACCTTTATTCTGGTAAATTAAAGCCTATATATGAACTAGGGTTAAAAAATATCATTCCTAATCTATTAAAGTGATTGCCCAAAAACATTATGCTTTAATAGTAAACTTATAGAAGCCTTTAAACCAAGAACTGAATGAGATAAAGATATCGCCAATCACTGCTCATATAAATATCACACTGAAGGATCTAGTTAAGGAAATTAAAGTTAATAGATAAAAAATGACATAAGTAAATTATCTGTACTTCTTTATACTAGCAAAACAGAAGTGTGATTTTTAAAATGGGATCTATTTCACAATAACAGATTAAAATAAAAATATGTGCCTAGGGTTAAATTTAACAAATAATGTATGTGAATTCATGAAGAAAATAATAAAATTTTAATGGAATACATTAAAGAAGCACAAATAAATTGCAAGATGAACTATAAAGTTCAAGTAGGTAAAACTGATATTAAAATGGTTGGTCAAGGGGCGCCTGGGTGGCTCAGCGGGTTAAAGCCTCTGCCTTCGGCTCAGGTCATGATCCCCGGGTCCTGGGATCCCCCCACATCAGGCTCTCTGTTCAGCAGGGAGCCTGCTCCCACCTCTCTCTCTCTCTGCCTACTTGTCTGTCAAATAAATAAATAAAATCTTTTAAAAAAATGGTTGGTCAAAAATGGTCAAACATCAGGAAATTCACATAGTTCAACTAAATATAGCCATGAAGAGCAATGTTATGAATTTGACATTTCTCTCAATATTATTTTATAGACTCTTCTGTTCCAATCAGAATCCAACCCAAGGTAATTCTAAAGTCTACAAAGTTTCACAGTGCCTGGGTGGCTTGGTCTGTTAACCATCCAGTCTTGATTTTGGTTCAGGTCATGATCTCAGGGTTGTGAGGCTGAGCCCTACACTGGGCTCTGTTCTGGATGTGGAGCCTGCTTAAGATTTTTCTCTCCCTCTGCTCCTCCTCCCTTCCCCCACTCCTTCTCTTAAAAAAAAATAAAATTAAAAAAAATAAAGTCTACAAAGTTTTGAAACTTTTTAAAAGACTTTATTTACTCTGTTTTATTTTTTTAAAGGTTTTATTTATTTATTTGACACAGAGAGAGAGATCACAAGTAGGCAGAAAGGCAGGCAGAGAGAGAGGGGGAAGCAGGCTCCCTGCTGAGCAGAGCGCCCGATGCGGGGCTCAATCCCAGGACCCTAGGATCATGACCTGAGCCGAAGGCAGAGGCTTTAATTCACTGAGCCACCCAGGCACCCCGACTTTATTTATTTTAGAAAGAAAGTGAGAGAAAACAGGCATGGGGGGAATGGCAGAAGGAGTGAGACAATCTAAAGTAGATTCACCACTGAGTGTGGAGCCCCACCCGGGTCTCAAACTCATGATCCTGAGATTATGACCTGAGATGATGTCAAGAGTCTGACACTTAACCAACTAAGCCACCCTGGCCCAGCAGGAAAAGACTTTTTTTTAATAAGAATGTAAAAGGACATTACCTTTACCTCACCAGAAATAATTATAAAATTAAAATAATAACTAAGGAGTAGTATTGGTACCTGGATAGGGAAACAGCCAATGGAATAATATTAAGAGTCCAAAAACAGACTCCCCAATTTTGCTATTCTTAAATAATCCAAATCGCCTCTGACTACCAGCTGAGAAAAGAATGGACTGTTCAATGAAAAATGGTTGGACAACTCATTATATATTTGACAAATGATAAGTCTGGATACTACTTCACACTGTATGCAAAAGTCCAGATGACAAAAAATCTGAAAATATGAAAACAGAACTTTAAAAGTTTTATAAGTAAATACAGGAGAAGATGTCATGAAATTAAGGTAGGAAATAATTTATTAAACAAGATATAAGAAAGTGTAGCTCATAAGGAAAAGATTTATACATGTAAAGCCTTCTACTCATCAAAGGCAACATTTTAAAAATGTAATTAAAAGCCACAAATTTTTAACATATAAGACTGGCAAGGGATTTGTATACAGATTAAATCAATTACTCTTACAAATGAGGTAAAAAATTCAGTCAAATTAAAAATTAGGCAAAACACAAGACCATGCATTTTAGATGAGAATGGCACACATGACATATAAAAATATGAAAACATACTCAACTTTATTTGGCTATGGGAAATACAAATCAAAATATCAAATTATCATTTCAAATTAATAAGAATGACAAAACTTTAAATATTTTGCCTATTTCATGGGTTGTTTTTGATATGGTATATTGGGAACTATTACAGAAAGCCAGCAAGAATGTAAATTGGCAAACCATTTTATAGATAAATTTAAATTCAACCAGTGAAGTTAATGATATGAGCCTAATGGCCCAGCAAGTACATTCCTACAAATATACCCTAGAGAAATCCTTGCCCAGATGCCCAAGGAGTCACATAAAAGTATGTTCATAGCAGCATTATTTATAATGTCTGAAAAACAAGGAATATTCCATATGTCCATCATCAACAATGCTTTTCACATACAGTTAAAAAAATGCAAAACTAAATAATGTATATTTTAAGGATACACACACATACACACACACAAAGCAATTCTTTAAAAAAGCAACTGTATGATAAATACAAAAGTGGGGATCATGATTATCACACAGAAGGGAAGCAAAGGATGAGGGGCAGGAAGGAGTACACACAGTTTCCCAGTACTAATAATTCAGTAACTTAGGTTGTATTATTATCTATACCTTATAAAGGTATTAAAAGATTCCCATTTACAAATAAAATGTTTCATAAAAAATTCTAAGACAGAGAATGAATTACTGCTCAGAAGCCCAAAATGGGTTAGGAGACTACAGTGTCAAATCATTTAAATTAATTAGACATTCTTGGATCTGATAAATCCAGCCTTCTTTGAGCATGATTTAAAATCTAGGCCAGCCCTGCCCCTGACATGGCACACAGAAACACTCATGTATATTTGCTCCACCGAAGACTCTTGAAATATAATCTTAAACTAACTTCATCTACCCTACATGTAAAGCAGCTAGAGAAAGATTAGCAAATAAAGCCTAAACCCAGAAGGAAAATAGATATAATAAAGATTAGAGCAGAAATCGATGAAATAGAAACCAAAAGAACAGTAGAACAGATAAAAAAAAAAACTAGGAACTGGTTCTTTCAAAGAATTAGTAAGACTGATAAACCTCTGACCCAACTTATCAAAAAGAAAAGAGAAAGGACCCAAATAAAATCATGAATGAAAGAGAAGAGATCACAACCAATAACAAAGAATTACAAACAATTATAATATATAATGAGCAACTATATGCTGACAAATTAGACAAAACCAAATGATCCCACCAAAAAGATGATCCCACCAAAAAAAAAAAGAATATCCCTGAGAACATGGATGCAAAATTTCTCACCAAAATACTAGCCAATAGGATCCAACAGTACATTAAAAGGATTATTCACCATGACCCAGTGGGATTTATTCCTGCAATACAAATTTGATTCAACATCAGCAAATCAATCAATAGGATCACTACACTGATAAAAGAAAGGACAAGAACCATTTGATCCTCTCAATAGATGTAGAAAAAGCATTTGACAAAGTACAGCATCCTTTCTTGATTAAAACTGTTCACAGAGTAGGGATAGAGGAAAATCCTCTATGAAAAACCCATAGCAAGTATCATTACCAATGGGGAAAACTGAGAGCTTTTCCGCTAAGGTCAGGAACATGGCAGGGATGTCCACTATCACCACTGTCATTCAACACAGTACTAGAAGTCCTAGCCTCAGCAATCAGACAATAAAAAGAAATAAAAAGCATCTAAATTGCCAAGATGGAAGTCAAACTCTCACTCTTTGCTGATGACATGATACTTGGTGTGGAAAACCCAAAATACTCAATCCCAAAATTGCTAGAACTCATACAGTAATTCAGTAAAGTGTCAGGATATAAACTCAATGCACAGAAATCAGTTGCATTTCTATAGACCAACAATAAGACAGAAGAAAGAGAAATTAAAGATTCAATCTCATTCCGAACAGTACCCAACACCAAGAGATACCTAGGAATAAATTTAACAAAAGAGGCAAAGGATTTGTACTCAGGAAACTATAGAATATTCATGAAAGAAATTGAGGAAGACACAGAGATAGAAATATGTTCCACATTCATAGACTGAAGAACAGATATTGCAAAAATGTCTATGCTAATGAGAGCAATTAACACATTCAATGCAATCCCTATCAAAATACCATCAACTTTTTACATAGAACTGGAATGAATAATCCTAAAATTTGTATGGAACCAGAAAAGACTCTCCAGCCAAAGGAACATGGAAAAAGAAACCAAAGCTAGTGGCATCACAATTCCAGACTTCAAGCTCTGCTACAAAGCTGTCATCATCAAGACAGTATGGTACTGACACAGAAACAGACACACAGATCAATGGAACAGAATACAGAATCCAGAAATGGGCGCTCAACTCTATGGTCAACTAATATTTGACAAAGCAGGAAAAAATGTCCAATGAAAAAAAGAAAGTCTTGGGGCACCTGGGTGGCTCAGTGGGTTAAGCCTCTGCCTTCGGCTCAGGTCATGATCCCAGGGTTCTGGGATTGAGCCCTGCATCGGGCTCTCTGCTCAGCAGGGAGCCAGCTTCCTCCTCTCTCTCTGCCTACCTCTCCGCCTACTTGTGATCTCTGTCTGTCAAATAACTAAGTAAAATTTAAAAAAAAAAAAGACAGTCTTTTCAACATATGGTATTGGGAAAATTGCAGAAGAATTAAACTGGACCATTTTCTTACACCATAGACAAAAATAGACTCAAAATGGATACAAGACCTATATGTGAGATAGGAATCCATCAAAATCCTTGCGAATACAGTCAACAACCTCTTCAACCTCAGCTGCAGCAACTTCTTGCTAGACACATGTCCAAAGGCAAGGGAAACAAAGGCAAAAATGAACTACTGGGACTCCATCAGAGAAAAAGCTTTCTAAAGAACAAAGGAAACAGTTGACAAAAGCAGAAGACAATCAACAGAATAGGAGAAGATATGTGCAAATGATGTATCAGATAAAGGGCTAGTATTCAAAATCTATAAAGAACTCATCAAACTCGAACACCCAAAGAACAAAGAATCCACTCAAGAAATGGGCACAAGGCATGAATAGATATTTCTCCAAAGAAGACATCCAATGGCCAACACACACATGGGAAAGTGCTCGACATCACTCAGCATAAGGGAAATACAAATCAAAACCACAATGAGATACCACCTCAAACCAGTCAGAATGGCTAAAATTAACAAGTCAGGAATCAACAGATGTTGGTGAGATGAAGAGAAAGGTGGAACTCTCTTACATTGCTGGTAGGAATGCAAGCTGGTGCAGCCACTCTGGAAAACAGTATGGAGATTCCTCAGAAAGTTCAAAACAGAGCTACTCTACAACCCAGTAATTTCTCTACTAGGTATTTACCCCAAAGATATAAATGCAGTGATCGAAGGGACATCTATACCCAATATTTATAGTAGCAATGAATATTTATAGTAGCAATGTCTGCCACAACAGCCAAACTATGGAAAGAGCCTAGATGTCCACTGACAGATGAATGGATAAAAATGTGGTACCTACACACACACACACACACACACACACACACACACACACAGAGAATATTACACAGCCATCAAAAATGAAATCTTGCCATCTGCAATGGAACTACAGGGTATTATGCTAAGTGAAATAAGTCAATCAGAGAAAGACAATTATAGGATCTTACTGATATGTGGAACTTAATAAACATGGCAGAGGATCACAGGGGAAGAGAGGAAAAAATAAAACAAGATGAAATCAGAGAGGGAGAAAAAATCATAAGGACTCTTAATCTTAGGAAATAAACTGAGGTGGCTGGGTGATAGACACTGGGAAGGATATGTGTTGTGGTGAGCACTCAGTGTTATGTAAGACTGATGAATCACAGACCTGTAACCCTGAAACAAATAATACATTATATGTCAAAAAATTTTTTAAATTAATAAATAAAATGAACTCGGTGATAGGATATTTGAGATGTACTACAATAAATCCAAAGGTAGCAGCATAATTGAAATAAGCTGGTCATGAGTTGGTAACTATTAACTAGTTGTACATGGATCGTAGCTCATTGCAGTATGCATACATTTGAAACTTCCCAAAAGAGCCTAAAAAAATGAATTCAGTGGACAAAATATTTTCTTGGATATACACAAAAATTAAGTCAGTCCACTGGCTTTTCTGACTACTTACAGGTAATAAAAAGTAAATGATCACTTTAAGTGAAGAAATACTAACTCATTTCAGAAATTATACTTCTAAGACCCATATAATGATAAAACTTCTATATTATGAAAGTTAATCTTCATCTCCCCAAGTTATGACATTCTGCAGGCAAGAGACCAGCAAATAGGGGAGGATAGTTATGTGGGGTTTTTCTTCTTTTCTTATTCATGTGTCTATTTGCAAAAGAGGATTCTGATCTCCCTCAGGTTTGAGTCTAGAAATGAAAAAGAATAAGACGGAACAGGAAAATTCTTATTCAACTGGTGCTATATTTAGATGTCTTTGCAGTCCCTGGTATTGCTAGTGTTTAAACCCTACTTTTTTCTTTTTTTAACTATTTTATTTATTTGACAGAGAGACAGATCACAAGTGGGCAGAGAGGCAGGCAGAGAGAGAGGAAGAAGCAGGCTCCCTGCTGAGCAGAGAGCCCCATGTGGGGCTTGATCTCAGGAACCTGGGATCATGACCTAAGCCAAAAGTAGAGGCTTTAACCCACTGAGCCACCCAGGCGCCCCTAAACCCTACTTTTATAAGGCACTTTTTATGGGCTTTTTGGAGGTCCCACTGGGAATGTCTACCACACTGCTCAAGAAGTAGACAGATGCATTTTCCTCTTCCTTCCACACCTCACCGCATCTTGTTTTTTTGCTGGTCCACTCTCTTCTACACAGACCTTTTCAGCTTAAAATGCTACCAGGCTAACCCTCAACCCCTTGTAGCCACCACTCCTTCTGGGAAATACTCACGCCTTTTGCTCCAATGAACTCTGAAAGTACATACACCTTTTATTCAGCTCATCTACCAGCCACTGCCTAGATCACGTATAATCCTTGTATTTTTGAAGAAGAAGCCAAACAGATATCTAGTATTTAACATTGTAGGTTACATTACTAAACTTTCTCAACAGTTTTGTTAAAGGTCTACTCACCAGGCTTGATTATTCCATCCTTACTCTACAGGTCTCAAGAATATAGCTATCTCCAAAGAAATCTTCTTTCTAAACTCACCCTTCTTAATCTCCATAACATGAACAATAGGTAAATTCAGGGCTGCAAAACGTATATTGAAAATTTCCGTGTTGGGATAACCCCACATTGATAAGTGGTCTCTTTCAACTTATTATTCTGTTAAAAATTATACCAGGGGCCAAAGAGACATGTTGAAGCAATGTTAGAGTGCTGAGCTAGATGGTCTTTGAAAGATGATGATGAATGGAAAGTAGCCAAAAGAATTAAGATCAGTAAATATCATGATTATGAAAAAAAATGAACCTTCTGGAAACTAAAGCTAAGTGATAAGAGTTATGTTGATATCTAGAATTTCTAGAATGGATTATCACATTTTGATTAATATTTAGGCAATAAAAAATGAGAATGAAGAATCAAAGTGGTTTACTATTAACAAATACAAATGTATTTATACATATTTATCTAAATATAAATCACAGCCAATAAAAATAGTTATAGTTATACCATAAGATTAGTAAGGCATTTAGTAATTTCTTCCATTTTCAGATTAGGCTTAATTTATGGGCTGAAAAACAGTAGTATAAGATTTTAATTGAATATTATGAAAAAATGTCAGTTATTAATTATGTCGGTATAGAGGGAAGTCACTCACAGAATACTTTAATACTTTCTCCTATTCAACATTTTAATTGATTATTTATTTGGGCAAAAATACATGAAATATGCAAATACTAACCTAATATATTATTTTTATTTTTTTGTTATGTGTAACTTGCTTCACAACTAAGTTACCAATTAAACTTCACTTTTCTTCATTTATTGTTTAGTCCTTCATCTCTGAAATTTACAATTTAGAATAGCAAATTACCTTAAACAGCAACTATTGACTGACTAGTTTCACACATTATTATTTGATTAGTCTATTTTAATAGCGTATATTTCTCCAACATTCTGGAAGTCAAAGGTTTAGCTCAATTATACAGCAACAAGTCCAAACATCCGGTGACATAGCAGTCAAGACTAATAAAAATGAAACCCAGGGTGCCTGGTGGTTCAATCGGTTAAACATCTGCCTTCAGCTGAGGTCATGGATATGCCTTGCACTGGGCTCCATGATCAGCAGGGAGGCTGCTTCCGATTTAAAAAAAAAAAAAAAAAGGCTAACTGAACATAACAAAAGTAAATAAATAAACAGAAAAACAAATGAAACCCTGAAAATGAGCCAGGTATTTTAATGAAATGTGTTCCTTCTGGAATTTAAAGTACATGGTACACTGGAATGCCATGTGACACAAGTTCCGTCAAGGATAAAACAAAAGTAATCAATGATGCTTTCCCCTTTTGTCAGTAAGGTGCTTTTTTCAAAGGTGATCTTATTCTAGTAAGCTGAAGACCATATGGCATACAGACTACTAAGGCTAGTTAATTTATTTTTATTGCTTTTTTGAAAATTGACATATCAGTACTTTATACTGAGCAGATTTTTAGGTGGGAAAAAAAAAGGCTATCCTTATTTTCTCTTATCTAGTTAATATTATTGGGCGCCTGGGTGGCTCAGTGGGTTAAAGCCTCTGCCTTCGACTCGGGTCATGATCCCAGAGTCCTGGGATCCAGCCCCGAATCGGGGCTCTCTGCTCAGCAGGGAGCCTGCTTCTCCCTCTCTCTCTGCCTGCCTCTCTGCCTACTTGTGATCTGTCTGTCAAATAAATAAAATCTTTAATAAATAAATAAATAAATAATAAAGGGCTACTTCTCTTAAAAAAAGAAATATTATTCCATGAAACCATGCTTACCTTTTGATTTTATAGAATTTAAAGAGTGACTGGGAAAAGAAGAGAAAAAGTTAATGCAAAAAAAATTTTAAATGCAGAAGTGACAATAAGGGAAAAAGAGTAGAAAAGAAAGCATGAAAAGTAAAATGCTTAATTTACTGATAAAAATCATTAGAAGCATCAAAAGAGGAAGAAACAAAACAGAAGTGTGTCTTTGCTCTCCCTTTTTCTTTGTATCACACCCAAATCACACAGCTGAGACACTGTTTCTAGATGAACATCACAAGGCACTCCTATGTCAGATTACCCAGCAACTTGTGTTGTTCTTTTAGGGGGTGGTAATTGTGCTTTTTAAGGTAGCAGACTATATATTCAGTTTTGTTCTAATTTAAAATGCAGTGTCCAAAAACACCTCACACTGCATACTTTTTGAAAATAGAAGCATATTATACAGTGAGATCGCAGTTCAATTAACATTGAAAAGTGGCATCATTTTAATCAACATTTTCCATCTGACTATCAAAGGGATATGGCTCTGTGTGTGTCTATATAAATACATATATTTCAGTTGGCATTATCTCATTGCATTGGTTAAATAGCAAAAACAAGAGCTAAAATCATACACTACAAAAGTATACTTAGTTCAAGAACAGAAATTATTAATTCTTACGTCAGAGTGTTCAAATACCTTTGAAAATCCTAGTCATAGGACCATAACTCATAGCTATAACTTTGGGAAAATCAGAAGAATTACATTAAACAGATAAAAGCCAATATACTCTCATGCATAGAAACATCACATAATGCTATAACCTGGGTTAAGAGCTGGGAATCAGGATCAGCAGGAGTCCTCATGGGGTAAAACTAGCTCTAAACATATTTGTAGGGTGACCAAAATAAATATGTTTGTGTTAAATTGTGCTTGACAATAAAGTATGTTACAGAAATTTTGCCACTAGACAAAGGAAATTGTTTTAAATTTATGTTTTTGTGGATTTTGAAAGTTCAAAAAGCTACCCCAAATTACAGAATAGATAAGAATGAAGTATCCAAGTAAGATGTTATGTGAAAGATTAATATAATGACTGAGAGATTCAAGTTTTTACACCATAAGATTGTTTGGAAAGCCAAATCTACAATGGGATTAGGGCACAGGACCTGTCAAAGTTAAATTTAAAAAAAAAAAAAAAAAAAAAAAGCCTTTAGCAATGTAGTCCAGGTGAAGCAAATGGCCTGGCAGACAGTAAGAGTGTTAAAAAATGGGCTTTAAATTTCCCAGTCCCTAAGTTCCCTGAAATAAAAGAATATGGAGACAGAGCCTAGGTAAAACCATTAAAATACATTTCTGCTCTTAATTTGGTGATGAGCTTGAGGGTGTGGGAGGGAATCTTTGTATATTCTCTAAGTCAAGCTAGAATTTCATGTAACCTATTCAAAAACTATTAGGCTTCTGGCTTTAAAACTTTCAAACTTTGCTGACCACAAACCAAAATAGTATTGTTTTTGCAGAATACAATCCATATACACGTGGATACATAATACTAAAGAAAGGTTTCATGAAGTACTGCTCACTGTGAGAGAGTATGATCCTGCTCTTGATACCTGACTGCTCACAGCTTTCGTAACCCATCATGCCCCCTTTATCTCTTACCTCCACCTGGGCAAACAAGAAAGCTCCCTCCTTTGGAGCTGAGAGGTGTGAGATTTCAAAACCCTCAAGGCCCAGGCTACTTGTGGGAATGTTTGCCGCATCTTCACACCCTAACCACTATGAAAACCTCAAGCCATTCTTTTCCGACTCTCTCAAGTCATTTTTAACCTGTGTGGGAGCCGCTCTGCTCTCCCAGAAAGCCTACCATGTAAGCAATAATTTTTGCCACTTTTTGGTGCATGTGTGGCATCATGTCTCCACATCTGAACTAAACTTAGGGGCCATCCCATCTCTTTAGAGTGACCACAGCATCTGCCTAACTATATGTGATGAGTTTTCTTATTTTCTATTTGTTTTCATGCTATTTCATTTGTAAGAATACTTATCACAGGGGCACCTGAGTGGCTCAATCAGTCAAGTTCTGCCTTCTGCTCAGGTCATGATCCAAGGGTCCTGGGATCAAGCCTCAGTCAGGATCCCTGATCAGTGTAGAGCCTGCTCCTCCCTCTCCCCGACTGACTGCGTTCTCCCTCTCGCTCTCTCGCTCTCTCTTAAATAAATAAATAAAATCTTTAAAAAGATAACACTGATCATAACCTTCTACACTGATTATACAACCCACTAATTGTAGATTTCAGTTGAAAATTCTAGTTCAAGACAAGGAATGCACAAAAATTCTGATTCTCAAGGTTCTTTGGGTCTTTTGATTTTTAACATATTATATGAGTGGATTATAATAGTAAAACCTGGCATGACAAACATATTCTAAGGATGCCATATCTAAGCATAGTTAAGACTCCAGCTCTACCTCACTTCTGTGACTCAAGCTGTATTATACATAAAATGAAGGTGATATATAGCAATGCTTCTCAAAAGTTCATGATAGACCAATCACCTGATGACCTTATTAAAATGCAGATTTTCAAACAGTAGGACTGGAGTAGGGGCAAAACTTCTCCATGTCTAATGATTGTCCAGCTGATACCAATATTGCTAGTTTGTGGAGCACACTTTGAGGAGCAAGGACAAGGGGAATAACTATGGAACTGTAGACATTTGCATTGTCACTTCTCCTATTTCTTTGTTCAAACATACACACATATCATCTGAATCATTTGACAATAAGTTGTAGACATGATGCCCTTTTACCCCTTAAATACTTCAGTATATAATTCCTAAAAGTCATAATTATAATCAGAATATAATGATCCAATTCAGGAAACTGACATTAAAACAACACTATTATCTTTTTTTTTTTTTTAAGATTTTATTTATTTGTCAGAAAGAAGGAGAGAGAGAGCACACAAACAGGCAGAGAGGCAGGCAGAGGCAGAGAGAAGCAGGCTCGCTGCCAAGCATGGAGCCCGATGTGGGACTCGATCCTAAGACTCTGGAATCATAACCTGAGCCAAAGCAGTGGCTTAACCCACTGAGCCACCCAGGTGTCCCAACTACACTATTATCTAACTTACATTTCTTATTCCGACTTCAATGGTCACACTAATGTTCTTTATAGCAAAAGAAACAAATCCAAGCCAGTCCATCCAAATCACATGTTGTGTTTAGTTATCATTCCTTGTCTTTTATCTACAACAGTTCATTGGTCTTCACTTTTTTATGATGTCTTTGACATTTTTAAAGAGTGCAGGTACTTTATTTATGGAATAAATTCAACTTGCTCTGATGTAGTCTTGTAATTCAAGTTAAACATTTTGATTGGGACACCAGAGAAGACATGTACTTTTGGCTCATCGTTCTTCAGGAGGCACCTGATACCTGTCTACTATTACTGGTAAAGACAATTTTGATCACTTGGTTACAATGGTATCTTTCAGGTTTCTACACTACGGAGTTTTTGTAATTAATACATATCTTATGGGGAAGCATTAGAGATTTCTTCCATCCTCTCAATTTAGTAGCTATTAATAACTCTTGTCTAAACAATTATTACTGTGGTACCAAATGCTCATTTTTTTTTTCTTAAAGATTTTATTTATTTATTTTGACAGACAGAGAGAGATCACAAGTAGGCAGAGAGAGAGAGAGAGAAGCAGGATCCCCGCCAAGCAGAGAGACCGATGCGGGGCTCGATCCCAGGACCGGGATCATGACCTGAGCCGAAGGCAGAGGCTTTAACCCACTGAGCCACCCAGGTGCCCCCCCAAATGCTCTTTTTTAATTTCACGTTTCCTCCTGCCTAAACTGGTATCTTATTGTAAGGAGCATTTCAAAATGACAATGCAAGAACTCTGAAAACTGTAATGTCTCACTTTCTCTCATCAATTATACTATTTGATCATTTAGTAATTGCTTGAGAAATGTATAGCACATAAAGAAGGTAAGTCACTAGCATCACTATGAAATCAATGTCACATGGAAAAATTTAAATGCCTTGTATGAAATCACAGGGCAAAAGTATTTAAAAACAACTACAACAATAAGAAACGGTCAAACCAAAAAACAAACAAACAAAAAAAACCAGCAAAAAAAAAAAAAAATGTAAAAGTGATTTTACACTGTCAGCCACCTAACTGAGAAAACCTGACACTTTGTTGAAGCAACCAGAATCTTAGGATCTTCAAAACAAGGTCATAATGAGGGGGTTCAAGAGTCTGCATCCTTTTATCCAATTATATCCTGCATACAGAGTAGCCATCCTTATCTACAGTGGGAAGGTCATTAGATGTGCCCAGAGCAATACTTCCCTTCCTAACACTAAACTAAGTGAGAATTGGTTTTACCAAATGTGTGTAATAATTTGTGAAATGCTCAAACCTTCGTATCACTGGCCCTGGAGTTTTTCAAAGAATAAAAATCATATCCAGCTCGTTGTTGGGATGAGAAAGAATCTTTGTTGGTTAACTTAAAAGTAAAAATATCCTCCTAACAGATATCCCAAAATAGACATTGCCAATGGGAATATCACCTAAAAGTTACCAGAATGGACATTCTCTTATCGTTACTATTATATGCTTTATTGATTTAAAAACCATCCTCAATGTTTTCTCCAGCAGCTCATATAAAACAGCCACAAAGCTGTAACATCTGTTTGGCAGTATTAGCATAATACATTAAAAAATCTAGTTATCAGAGGCATTTCAGTCTACAGCTGCATTGTTTTTCTTGTTAATGTCCTATAGCTAATGTAATATTTCATCTCTAAAAAGCAAAGCTCAGGTTATCTGATTAAGTTTGGCACCAAGAAGAATAATGACCTGCATTATCTTAAGACATGAGTGATGTATCTGCACACCAATTATGTACTTATTAAGGAAAGCAGTAATAGATAAGAAACTCTATTTCTTTCTGCATATAAAAAGATTTTAAAGATCGGAAATATCAAATTTATGGATAATGACCCCAGATCCCTACTAGCCGAAGGACCAGAAATTAATATTTTGATGTATGTTGGAAGGAACAAAATGATACATTTCAGGAGAAATATATGTATGTATATATAATATTTCAATGTTAAAACTCAAACACATCCACATAAACATGCTTAGGAACAGTTATCCTCCTTGTGTGAAAGGTAAGCAAGTCTACATATCTCAATGACTACTGAGGGCATTGCTGTAGGATCGTACTTTGTTCATAATTACACAGACTTAGCAACAAAAGGTAAAACCATGTTTTCTGTTTTCTGTACAAGAAGGCAAAGGGGGATATGATTCATTTAGAAGAATTTCCTTAAAAATATTTTTAATTTTTAAAAATTATATTCCAATATCTGGACACTAGAAACAATTATTCTGTCCAAAAACAAGAATGACTAAGTATGCCATTTTTTATAAAGAATGAAAAGAATGACAGCACGATCTCAAAAGAGGCTGTAAAATCCTTGTCTTTCATTCCTTTTTAACTTTCCTGTATTTCCTCAATTTCTATAATCACCTGACTAAACATAACATCCATAACTCTTTGATAATCTTGATGATGATTTATTAATGGGATACAACACAGCAGACAAAACAATGTCAGCATACCTTAATTTCAAGAAAAAGGAAGCTGGCATACTGTCCCATAGATACTGCAGCATACTGCTTTGCTGAAATAGTAAAATATTATCACATAACTGTGAATAGATACAACATTTAAAAATCCACATGGCATTTACATATTAACCATTCATTAAAAAATACCTGATCATATGCCATTAATTATGAAAACTATATTTAAATTACAAATGATTATGTTCCATTTACTATGAAAACCATATTAGGAAATAAAGTAAAACTGAGCCTTATGTATTCTGATTTTTTACATTCCTTACATTACTGCCAACAACAGCAAAAACAACAACAACAACAAAAAAAACACAAATAAACTGCCCAAAAAGTCTTCATTACTTCGTCATTAACAGAGAAAGAAAAAGCTCTGGCTTACCAGAGTTCAGGAGGGAAAAAAGATGGGCAATTGCTTTGCTTTCAAAATAGTTATTTTAAATTAATGATTCAATGCCTGATACATGTGAGACTGGGAAGCAATTCTCAGCTACAATTGAGAAAAACTTTTCAAATAAGCAATAGGCAAAGAGAAAATGTATAAACATTTTATTTGTAGTAAACGTAAAGGACAAGATATGCAAATCTTAAAATCTGGTAAGAAAAAAGTAAGGTCTGAATGGTAAGTAGGCAGAGGATCTGAAGACAGAATTCATAAACTGGTTAACAAATTAGGTAACGTGTTTCTTCATCAGGCTTCATCATGTACTAATTTGCAGAAGTGCGGATTTGTAAAATGCTTTTTCTCTTCCCTCATTCTGTCAACCTGACCTCCATCAAACTCATTCTCAAAGTCCCCCTGGATTAAATTAATATTAAAAACTACTGTACTTAATAACAATTTTAAAAAACCAGTTAAAGCAAATGCAGAAAAATATAAATAAGTAAATTTTAACATTACCTATAACAAGACTAATTTGAAAATTACCTAAAAATTTAATTAAGTAAATTCTACTATCATCACACAATTAAATATTAATTTCATGTTTAAAATTATGTTCAAAATAAACAACTCTGCAGTTTTAGAAAGTAAGGGTATTTGTGTGTGAATTATGTTACTAAAAGGAAAGAAAATTGTAGAGGAAAAAAATATTGAAGAAAGAATGAAATACATCAAAAGATTTACTGACATTTTCTTTGGATAGATGACCATGAATTTTTATTTTTCTGTTATTCTTGTTTTCTAAGATTTGTACAATCATATAACAATGTTGGAAATAATAAAGGAAGGTGAACCACCATATTGTTTTTTGTGACAGAACAGAATCAGCAATAATATCTCACAGAATTCCAGGATTATGAGAATAAAACAGCAAAAGGCAAAAGAAATAAAAAACACGTTTTTGCAATGACTTTTTTCCTCTCAAAGTATTTACATAGATTTAGGCTTATTTACCCCTTGACAATAATATCACTCATTTTATAAGGCTGTACCACACCCACTATAGATAAGAACCTTTAGATAATAAAATAATGTGCATAATGTTTTATAGCAGAGTCCAAATAAGAACTCAATTTTCTTGCTGTTGTCCTCCTTTTATTACCAAACCAATCAAGATTTCTGATGATGTCAGGTATGATAAATTAGTTACTATTCGTATTTGAAACCAGATGTAGGTTTGGCTTTATGATTTAATCAGACACAAACATTCCTAAATAACTCTTGTCTCATATTCTGAACTAAGTTTCTTGTCCATAAACCCATCCTTTTCCATCCTTTTTTTCTAGCCTGTATGTTCAAATTTTATACCATGGATCTTTGCAACTAGACCAACTAGGGTACATTTATAATGCCAAAAATCTGACTATAGTTTGAAATTTCTCATTGATCACAACGAGGAGTCAAAATTTAAAAAAAAAAAAAAAAAGAACAAAAAACGTTAAGGTTAGTAGCCAAGAAATCACTTCAACTTTTGTTAATTTTTTTTCCTCTCTCTTTTTCTCTCACTCACTCAGTTACAGTTGGAAGACGCCACTTTTCCTTGGCCATTCTTAGCTTATGATAACACATGGAAAGATGTTTGCAATTCAAAAAAGTATTCCTACAGAGTTAGAACCCTGTAGTAGCTATTATCGTTGCACAGAATCTTCCGGACATGACCCCACAGGCCAACGATAAGGCTACTATCAAGCAGTGATTTGCGCTAGCGTAGTTTGTTGTTGTTTTTTTTTTTTTTTAACACATAGTCTCTTCTCACATTTCTGTCATCCTCATCTCATTCGAGTTCATTCTCCAAAAAGTCCCCTGGGTTAAATTAATTTTAAAAACGGTTGTATCTAATTCAGTCCCGTTAAACTGGGATAACAGAAAGAGGCTCCTTATTTGTAAAGTTACCAGATGCCTGCTTTCCCAAGACAAAGCGTGTACAACTGCATTTCAAAACAAAGGAGACATCCAATTTGTAACGTAACCAAAATTATCTAGGAACAAGCTGCTTGTATATATCTAACAAGCGGGGTCTTGCAAACTTACAAAGCTCCTGCTCCTGTGTCAGCCACAACGCCTCCTCCAGCCCACAACCTTGAACAACTTTGCTCCTGCGTCTGTATTTCCGAGAGGGAAGACGACTTCCTCCTTAGCTGCCGGCCGCACCCTCTCTCCAGCCGCTAGGGGCAGAAGCACCGGAAGTGCGGCGCTCCCTGCGGGCAGGCGGGACTGTGGGCGCCGCGCAGCCGCAGGAGGCACCGCGCAGAGCAGTGCGAGGACGGGTTCCCTGCTGCCACCAGGGGGAGCGGAAGGAGTCCCAGCAGGTGGGACCCGAGGGACACCGAGACCCGGGTGCGCGATTCCTTTTGGAGCCCAGAGAGACCATGCGGGCGTGAAGACGGTGCCTCTGAGCAGAAACACCAGTTCTCTTGTTTGAAGGGCAAACATCCCCAGTCCTGCAGATTCCTGCAGAACCACAGCCTGCTCACCCCCAGCCACCTGGACGGCTCTGAGAATGATGATGAACAGTTCCATTCCCTACCAGACATCCTGAAGGAAGCCAATGATGGGGGGAAGATGGAGAGAAGGAGGACGGAGTCCCCATCGGACTGAAGGGGAAGAATGACCCTGCCCTCTGTGACTCTTGCCATGGTCAAGAGAGGGCAGCAACTGGCAATGCTTCGCCTTACTCCAGAACTGTTCCTCAAAGTTTTGGAGAAGTTCTGAGTACCCAAAGAGACCAGAAAGACCAGCAAATTCCAGGTTACCGACAGTGCTATTATGTTCCATGCTCTGATCACCTTCTACCTCAGAGACCTTTCGGCTGCTTCCAGAAGCTGCTGTTTCAAAAGGCCCCAACAACAGATAGCAGCAGAACGCTGCAGCTGTCCAGCTCGCCCTGGGGGGAAGCTCCAGCTGGAGAGCAAGAGCTTACCAGAGCTAAGTCATACAGCTGGTGGCCTGCATGGCAAAGGTAACAGTAGCAGCAGCTGTCTTCCAGCATATCAGCAGCTTGATGCTCTACTATCTGACCTTCCCTAAGCACTGCCACATGCTGCTCAAGAGGACAGTGGGTCCTACAGAGCATAGGTAAAAAGACACTGTAAGTGCTGGACTTCTGGTTCTCATCAGGGTCTGCTGACACAAGAAGGACACTGTCCTGAGTTTGGTCCTCAATCAAATGTACATCACCTAAGTTCTCTCCCTTAAGGCCTGCCCCTCATTAGCTTCATGTAGCAGACCCTGATGAAGCTGCTCATGCTGGACACTGTGTCATCTACCAGCAAGCCTGCTGCTACATCTGCCAGCTCACCATCCATCTGAGGGCCCCACTCACCAAGTACTACAGGCAGGGGTGGAAGCTGAGGGACCAAGAGATCCACCTGGAGATCAATGACAATTAGTAGCTAGACAACTTTCACTTCCCAGAAGTAAAACAGAAGGAGGTGGAGGATAGCAGGCAATTCAAAGAACTCTTTGACTGGAAAGTGGCGAGGAGGATAATACCAGGGACTTCCCAGAAAGACAGGGAGAGCTGGGTCTCTGATGGCTCAGCAGGGGTGGGGGGGGGGGCAGCAGCAGGAAGAAGTAGGAGGAGGAAGGCAGCAGTAGCCTCTGAGAGGGAAAAGTCAGCTACTCAGCGGATGGAGGCCCAGAGACACAGGAGGGTTGGACCCTGGGTGAGCTATGATGGCTTGCCCAAGGGCCTGAAGACAGGTAAAGGGATGTAGTTCTGTCAGAGGACAGAAAGCTGCCTACCCGGAAGCCTATAAGGGCTGCTGTGTAGTGTTTCCACCTTGAGATCAGCCAGGCATGTAGCTTCCTGGCCTGCACTGAGCTCAGAGGCCCTTAGTCAAGACACTTGAAGTAGAGGAAGGGCAGTAGGATGGTGGACAGGGCTTTATTTTTACAACATAAAAGACCAGAAAATAGAAAGAGCTTTGGCCATCCCTGGAACAACTGCCTTGGGGTGGAAACTATAACCTTGGAGCCTGCCTATCTCTGCCTCCCATAGTAGTGGGTTAAATACATCAACCTTATTAGGGAAGCTGGCCCACAGTGGGGTTCTACCCTGACCCCTTGCCTGAGGTCAGGATGCTGAAAACCTCAAGAAGAGCAGCCCCCCTTCCAGAGGGAGACAGTAGACATGGCCAAACACAGCTTGGTGCCTTCTCCTGTCTCTCTATTGGTTTTCTGCTAAGGATGCAGAGCCCTGGGACTGGGCCCAAGTTTAGGTCCCTGGGCCATCTGCACCAGGCTCCTAAAACACATAGTCTCTTCTCACATTTCTGTCATCCTCATCTCATTTGAATTCATTCTCCAAAAAGTCCCCCTGGATTAAATTAATTTTAAAAACAGTTGTATCTAATTCAGTCCCGTTAAATTGGGATAACACGAAGAGGCTCCTTATTTGTAAAGTAACCAAATGCCTGCTTTCCCAAAACAAAGCATGTACAACTGCATTTCAAAACAAAGGAGACATCCAATTTGTAACGTGAACCCCCAAAATCTCTGGAAACTTGTTCCTTTCCTCTTAAATTACATGCTTTATTTTTGAAATATTCTTTTTTGCATCCAAAAACAAAAGGAGAGGAAGGGCCTTTGCATCTGAGTGGCCAGCACTGAAGAGGTTCAGGGACCTGAGTTGCCTACCCACCAGCTTAGCAAAGGGTAGGAGGTCCAGGGTCTGTTTCCATCCAGGGTCTGTTGCACCTGGTCCCATTCTCCTTCTTGGGGGAGGCTCCACCAGTACGGAGTGCCCCCCCCCATAAAAGGAAGCAGCCATTGCTGGGAATGGGGACTGCTCCCTCATGGTGAGCTCCTCACTGGTGCCTGTGGTATTGGTGGCTTCAGTGACAAAGCCACTGGGAAGCTGGCCATATGGAAGATGTGACTCAGGAGTTTGGCCACTTGTGGAGAGATGGGCCTGGGTAGGGGTCTGCCCAACTGCTGGCCCAAAGCCAAAAAGCAGCTTAGTGCTGCCCATTCCATTGTCTGAAGACCACCGCCTCCAGCTGGCACTCACTGGGGCCCAGATCTTGAGTGCAGGCCCTAGCTTCAGCCCCATGGTGGTCAGGAAGTGTTCCTTCATCACTTCCCAGGGGCAGGGTCTCCCACTGGATCCCCTGTTCTCTGAAGACCTTGTCAGGGCAAGGGGTTAGGACCTAAAGGAACAGTGCCTGCTCACTCTGCTGAATTCCCTCAGTCCAGCAAGGGCTGAGAATCCTTGGATTGCTCAAGGCTTTCCAGAGACAGCAGAGCCCCGAAGTGCTGATTGTGCAGCTTACAGGAAAAATTTTCAAATGAAAGAAAAATCTTTGTGCTGGGCATTTGTCAATCTTGAAGGCAAAAGGGGTATGGGGGGTGGGAAGCATACAAACTGTCCCTCCCTCTCCCCACGTAGTTTTTAAGGAGGGAAAATTTCAGGTGCGGAGAGGCACTGAGGAATAGTGCTGCCCCATCCATCCCCTCCTTTCCAGGGAGAGATCAGAACCATCTTGGGCAGGTATCCCAGATCTCCCCTAGGGGCATGTGCCCTAACCCACATACAAGTGCATATTGTCCACAGCCAAATGGGCCCCAACAAAGCTGCAGACATCATCCGCTTCCTACTTGCTGACATCCTTGGAGGCTGTGGCCTCCTTTCCATCCAGGCAGAATCTCTTAATGGCTCCTGGGTTGGGGCCCCAAGGGTGGGAAGGTTGTTATAAGACTCTTGCTGCCTCTTTCCTTCGCTCCCACCCATCTGCCTACATTGGCTTGCCCTACTTGTTTAGAGATGTTGAATGATGACTAAAAGGGATTTTTCTCCTATGGACACCCTCCTTAAGACCTTTGAGTAGGGGGAGACAAGGTCTCCTTCTACCCCATGGGGGATCCAAAGCATAGAGAGGACTGCCCACCCTAAAAATATATATAAACAAGGGATTTCTTTGTAAATCTCTAGATTAGTGAATATTTGCCTTTAGGCATATTGACTGGCTAAGAGTTTCTTAGCACTCTTGGTTTTATTTTTACTCCTAACATCAATGTCAAGTATTTGTCTTTGGAGTGTACTTTTTTTAAAAATGAAGAATTCTTTTTGAAGATGTTATTTATTTATTTGTCAGAGAGAGAGAGAGAGAATGGCAGGCAAGGGAGAAGCAGACTCCCCACTGAGCAAGGAGCCCGATGCAGGACTCAGTCCCAGGACCTGGGGATCATGACCTGAGCCAAAGGCAGATGCTTAGCCAACTGAACCATCCAGGTGCACCCAAAATGAAGAATTTTTAAATTTGTTTTGCTTTAAAATCACAACCTAAAATTACAGCAATAAAATAAAGCATATAGAGCAAAGCAGCTATGTGGCATTTCAGTTGTTGGACAGGTAGGTAGGTTTACTCACTAGCTAAAATGTGCTTGTCACAAATAATGGGAGGAAAGGTTAAATCTGCAAGTGTGCCAAGGTAGAATAATTAGTCTACTAAGACCAGCGAGGTTGTTATTTTTATATCTTTCTACTGGATAATTAATTGGTTACAGACTAAATATATTTCTGAGTACATTGTCTTCTTTTTGAGTCTTGGCCTGTGTTTGTGACAACATTTGGTGCACAGACATCCTTTCACAACTAGTATTCCAAATCAGAGTCTCAGTGTTCTCATCCAGTTAATCACAAATGTCCAACTTCCATGAGAAAGCACTTTACCTTTCCTTAGACAGCTTTTATTTCAAACAAAGCTTTACTTATTTAAATGGAGAATGTTCAGGATTAAGTGATTATTGATAAAATTTCCTCTAGACTAAAAAAAAACTATAATATAATTATTTGCATCAATAATTTTTAATCTTACTCTACTGCACTAGTCAAGACACAATGTTTCTTTTTCTTCAAAAAACATCTCAAAAGCAATTGCCTACAAAATTTGCCCTTAATAATTTGAATGGAACTTTAAAAAGTAAATATTGAATCTTTACTCAAATTATCTCTTAAAAAGGGAATGAGAGGAGGAGAAATCTAATATATCATATAAATCTAGCCTCTTATGTGCATTCTCTTTTTGAGCTTTTAATAAAACTTCAACAATACACCCAATGAGGTAGTTACTATAAGTCATATTTTACAAGTTAGTAAATGAGAAGAGAGCTTAGGTAATTTGCCAATCCTCTATCTGTTTGCCTTCTACCAAATTTACATTTTCTTTTGACTATAAATTTTACTTTTTGAGATGAGCCTGGCTTCAAATCCTGCTGCTCTGTTTAAACATTCATTACAAAAACAACATATGACTAGGAAAAATTACCAGATGCAATCCTTTTAGTTTGACAATGAAGGGGGGAGGGGAGTCAGGGTGGCTCAGACCCTTAAGCGCCTGGCTCTTGGTTCTTGACATGAGGTTGAGCCCCATGTTCAGCTGCCCGCCTCCACCTTCCCCCACCTCTCTCTCTCTCTCAAATAAATAAATAAAAGAGAAAGAGAAGGGGGAAAAACTGATAATAAGTACATCCAACTTGTACATTATTTAAATGATGGTGCTAAGTGTTCATTCTTCATTAATTGGCTTGCCTGTTACGAGATATTTGAAAACTATTAACATTAAAAGTATAGGCCATTTTAAATCTTCAATAAAAAGTATTATTACATCCAATTTAGATACTTAAATGTTCATGCATTAGTGATCTTTTGCAACTGAGAAATCAATCAGACCTTTAAAAAACCTGATTCCTTGGTATGAATCTAAATGTTCAAATTCTTACGCTTAAGTCCATTTATCCTTTCAAAGACTAAGTGGGGTGTAGTGGAGAGAAGAACACTGGTTAAAAGTCAGGACATTTGGAATTCTTGTTCTTTCCTCTAACTTTTTTCTAATTACTGTATAAAGAAGGTCATGGAATTTCTCATGGTGTTTGTCTTCTCACGTGTAAAGAGGTAAATGCACGATAGAGTATTTCTGAGTAATCTGCTGGTTAACACATTATATGAAATTATTGGGGTTAAGTAAATGAACATCTTTCTTTGTAGACCAACAATATAACTTTACAAATTTACAACAAATTATAAACTATGGAGTTCCTTTTTATGTCAACCTCCAGTGTAGCCCTTACTTTATTTATAATCTTTGTGATTTAGACAGTTGTTTTGATACGATAGCTATCCATCAAAGTGCACCTATTCTAGTTATAATGATAAAATTGCCTGCTTTCTTTTGACAAGGAAGCTACATGATATGATTGCTAAAATGACCTGGAGAGAAATAGAATCAGATTCTCACATCTTCCTACTATTATTCATGACCTGCTTCATGAATTAAAAGAAGTCACTTATGACATTTTGCTGAAGACTACACTTACCGCACCATTTCCTCCGCTTGGAATATGCTCCATTTCCCCAAAATGAAATGCAGTAACAATCCTGTGAAGACAAGGAACAGTGGCTAAGGATAATGAATCCAAAAGCAAGATAGGTGAGAATATATCTGGGAATTTTTCTCTTTCTGATTTGAATATGGACATATTTTCACTAGTCTGCAATTACAATGATAAATTCTATTAAGCTTTTGGGAGGCAGAGAGGGAGGTATTAGGTGAACATCAGAAAAGGGTTTCAGGTATAGAAGGTGCCCTTATTCAGGATGGTGTAGAGAAAAAAGAGATGCCTACCCTTCTAGGTTCTTTTGGCTGGTCTGTTAATTAATATAAAATAGATTAATAGGAAAAACCAATTTAATTATGTATGTATGGGATCCCCCTAAGAATATGAGACCCAAAAGCAGTCAGGCAATTGAGATTTGCATGCCATCCTGAGCTAAAAAGAAGGGAGTCGGGGTCAGAGACTTCAAAAGGGATTAAGACAATTCACAGGAAGATAAGAACAAATGTTTGGTAAACAAATGTTTGCTACACCATATAGAGATAATGGGACACAGAAAGGAATTTGATATCTAGGAATTTGATATCCAGGTACCCCAGCTTACCACACCTGGCCCATTTTCTTTGTAGTTATCTCTGGTGATAGCTCTTTTCCTAGACCAGACCCTTTATCTAAATCCTTTTAGGCAGTTAAGAGGGAGGTAAAAAGCTCTTCCTGAGACTTTTAGGCCATGATTGATTTCAACTCAAAATAATCCACATGCCCAAATGGCACATTTTGGGGAGTCTTGTTCTGAACCCCTTCAATGGTGAAGAACCACTGTTGACCCTAACATTTTTCATGAAAGGAGACTTATTTTGTGATCACCATTTGCAGACTATATTAGCTAGAACACAGGTCAGAATCACTGTAGGATATTCCATTCTGATGGCTACTCATCCCTCCCCCTGACACCAATTAAGTCAGAAGCACTGGATTTGGGACCCAAGTAGAGGGATATTCAAAATGTCTTCAGGTGATTCCAGTACTTAACCTAGGGTTAAGAACTAAGTCCCTAGAAAAGTGGTTTCCAGACTGAGCCATGTATCAGATATTCCTGGAGAATCAGAAGTAATGCTGAGTTCATCCAGTAATTCTGGTTTGTTGGGTATGGCCAAGGAATGTGAAATTTTGACAAGCATGCAGGTATTTCTGATGCAGGAGGTCCACAGACTTCAATAAAAAACACTATCCTAACCATTAGTCCCTAATGCATGCTCACAGTGAGGTGAATTTCTCTTAACAGTCAATTCCTAGATAGACAAAATTACAGATCTGAGTAAAGCTGGATACAATGAAGATATCTATAAAAGAACAAAGTACAGTTCATTGTTAAAATGCAAATTCCTGGAGGGGTATCTGGGTGGCTCAGTCAGTTAAGTGTCTGACTCTTGGTTTGGGCTCAGGTCACAATCTCAGGGTTGTGAGACTGAACCCTGTATTGGGCTCCACACTCAGTGAGAAGCCACTTGAAGATTCTCCCTCTGCTTCACCCTCTGTCCTTCCCTCTGGTCATGCACCTAAATGTTCTCTCTCTCAAATAAATAAGTAAAATCTTTTTTTTTTTTTTTTTAACAAAATGCAGATTCCTAGAGAATAGACCTTTGGGTATTTGGGGACTTGGGATCTGTATCTTCTAAGTTTCTTTTGTCATAAAAATAAGGCCTGGTCTGACAGATATCTCCAATGCCTTCTCCGAGATTCTTAAATGCCTTTGTGACTAGCTGTAAGGCAGCAACTAAGATGGCTAGTCTCTCTGCATGAGAATTATAAATAAATAAATAAATAAATAAATAGCAATAGGGCCAGATATGTCTTACTTGACATCCCTGTTTTCATTGGGAACCTAAATCCAAAAGTTACTTATTTATCTAGATATACTAGTTACTAGCTATAGAACCAGTAAAGGCTCTGTGCTTGAGGAGATTTGCCCGTAGGAAGACCTAAGGATAGGAGAAGAGACAATAAAATTCTAAAATACCACCAGGTCTTACTGGCCCAGTCCTCCTACACGTATTTGGTTATTAATTTCAAGGGGTTATATCAAGAGCAGGCATTCCTAGGCTACCTCACAATGTCAAGGCTAATATTTCTAAATTTTGAATGTATATGTGAATCACTATGGCATTTTATTAAAACGCAGATTCTGATTCAGTATATTTGGGATGGGGATAATAGTCTGAAAGTCTAACAAGCTCCCAATTATTGCTGATGCTGCTGATCCGTGGACTGCTTTTTGAGTTGCAAGAATCTAGGCGATTTCTAGGGTTCTGACACCAGGTTACACTCTTAACTCTTCTCATTGTCTTATAAAATCAGATTATTGATCATAGACCACTTGCTCTGACAGTAGTATATGGTGCATTGCTGCTGAGCCATCATACCATCTTCTCTTGGGTTGGATTCCTATACATTCCTCAGCTCTGGGAGGCCTCCCAACCTCCACCCCACCACCCCGGTATTTCAACATCTTAATAGCTATTTAAAATATTTAATTTACAAACACTGCCACATTTGTGATTTATAGAAACTGTGTCAATGCTACTTTATCAGCTTTACAAAAGAAAAACTGTGGTTCCATGTAGGTTTCAAAACTTGCCCAGCGAGGCTCCATGGCTCAACTCATAAGATCATAGGGACTCACTTCCAAGACCCCTACTTTGTTAAAAATTATTTCTCTAAACCCAGTTTCCTACGTGAAATATGATGTTCTCATTCTCCTTACCTATTTGGACAACATATCAACAACATAAACAAACAGGACTCCCACGTGTAACTTTTACAGACTTGGATATAAAACTCTCCATAAATTTTAACTAAACCTCACAATACTCATATGAATACCATTATTTTCACATTAGTATAGAGAGGGATAAAACGTAAATTAAAATCACCTAGTTTGAAGCCAGCAGAATGTGGAATACAATTTATGATAAATTCCAATGAATCATCACGTTCCATAGTCACACATATTATAACAGAAAAGGTGTAAGAAACAAACCAATAAACAAACAAAAAAAAAAAAAGAAAAAAGAAAAGGTGTAATTGGTTCACAGAGGGATACCTCCAAAACTCATTCTATGGGTTACCTGGAATGTTAACTTACTTAATGAACCCCTTTCAGAAGGAGCTGGTCATCTTATTCAATGAGCAATAATGTCTATTGTGAATTACTACCTAACACAAAAATTAAAGCAAAACAAATTTTTTTTTATAAAAAGGTATACTTTACAATATGATTCCTTGTGGTTTTAGAATAAAATATATGTATATATATTTTAAATTTTCTTTTACTATTTTTTTTTTTTTATTTGACAGACAGAGATCACAAGTAGGCAGAGAGGCAGGCAGAGAGAGAGGGGGAAGCAGGCTCCCCACCGAGCAGAGAGCCCGATTTGGGGCTCGATCCCAGGACCCTGAGATCATGACCTGAGCCGAAGGCAGAGGCTTTAACCCACTGAGCCACCCAGGTGCCCCTCTTTTACTATTTTTAAGTAGGCTCTACACCCAGTGTGGAGTCCAACATGGGTTTGAACTCATGACTATGAGATCGAGACCTGAGCTGAGATGCTAAACTGACTGAGCTACCCGGTGTCCCAGAATAAAATGTGTTTTTTAAGTATCAATATAAATTTAAAAGATAAATTGTTCTCCACATTTTAATTATTACTATATTTATAAAATCAAAGCAAATGCCATCATTTGACAAATTTTCCTCTGCAATAATAGCCCCTGTGACCTTTCTTGGGGTCTCTACTTCTCCACAAGAGAAGAAAACACACCGAATGAAAAAGAGGGAATTGAAAGCAGTGGACTAGAATGAACTCAGTAACTCTGTACCAAATTACTATGGAGAAATGAGACCACAATGAAATCTTCTCACCAAATGATTTTTCAATATATCCTTAAGCCAATGATTTGAAGCATAGTCGATGATAATGATAATATGTTGCACTGATGATTATTTCTACCATTTCTTGCACTGCCACTGAAGTGTCTCTATATGGATAAGATTTCACATACTGACTACAGAAAACCTTAATGACCAACTTTCTCAAACACCATTCATTCACACTGTTTGAAGCTTGTTGGTAAGGACTTCCTTCATCTTTTCAGGAAACTGAGGAATTATCCATTTTCCATGCCTTTGTGCATATAACCTCCAATAAATTTCTTTCATGTGTAGTATTAATACTATTATCTTCAATTATTTTGTTTCACCCACATAGTGGACTTATTAAATTTAAAAATGGGAAAATTATCTGATACAACAAAATATGAGAAGGATATATTACATAATATGAGTAGCAGTTTGGGCTGCCTAAAAAAAGACTGGGCTAGGACGCCTGGGTCGCTCAGTAGGTTAAAGCCTCTGCCTTCGGCTCAGGTCATGATCTCGGGGTCCTGGGATAGAGCCCAGCATCGGGCTCTCTGCTCAGCAGGGAGCTGCTTCCCCTCCTCTCTCTCTCTGCATGACTCTCTGCCTACTTGTGATCTCTGTCTGTCAAATAAATAAAATCTAAAAAAAAAAAAAAGACTGGGCTATAGCACATCCTTAAAAAGTTGGAAAGTGAAGATCTGTGTGATATCTGGAAAATCTGTGTGATATCTGGAAGATCTGTGTGATGTCTGAAAAATATTTTATATAATATCTTGTATTTTATATAATATTTATATAATATCGGGTATTTAAGAATATAAATATCCTTAAAAAGTTGGAAGTGAAGTGAAGATCTGTGTAATATCTGGAAAATCTGTGTGATATCTGGAAGATCTGTGTGATATCTGGAAAATATTTTATATAATATCTGATATTATCATTCATTTTTTTCCTTCTTTTTTTATCTTTGTTTTTACTTCACTCATTTTACTTTTCTTTTATATTAAGACTAGTTATCTATCATGTCAATACAAACTTCTGGTTGAAAATTTTAAAAATATATATCATCACAGTTACATTACTTTATGTAATCCAAAAAAATTGCTTAATCAAATTCAAGCTGCTTTCTTCCTGAATCATTTAGTCAAACATAAGGAAGTTAACCCAGCAGAATTGTACTTTATTTATAGTTTAAACACAATTGAGACACATTAACATTATCAAGCCTGTGGAAAAGATAATGAATTTTTCTTTGTTATGATGCATTTCACTTCCAACTTCCAAGGACAATTACTGTGCACTTTTGTTTATGAGGTAGAGTATTGTCTGTGACACTTGGCCATTTAGAACACTACATTGAGTATTATAAATTATTTCCTCTTATTTAGAGGAAAGAAACAGACTTTGAAAATAAAATGTAGAGCTTTCTAAATAAAATGGAACTTTATGAGTTTGCTTCCTGTGTTCCAAATTTCTATACTTTTTTGCTATTTCATTTTAAAAGAACTCTTCATTTGAAAGAGTCAATTCCACTTTCAAAATGGATCTCTGGCGCCATAAAAAGCAAAACATCTTTATTACCTGAACACTGGGCAAATATGAAATAGCAACAAAGTATAATTATATAGATATACTATAAAACATATTTCTAGATTGATACTAGATTAGGGTAAAATAAAATTCCTAGAGACACATGCTTCTGTATTTCAAAGACTTTTTTTAATACTCTTCCCACCAATTTTATATTTGAATGATGGGTATTTGTTACTTTTAATTTAATGCACATAAAGAAATTTAATTTCTGATGTCATTAAATTATGTATCAATATGTACTAATACTAAAAGAATTTAGAAACTTAGGGTGGTATAAAAAGTACCAATTTTTATACTTACCAATTTTTATACTTACACATTACCAATCATCTACAAATGGCTACCTTTCTCCTAACACAATGATGACTGTATTACAAACAAAAATAATATTTTGTGCTAAGATTGTTGACAAAACAACTTTCTGAAAATCTCAAATGACATCTATGTATCATGCCTCTAAAAGAAGGGAGTCTGCTTCCAAACCTGGTTGCAACTACACAAAGCATAATAATATACTGTTATAATATGTGTGTGTGTGTGTGTGTGTATATATATATATAAAACATATAATATATAAATAAATATATTATATTCCTAGCAAAGGAAGAAAGAGCCCTCCTTAGACTTTTTTGAACAATACAGGCAGACAAATTTATCATGCCAGGCCCCAGAGTTATTATTGGTGAGAAATTTTTCTTTTTCTATGAAATTCCACATGATTTTTTTTTTTCCTGTGAACACCAGCCAGGTCTAGATAGGCAATTGCTGAAATGATTGTAATGCCAGGCTTCTCTTCCTTATAGGTGACATCAGTTTCAGTTTTGTCAGGCCAGTAGACGTAGATTAGATACAGCTTCTCTCAACTTGCTAATAAATCACTATAAAAACCAAATACCATTTAAAAAATCTAACATGAAAGAACAGATACTGTCTTGAATATTGGAGGATTTTACACGAAGGCAAATGGACCTGGATTGAGAAAATAATCTTCAAAACATAACCATATATTTTCTCTTGACATAGACAGTTTCCACATTAAAAAACAGTTCTTCAGGGGGAAAAAAATCTAAGTTAAACACTGTGATTCTCCTCCTTTGTCTTTCTCTCTTCTCTGTCTCACAGAACAAAAATATCTAATGACAAACCAAATACGGAAACCCTCTCTACGATGTGTGAAAACTGATTTTTGAGGCGGCAAGAGCACATGTGCGGAAGTGATTCTTATCATCCAAAGTTTGAACCATATGAAATTCCTGATATATAAATGTTCATTGCCAATAATGGTAAATTAATTCACTTTATTATGTCTATTGAGAGGCAGCAACTCCCAAAAACTACAGGATGTGAAAAAGAAGAGTAAATGCTTGTGGTTATTTCATCCTGAATGAGGTAATATCCTTTAGTTTTGTTGGAAGTAAAGGTTTTTTTTTTTTTCCTAGAAATTTTATTTTTCTGGAAGAAAGTAGAAATTCGTAAGACAGGAAACATGACCTATACTTTGAAAATTATAAATATAATAAATAACTCAAATCTATTTATTAATTGACAACACAGCAAACCATGTAGCTAACCTAATCAATAAAAAAACTGAGAAGGTAAAAATAGACCTGGGTGATAAAATTTTTAAAACACATCAAGAATAAAATTATGACACTACCTTGCAGAAATGAAATTGAAAATTCTAGATTAAATGGATAATTTAAAAGTAAGGTACACTATTTTTAAAATCTACTTCATTAGAGATAGTTCAAACATACCAATTTCCACTGAAGAAAACTTCATTAAAGAACTATTTATATAAAACGTCAGACCCAAGTAGATTCAGAAGGAAATTCTGTTATTCCACCAAAACCAGATTATTGCAACACTACAGACATTGTTCCAGAGAACAGAAAGTGAAGGGAAACTTAGAAACTTTTTTTTTTAATGGGTGAAATAAAATGAAATTGTGATTGCACCAAAAAATAACAGAATAGTTGGCCAATATCATACATGAATATTAATTTTAAATATATATTTATAATATCACAGCCAGAAAGCAATATACTCTGACAATATGAAGTTTATTTTAGGAATCAAAGGTTAGTTCTTAATAGGAAATCCATTAGTGCGATATACCATAAATCAAAGGCCTCCTTATACACAACCAAAAAAAATATATATATATATATTATTATTATAGCAAAAGTTACCATTTACAATAACACCAAAGAAATGGAAATATTTAGGAACAAATTTAAAAAGTGATCAAAACCTATGTAAGGACTTTAGAATGCACATGTAAAGCATTAAAAGATATTTAAACAAATAGAAAAATATTCCTGGGTTTTGGATAAGATGACTCCGTATCATAAAAGGGTCAGTTCTCCCCAAACTAAAGTACACATTTTACACAATCTCAATAAAAATAGCACTTAAAAAAAAAGCAGACATTGATGCTACAGTTATTACAGAAACCAAAGCACACAAGAGTAACTAGAAAAACAATGAAAGAAAAGCTATGGAAAAGGGTAGGAGAGGACTAGTCCTGCCAGATATTAAAGAATTTAAACTCTTAACAAATAATGCAGTGTAGCACTGACATACAAATAGACAGGTTGGTGAACCAGAATAAAATCCATGGAGTGGCTCACATATATATGCAAATTCACTAAACGATAAAGAAGCTATCACAGATCACAAGGAAAAAGATGAGTGTTTTAATGAGTGGCACTGAGGCAACCAAACAGCCACAAATTAAAACCTCTGTCTTACAACATACCCAAGAATATTCTCCAAATAGGTCATAGATCAAAATGCAACAAATGAAACCATACAATTCCTAAAAGAAAATATAGGTGAATTCCTCTATAACCCAAGCACTGGAAAGGCTTCTAACTATGACTCAAAATCCAGATGGACAAACAAAAAATTAAAACAGTGTGCTAAATTAAGAAATAAAAAGTATCTTTGCATTGAAAAGAAAAATAATCCCAGGCCAAACCAAGAGACAAACTGACAACTTTAAAAAAAAATATTTATAACTTTTCTATATCATAGGAAAAGGCTACCATCCATAACATACAATTTTTTAAGCTTAAACAATAAGTATAAAAATCCTATAGAAAATAATGGGCAAATGAAATTAACACATAATTTTTAAGAAACAAGTAGTAACATCATCCATAAACATGAAAATATATTCACCTTCACTCATACAATACAAATTAACACTGCATTGAGATTTCAGTGTTTTCACACCAAGACTGACAAAAAACAAAAGCACAATTAAAAACACAAACTTGAAAATATCTTCTGTTATGGGGAAAGATCTGTCACATATTACTGGTGGGAACATAATATGGTACGAGCATTATGGAGGAGAATTTGAAAATATCTTTTGTTCCATCAATTTCTTTCCTAGGCCCATTTGCTCTAAAGATCCATCCCAAAAGATAACTAAGAAAATACAATTACCCAAGATAATTCACTGAAGCATCATTTATTATATATTGAGGATCATGGGAGCCAGGTGTCTCACAACTGGAGAAGAGAGTTACTAATAGAGTCACAGAAATGGACTCTGAGATGTTAACCTGAAATCAGTAGGAGCTCATGGTTTAAGAGATGATGGATAGCTAGTTCGCTAGCTTGCTAGGTGATTAGATAGATAACTAATAAGTGTATATACCTCTTAGCTCTATCTTCTCAAAAAGCCTAGAAACAAAAATATCACAGTAGCAATGAGCATAAAACTCTCAGATCTGTTTCTAAATAGAACCAGAGCCCTTTGGGGGGGAAAAAATGGTGATTCTATAATTGAGACAGAAATGTACAAAGTGTTAGAGGTTAGCTGGGAAGAACAGTCACTTAAATACACTATGAATTGTTAAGTAATGAATAAACAAAACAATAAAGCAGTCATCACAGGAGAATATTTGAATTAGTGATTTAGGGGAGTATGTAGCACATATCCTAAAATAACATTTTATTTAGAAAAGAATAGTAATCAACAAGAGAAAAAAGAATGAGAAAAAAATTTGGCCTATGATTTTCCTTAACAATAATGCTAAAAGAAAATGTAACAACATCTACGATATTTTGAATATAAAACATGGCACTCCTAAAGTAAAAAAGTCATCTTTCAGTTATTAAGGAAAGATATTCTTATCAAACTCACTTGTTCTGTTAAGACAGTAATGTTATTCAGGCCAAAAAGAATTATTTTTCACTTGGCTGTAACATTTTGGTTGTATCAAGCCATCATTACTTGGTTTCATTTAGTGATATGCACATTATATAATAATCCTAATAAGTTAAAAGCATAAGAAAAAATAAAACCCCATGAAAGGAACAGCAATGTTTTGTTAAAAATGGAGTACTAAGATTTTTTTTTTAATTAAATCTTTCAATGAGATTTTTTTTCTTACTTCCAATTTTAATATATCTCTGCCTTCTATGATTGGTCTCTAATCTCCCTAATATGTCATGTTGGCAAAAATCATAAAGCTTGAGAATATAAACTATCAGTAAGTATGTAGAGAAACGGATACAATCATTCACTGCTGGTAGCTGTGTAAATTTATGCAGTCACTTTGAAGGGCAGTCTGGCAATGTTTAAATATTTTTAATATGCATACTTTATGATGCAACAATTTCTTTCAACTTTTTTACTCCAGAGAAACACTCACTTATATGCTCAATGAAGCATGTATATAAACATTAATTTTTAGATAACCCAAATTACCATCATTAGGGAAAAGTCTAGCCAACATGTATATTTATACAATAGACTAATATGCAACAGTTAAAAACAAGAGGTAGATCTGCATGTACTTACATCAGTAAAACTTCAAGATACTGCCACAAACAAAAGGCAGGCTGAAGGACAATTCATAAAGAATAATGGTATTTATAAAAAACAAAACCATACACAAACCATAGTATTTTGTGTGTGTGTGTGTTTGTATATATGCATGTATTAAAAGATAAGCAGTAAAAAACACAGCATTGCGGTTGGTGATCTGAGGGGAAATATACTTTATTTGTAATATTTTACTTTTATAGTAGTAATTACATATTGCTTACATATGAAGGACAGGAAGAGATAGCATACAAAAATAGAAATATGCGGGACGCCTGGGTGGCTCAGTTGGTTGGGCGGCTGCCTTCGGCTCAGGTCATGATCCCAGCGTCCTGGGATCGAGTCCCACATAGGGCTCCATGCTCATCAGGGAGCCTGCTTCTCCCTCTGCCTCTGCCTGCCACTCTGTCTGCCTGTGCTCGCTCCCTCTCTCTCTCTCTTTCTCTCTCTGACAAACAAAATAGAAATATGCATGTTTTTAATCACATGTAAAATATGCTAAATCACTCATACTTAGAAAAGTGCAAATTGAAATACCAGTTCTATACCAGGTCTCTTTTGCCCTATTGCAATAGACCTGAATTCAATCTGCTTTTACTACTTTAACCGCTGTGCAGCCCTCGTTTTCTTTGACAATAGGACACACACACACATACATACACACACACACACACAAAACCAGGTAGGAAAATGTAAAAGGGAAACATCTCACAGACAAAGGCAATGGAAAGTATTTAGGGATTATTTTAATTTAAAAATGGATGGAATAAATAAAAAAGCTTGAATGGGGAGGGCATGTGCTATGGTGAGTGCTGTGAAATGTGTAAGCCTAATGATTCACAGAACTGTACCCCCTGGGCAAATAATACATTATATGTTAATTTTTAAAAAAAGAAAGAAAGCTTGAAAAGCTGACTGAAAGAAAACATATTAAGTCATCACACACCAGTCCAGCATGCCCAAAGGTGGTCTCTGACAAGAATCCATTCTGATTATTGGTTCCATTCTGAATATTTTTCCAACTTAGAGTTACATGAGAAGATCTAAGTAAATGGAGAGATAGAAGGAGAAATATTTCTGTGTGTAGTTTCTGAGTATTTGCCTCAATAACTGGTGATGCGGGAGCAGAGGCTGTCTCTGGTAGGGGGTGTGGAGGGATCCTGCCCCCACAATGAACCTTAATATAAATTTGTTTCATTTTAGAGATAAATATTACTTTAAACATTTACGGTGAAAACTTAATATTTTAGAAGTTGGACACAGCATTTTTCTTATGGGGATAAAAAGTGTCTTCTTTTTTAAAGAAAAAGATCTAGATAAGTCATTTGCAAGAGGATAGCTTGGGTGTTTGGCAGCCAAAGTAAATAGGGCAGTCACAAAACAGCTCTCCTTAGCAAGGAAAAGGGAGAAAACAAAGGAGAGATAAGAAAAGAAAACCAGAGAGCAAGTAGTGAGAAAGTAGCAGGTGGAATACTGTGTGAGAAATCTACTGGGGAGCCTGGGTGGTGCAGCTGGTCAAAAGCAGGACTCTTGGTTTCATCTCAGGTGCTCTGGTTGTGATCCTGTGATCGCAGGGTCATGGGATGGAGCCCTCAGACTCCATGCTCAGCAGGAGTGTGCTCAGATTCTCCCTCCCTCTTCCTCTGCCTCTCCTGCTCTCTGTTTCTCTAAAATTAATAAATCTTGGAAGGAAGGAAGGAAGGAAGGAAGGAAGGAAGGAAGGAAGGAAGGAAGGAAGGAAGGAAGGAAGGGAGGAATGGAGAAAGGAAGGAAGGGAGGGAGGAAGGAAGGAAAAGAAAAGAAAGAAACCTATAGTGGTTGGGGCTAAAAAGTTTGGGCACCGAGAGCCCAAGGAGGGTGGAAATGACTCAAGGATAGTGTAGAAATAGCAAAGGTCCAGAGGTGCCAGGATTTATCATGGGGAATGCATCTAAAATAGCTGTTAAGACCCCCAGACTCTCAGAGGTCTATTAGAGGGAGAGGACCCTTCAGGCACATCATCCTATATTTGAGAGAAAATTAGGCCATGTGTTTCAGTCCCAGATACCTGTGTACTGGGTTACTCTGATTTCTGTAAGTCTCCACACCTTGATGCTATTATTATCAATAATAACAATACATTTCATGCATTACCAAAAAGTAAAAGATCGATGAGATAAAAGCTAAATAAAAGTGACCATTTTAACAGCCTGCAATTCTCTGACCAGTGAACTAATTTGTATCAACTCAAATTGCACAGAGGAAAGTTAATCACCAGAAAATTGAGGTCCAGCCTACTCATCTGTTCTGTTTTTGCCTGGACTGCACAAGTGTCAACAATATGGCAAGAAGGACATGTAACAACCGATACAAAAAGTAAACAAGCAACCCTAATGGAATCAAAGTGATCATACACAGCTATCCTCTCCGGTTAACAGGGAGTCAGTGAGGACAGTGAAGTGGGGTATGTGTATGTATATATGTGTGTTCACGAACAGACATGGGTATAAGCGCAGAAAAGGCTGGGAAAATTCAAACATTAAAAGACAGTAAGTGACAAGGTACTGCTAATTGACAAGATTTATTTTTAAAAGTTTGTATGCTCTATTAGATGTAGGATATTTTTCTTTCTTCATTCAGCCTTGAATTCTTTCTTCCCTTATAAATATTTATCTAAAATCTTTAATGTACTATTTCTAAAATGTAAGTTATCAATATGAATTCATCAGAAATTAAATAAGCCAGAGTGCTCAAAGTTCCTGTCCTCATAGATTTTGCAAGTGTTTCCAGTGCCTTAAGGAAACATAATTAAGGTGTTCTGGGATATATGGGAGAATGATCTCTGTCTTCACATAGCCACACACATCTACACATGGTTATGTAAACACAAACAACATTTTTCAAGATGCATTAAATGATAAGGACCTCTTTTGAGATTAAGAATATATAAGGAAAAAAAAAAGCAATAGAAGCCTATGTGTTCCTTCTCACAAGACAGGAAGAAAATATGCTATAATCCCCATTAGCAAAAATTTAAATGAAATAATGTAATAAGAAACACTACTTACATTAAATAAACCTCTCCAAGTAAATGCAAGTATGTACAATTTCTTAACTATACTATGTATCCATGCACATGTTTGTGTGAAGGGGCAAAAGGAAAAGAGAACCAGTGTACAATAAGCAATGCACCTGTTCTAAGCAGAATAGACATGCTCAAAACAGTTCTGTGAAATAAAGTGCATTATGTACATTTTACAGGTGATGGAACTCTTAAAAAGGTTGTAAAGACTCTGGTGGTTTTACATTTCTAATTTTTTTTTTTGCTTGAAAATGACTTTGAAATTATGCTAAATATTTTCCTGCCAGCTTGTCAAATTTGTTAACTGCAATACTACAGTGATAGAGTGGTCTGAATTTGAAAGAAAATAACATATTTCTGTTTGACTCCCCTTAGTACTCTATTTCTTAAAACTTTCACAAGTGGGAAAGTTCTGATGGGCCATACAAGGTAAAGGATGGGAGGACTGTTGGAAGGATTTGTAAAATAGCATCCCAAATTCCAAAAGGCATCTATGTTCCAGCAAAACAGGCAGTCATATCCAGAGTGATTTGGTGGTGATTTCAAGGATTATCTGACCAAAATCATGGGTCTCAAGGTTTTCAAGTATTTCAGTATTATTGTTCAAAAATTTCTGAAAGCATCTGCTTTTTTTTCTTTTAAAGATTTTATTTATTTATTTGACAGAGAGAGAGAGAGAGGGAACACAAGCAGGGGGAGAGACAGAGGGAGAGGCAGGCTCCCTAAGGCACAGGAAGCCAAAGTGGGGCTTGAATCCCTGGGAACATGACCTGAGCCTAAGGCAGATGCTTAACCAACTGAGCCACTCAGACACCCCTGAAAGCATCTGCTTTTTAACTGACTTAATATACCTGGTTGCTTAAGGCTGGTAAACATTAGACTAAGTAAGGCATTAGGCAGACTTAAGTTTTACCCTTGCCCATCTTCTTAGCAGAAAGGATAGGCTTTAGGAAATGAGTCACTGATTTTGACAAGGGATGGTGATACAAAAAGGTTTCATGAAATGCTACCCAGGCACCAGCCAAGAATAATGGCAACCAGGCAGCAATCTAAAAGTGCACAACACATTAGATAAAAAAGATGAAGAAATAAGGACAGGTTAAAAGAGGCCAAAACAAAGAATTTTCTCCAGGACAGTCTTAGAAGAGAGAAATATTCAGGGAAAGGTGTGCTAGGACTAAATGAGATAAAAAACTTTTAAGTAGAGACTGTTTATGGTCAAAACAAAACAACAACAAAACCCTTTATAATGGGATCTTTGAAGAAAAAAACAACTGGATTTTTAAAAATAACTGAATGTTAGAAAATTTGCATTTATTGTAAATGAAGTAACTGAAATTAGGGAAACAAATCTTTTGGGGGAGGTTTTCTTAGAAAAAATTTTAAATGAAGATATAAGAATGATTTCTAATTAAAATACAGTCCCTTAGCAAGGAAGTAGGAGATTATAAATTATTTGATGGTGAATGAAAAGTTCCAGCTATGAAGCATTTTAAGAAAGCCCCTCCCAGCAGCAGTCTACCCTTGCTATTAATTTGCTTACTGAATTTTTCTTTAGAGATATTCTGAAGGAAATACTGGTTAATTGCCTTCAAAATTATGAAAAAATAAAAGCCATTGAAATCCAAATTAATGAGCTTTCACTATATTACATTTTTTACTCAGAATAAAAAGCTACTTAACTGCTAGAATAAGCAGAGAATTTAATAAACATAGTAAGGCTCTGGGTATTCCACTGGGTGAGCCATGCTAAAAAACGTTTCCCTCTTGATCAGCTAGGCCAGCGCTCTGGCATTGGCATCCACCAGTGAACTCTAGTGGCTGGATTAGTGAACTAACACGGCCATAATAGCATTTGAGCTTTCAGTAAGACACCTAGTCTTTTAATCACTTCATTTGTACATGCTGGGCTGGGAACTCCCTGGTCCGTGAGTTGATGCTCAGAGGGTTAATTAGACATTTTTCTGTGAGGATTTTGTATTTTCTCAGGAAAAAGCTACTGCAAAATTTCATGGATGTCAGTATTTACATCATTTCCCCCATTACCTGTTTTCTTTTGTCTAAAACTTTATGAGGTAAAACACTGTGAAGTTTTCAGCTGCAACTCTACCGAGACAGTTACCAAACCAAAGAAAAAATTTTAGTGTCTGGTTTGGTGATAGTACCATGTTGGTCTCTTCTTTTCCACTTGCCTCTTTGCCAGCTCCCTACAGGTTTCTTTTCAGAGAGACCTCGGATACACTGGAAAATGTCTCTTTTTTGCAGTTATTGGACATGTTCAGTACTCATGGCCATTTTTGAGTTCCTCCTGGAATCTTAAAATTTTAATGAAACATTTCAGATAAACAGATTTTTCTCTTCATTTGCACATATTCTTTTATTTTTCAATGATTCCACCTGGGAAACAGACCTGGTTTGTTTGTTTGTTTGTTTGTTTGTTTGTTTTCAAGTACATGGAAATTTCCTGCTACTTTTGTGAGAGATTTTTCCCCTCAGTCAAATAAAGATTAAGCCCTTCCCCTTTTCACTGGAAGAAACGGAAAAAAGAAGAGAGGGGGATGTAGAAAAGTAAAAACTACTAAGGACTTACTTCATGAATCTAGGTAGAGCATAGTAGTGAAGTCTGCTTCACTTTCCCATGAAAAACTGCATTAGAACCCTAACTGTAACTTTATTTACTTATTGATTTATTTAGAAAGAGCCTGTGAACGTGGGCGGGGGGGGGGGGGGGGTTTGCAGGTGGCAGAGGGAAACAGAAAAAGAGAATCCCAAACAGACTTCCTACTGAGGACAGAGCCCAATGCAGGGCTTGATCTCATGACACTGAGATCATGATCTGAGCCTAAATCAAGAGTCAGACACTTAACTCACTGAGCCCCCATTGTAACTTTAAAGATCTAGCAGAGTAGATTTTATATTAAGATGTCACATGCATCAAATGTCAAACATCAGTTGGTGAAGGGTGACTAACAATCTGAAAATGTTTGTGTATTGCCTTAATCTAATAGTTTTCTTAGATTTTTAGCAAGTCAGCTTTTCCCTACAGAATGGTAACTCATGCAACAGTTTGCAAATAACTTACTTGCTTTGCAAAAAGGGACAGTTTGAATATGGGTATCTTAAGTTAAATCATAAGATTTTAAATAATGAGGTTGGTTTTCACATGTACTATATGGAATCAGTTTCTTGAACATGAGTGAGAGACATATCTCTAAAACAAATCTTAAAATTGTAACAAAGACTATAATTTTCTAAATACCTGTGCAAAAACATTTTTTTTAAATATTTTATTTATTTGACAGACAGAGATCATAAGTAGGCAAAGATGCAAGCAGAGAGAGAGGAGGAAGCAGGCTCCCTGCTCAGCAGAGAGCCCAATGTGGGGCTCAATCCCAGGACCCTGAGATCATGACCTGAGCTGAAGGCAGAGGCTTTAACCCACTGAGCCACCCAGGCACCCCGCAAAAACATTTTTATAAGTAAAGCAATTTACATTCAGCATGTGAGACAGGAACAGAGAAGTAATCCAGAAGGACACAGAAGTGCATTGAAGAATGGAAAAAAAAAAAAACATGTGCTCTGGAAACAGAGGCATCTGGGGAAACGGGGATTTAACTTCTGTCTCTGCCATGTAAGGAAATGGGTATCTGAATCTCAATTTCCTAATCTTGTACATTGGCACAGCCACTCAAGTTCATGGCATGGTTTTCCTGGTATTTTAAAAATGCTTTAGGGATGCCCCAGTGGATTAGTCAGTTAAGTGTCTGCCTTTGGCTCAGGTCATGATCCCAGGGTACTGGGATCAAGTCCCATGTTGGGCTCCTTGCTCAACTTTTCCCTCTGCTTGTCACTGCTGCTCCCCCCGCTTGTGCTCTCGCTCTCTCTCCTTCTGGCAAAGAAATAAAAATCTTTTAAAAAATACTTTAAATGACTTAGTGTCATTTTAGCAATGCCTATATTTCACAACATAGAGCTGTAGATAGTAGCATGGAGAAAAAGAAGGATCCTCTTAGAAGAAGGGTCTACTTAGCCAGATCTACCCCATCCTGGTAGAACAGCCATTTTGTTGTTTATGCAGTGAACTTAGATTGACCCTGCCCCCCACCCCCAGAGGAACTTACTTAGAAACAGGTCTGGGAAACCAGTAAAATATGGCCAACCAGTCTCGGATAACAGAGCCCAGGTACCAGGACGTGTCAGGTCAGGCGGAGATAACAGAGCCCGGATACAAGGACAAGTCAGGCCAGATGGAGGCATCCAATCAGTAAAGCGCACATACTATCTTCCTAACTACCAAAGAATGTGGGCCCTGCCTTTTGGCAAGGTGATAGGCTAGTTCAAATAGCTACTATAAGGGTGAATTGTAATTCAGTTGGCCACCCGTATGTGACCTAACATGACTGTGCAGCTTTCTCTGTGTGTTACAATCTCATTGGCCACCTGTGTGTGGCCAGACTCAACCACATGGCCTTTGCTCTATAAAAGTTAGTCTGTGAGTCCGGGGGTCGTTGATCTCTCCGAGGAGATGGCCCGGACCAGTTGGTTTGATTCTTGGTGCTGGTGAGAAATAAAGCCTTGCTTGACCTTCGCTTTGTATCAGTCTCGCTCCTTTGATCACAGACCCTAACACTCTATTATGATGTGTGGCCCCTGGTGGGGCCTCATAGCAATTCCTTAAGAGAATTAAGAACCAAATTGGGGAATTAGGATAAAACAGGAAAAAGTAGTTTGATGGAATCAAAACATCTTTTAATGCCAAATTCAAGTTACTTCCTTTGTGAAGCCTTCTCAGATCTTTTTGGTTGGGTTTAATTGCTTCAAAGTAAATGATGCTTCTTAAATTGAGTTGAATTGACATTTGAGACTGTTCCATCCATCTAAATGCAAGTCCAAGCCTGAATTTCTAATTCTCATTATTTTTCCTTCTCTGATTTCACCCCCAATTTTATTGGTAAATATTTGTTACTGAAGCTCCAGAATGTATATGCAGGCATATCTTCATGTGTATCACTGGGACTTTAGGTAACAAATGTGCTCTATTATGATGTCATGTTCAAAATTTATATAAAGGCATGTGGACATGTAGAAAAGAGCATGGACATCCCTAGAGAGATGAGAGTCACTGAACTGGAGTTCTATTTTACTTTTGAGGAGGGAAAATATTAATTACTGTGATAGTACAGATTTTCCAGATTATAAACCCTAGTCTGCTTTTGTTTGAGATTTATTTACTGTGAAGTTAATGTTGGGGAGGGAAATTTTTTTCTCTGCCCTCCTAGGTTATTTTGGCAGGTCTATTAATTAAATTGACATAAAATAGATTAACAGGAGAAAAACAAATTAAATTACGTATGTATGGGAGCCCCATAAGGATATGAGACCCAAGACAAGTCAGGTAATTGAGGCTTATATGCCATCCTGAGCTAAAGAATGGGACAAGGGTTTGGGTCTGAAAAGGGAACAGGGTAATTCATAGGACGCTGTGAAGAACAGATGTTTGCTAACTGGGTGTTTGCTCTGCCATACAGATAGGTCTTTCAAATAAAAAGTTATCTCTGGTAATAGCTCTCTTTCTCAGCCAGGCTACCAATCTAAATTCTTTGGGTAGTTATAGGAGAGCTAAGGTTTTCTTGAATGTTGGGGCTTGATTGCCTCAGCACAAAATAATCCACATGGCAAAGTGGCATATTTTGGGGTTACATATTTTGTTCCCCTTTAATAATAAAGCCTAACTAAAGGCTCTTTAGCCAGCCTAGCTTCTTTTAAGGTTCTGCAACAAATTTTGTTTTTTTGCACCAAATTTTTTTTAAAGAAAACACTTATGATTGTATAAGCTTCATGCCCTACACACCTGGGTCTCTCCCAAACACCAAATAAACGGTGTTTTTTTCTGAAAAAGATTTCAGAGCTTCTATTGCTGAAAATGACAGTGATAATTGTAATAATAATTTAATTATTTCTCATTATGTATTTCTCAGGCCCTTTCTTTTTGCTAAGTACTGTACGGATATTTTACAAACATTATGCCTAATCCCCAGAATAACTGTGCAGTGTAGGAAACTAGGGGAAATGTACAGTAATACTTAAGGGGCTGGCAGTGAGTCAATCCATAGTCTGCCTCTTCAAAATATTTTCTAAGTTATTCACACCACATCATTCGTCAATGTGGTAAAGTGGCTACTTTTAAAAAATTCTTTTACATGTCACTAGGCACTAACTAAAAATCAATATAATAGCAAAGTGAGTTGGCATATGGCTTTTAAATTGTTTATTTAGTTATAAGTCATGTTATGTCAAATCACATCCAACTTTAAAACACCAAATAATCCATTTACAAGTAGGGTAATAGTCTGTCAAGTCTGCATGCTGGAAACATTAGTGGAAGATGAATTAACCAATCAACAAGGTAGTTAAATGCTAGTAGCTATAAGACCTGAAAGGGTGAGTGTTAATTCAAATAATGTTAAATGGTATTCATGGGATAAGTGAACTATGCCTAACACTTTAAAAATAACTCAGGTATGGAATGGTTCAAAAATGCCTCCTTGAGGATATTTATAGAGACACTATAGTTTTATTTCTCATCTGAGCTGGCTTTCCACTCAAAACATTACACTTAATGTGTATGTGGCCATTTTGTGAATCTGGCCAATGGAAAGGATTTTCTGTACATTTTTGAGTAATAAAAACCCTTGAGTGTATACTAATCTTAGGCTTTCAGGCTCGGAGAACTCAGTAGTTTGTTAGCCTACTCAGAGTGGCCCCATATATCTGGAATAAATTCACATTTCCTAAGCTGAGGATACTGATATATAAAACTTGGATGCAAATTAAATATGTTGCAATGGAAATTTAAATGCCAAAATGGCTCCTGCAAACACATATTCTTTGGCTGACCCATTTTTCTCCATGGGAAAGCTACATAAAATGTAAATTATAGGGGCACCTGGGTGGCTCAGTGGTTAAAGCCTCTGCTTTCGGCTCAGGTCATGATCCCAGGGTTCTGGGATCGAGCCCCGTATCGGGTTCTCCGCTCAGCAGGAAGCCTGCTTCCTCCTCTCTCTCTCTGCCTGCCTCTCTGCCTGCTTGTGATCTCTGTCAAATAAATAAATAAAACTTTTTTTAAAAAATCTAAATTATAAATAAAATAAGGGTGAGTAAGCATGGTATCAGAAAATGGCTAGCATTAGATGATTCTAAAGTCTAGACTTAAACTTCCTGGCACTTGCTTGTTGTACAATAAAATTTTGTTGAATGAATAAATGACTGACTGAATGAAAGACACTAAAATAATCTGTTTTCTGTTGTGGTGGTTTGTTTTTTTTGTTTTGTTTGGCCAGATGGATTCCCATCAGTCAGCGAATGAACAGAAACAGGACACCCTTCCCTGAAAAGTAATTTCAAAGTCATTATCCATACACATGAGGGGGAGCAGAATTTCCTACCTCAAAATATGCCTCTTTGGTATAATGATTATCTTGAGCTGGTTACTTTTAAGCAGCAGACAGAGTATAAGTCACTCTTTTATGAGAGATATTTACATTTATAAGGGACATTTCCATTTGTAAGGGTGTCTGCTTCTCTGTACCAGGAAGAATGACTAAACTCTAGAAATTCTATCTGCATAGGAACCATAACCTCATTTACTATGCTTTGTCTGAAAAAAGGTTTTACTCCCATCACTGCCCCCCTGCCCCCCATCAGCTTCTTTTATCTTTAGCAGGAGATGGTACTTAAGATTATATCTTGGCCCATTTCAGGGAGTTACTCCATTTTCCTGGTTATCTCTAACGTATGCAGGAGGTATACAGGTTATTAAACTCCTGCTTATTATTCTCTTGTTAATCTGGTGTTTTGTTTTTTCTTTTTATTCTGGGTGTTTCAACCAAAAACCTAGAAGGGTAGAGGGAAAATTCTTTTCATCTCCTACACGTCTCTGTGATTTTCTTCTTGTAGCTTCAGGATGTTCTGACTTCCCTTATGACTGCTGCATTCTTTACAAATACTTTATATATACTTCTCCCAGCTCAGCCCCTCCTTCTGCCCACCCCTGGTGCTGTTGCATATTCTGTCTCTCAGTGAATGAATCTGTTACTCTACTCATTTTCAGTTGCAAGTCTGAGAGTCATCTCTGCCTTTTCTCTCATCTCCTCCATTTAATTTATTCCAAAGTTGTCTACTTTGCTTCAGAAATAGTTGAAGTATGTTCACTCCTTTTCATCTCTACTACCTTCTGACCAGCTACTGTCTTATCTAAATTACCATGCTGGCCTGCTAACTAAACCCTCATATATACTCTTTCTCTCTCTATTTAATTTCCATATCACCACTAGAGTGTTATATTTTTCCCAAAGAAATTGAACCATGTCAAGACCCACCTTTCTCTTTGTCCAGACACTTTGATGGCTTCATTTGCTTTTGGATAAATGCAAACATTTAAGGTAGCCTAGAATATTTGGCGTGGGCTGGTCCCTACTTGATACTCCCATTGCAGATTGCACTTTGCTCCTCCTTTCTCTGGCACTCTACCCTCACTGACCGCCTCCTTCTCCCTCAATGCCCATGATTCCTTTCATCATAGGGACTACCTTATATTCTGTAGGAGCCAGCTGCCTATACACACACTCACCTGAAATTAATTACCCAATAGGGATTCCTCAGCTGTAAAACTAGCAAGAGACTTTTAGAAAGATTTACGTCTCGGGGCGCCTGGGTGGCTCAGTGGGTTAAAGCCTCTGCCTTCGGCTCAGGTCATGATCCCAGGCTCCTGGGATCGAGCCCCGCATCGGGCTCTCTGCTCTCAGGGAGCCTGCTTCTCTTCCTCTCTCTCTGCCTGCCTCTCTGCCTACTTGTGATCTCTGTCAAATAAATAAATAAAAATCTAAGAAAAAAAAAAGATTTATGTCTCAAAGGGGAGAGAAAGAAATTACAATCACAAATTTTCAAAGTAAAGCTCTAAGAAAAGGGAGGTCAGGGGCCTAGAAACAGGAAGAACCATGTGTAAGTTTGGTCAAGTTGAGGGGATAGTTAAGACCAATTTGATCAATTTGTTACTCTCCTGATTAAATTGCCCAATGGTTCTTATCATACTTTAAATTCAATTCAAAATACTTACTATATGCCTTTGTCTGCTTAGGCTGCTGTAACAAAAGACCAGAGTTAGCTTAAACTACAAACATTTCTTTCTCGCATTTCTGAAGGCTGGAAATCTGATCTGTGCCAGCATGGTGAGGTTGCAGTGAGAACTCACTTCCTGGCTTGTAGACAGCCACCTTCTTGCTGTGTCCTTGTTTGACAGAGAGCAGAGAGACAAGCATACTTTCCTATCTCTTCTTCTTCTTTTTTTTTAAGATTTACTTATCTATTTGAGAGAGGGAGAGAGATCACGTCAGGGGAGAGGGGCAGGGGGAGAGAATCTTAGGCAGGCATGACACTGACTGCAGAGCCCAACACAGGGCTTGATCTCACAATCTTGAAATCACAACCTTAGCAGAAATCAGCAGTCAGACCCTTAACCGATGGCCACCGAGGCATCCCCCCTATTGTTTCCTAAGGATAGTAATCCAGTCATGAAGTCTCCACCCTCATGTACTAATTACCTTGCAAAGGCCACATCTCCAAATTCCATCACACTGGGGATTAGAATTTCAAGATATGAATTTTGGTCTGACAAAAACATGCAAGCCATAACACTATTCCCATGGGGCCCAAGAAGAGTCACTGTCCTTATCTCCTCCCATTTTCCCATTTGTTCATTAAATTCTCATTACACTGGCTTTTTTAATGCTCCATAAAAATGCCAAGCTCATTCTATTCCTGAGCCTTTTATACTAGTTGTTCTCTCTTTCCTATGTGGATTCTATAAGGGTAAAGATTTTTTTTTGAGGGTAAAAACTTTTGTCTCATTTTCATTTCTGTACCCTCAGTATTTTGAATAGTGCTGAATATATAGAAGGTGCTTAATAAAATTTGTTGACCAAATAAATGAGTGACAGAATAAATAAATGAGTGAATGAATTCAAAAGCATTATAATCAAAATTTGTGGCTTTAGAGCCAATCATCAATCTTTTTTTTTAACATAACTTTGAATTATTTTGGTGGTTTGCATTATGAATAGATATTATAGTTCAATCCTCACTTGGAAATTATATTTCTTTATACTCAAGTTTACTGGTGAAATCTCACTTTAGTTCCCAAGTAATAATAAACACAATCCTATTAAGAAGAGTTAAGTACTATTGAAGACTGCATATAGGCAAAACAAGAATGCAAGCACAGACAAATAATCATATCGTGTAGTACATAACAAACAAGCATCATGCAGCCCGAAGATGATGAAAGCTGAAGACTCTAAGAAACCACCCTGGTTGGAGGCAGAAGGTGAAATGGAAGTCAGAGAAGAGGGTGGAGATGCAGTGGCCCACAGAAAACATGGATTCTACGGTACAACAGATTCTGCTGTATGCACCCAACAGGAAGGGTACCATTAGGAAGTGGTACCCAGTTTCATACTTTGAGAATACTGTCAGGTATATTAGAGAATGATAATAGCATCCCTACCCTTCATTGGTGTCTCCACCAAACACAGCAACAAAGGATGAGACATAAATATAGGTTCTAGCTTTTAACATCCAATACATTTTTTTACCGAAGACATAAGTGAAATAGGTTATTTTCTGGTTCAAAAAAGTGTTGCATTTATCAACACATTCTGTTTTCAAACATTTCTGTTATAAATATATTGAACCTATTAGAAACGAGGTGAGAATAAACACATTAACAATTTGAACTTAATCATGAACCCAATAAATCAAAGGCTGATTTAATGTATGAAATACTGGTTTTTCTAGACTCCTTCCAAATATTATGTCAAGGACTGCAAACTATGTATTTTTTAAGATTTTATTTATTTATTTGACAGACAGAGATCACAAGTAGGTAGAGAGGAAGGCAGAGAGAGAGAGAGGAGGAAGCAGGCTCCCCGCTGAGCGGAGAGCCCGATACAGGGCTCGATCCCAAGACCTGAGAGCATGACCTGAGCAGAAGGCAGAGGTTTTAAGCCACCGAGCCACCCAGGCACCCCTGCAGACTATATTTTTTAATTTCTCAAAAAACCTATTTCTTTTCAGGTCATCCTTGGAGTGAACTGATATCAACAGAAAATAGAACCATTAACAGAATGAAGACTGATCACTGAGCATGTTGGGTCTCTACTGTAGCTTTGACATCCGTCACCCAAAGAAAGCTTTTCTAGAGAGAACTATTGCCTAAAAATGGAAGATTCAGGTCAATTTACTCTATAACTCTATACCTAACACAATAAAATATGATTGGGTAATAATATAACTATTCTTATATACTTCCTGGGTTATTCAAAGAGGAAAAAAGACAGTATAATCATCACGTGAAATAGTGCTATGAAATGCTTAGATGATCAGCCAACATACAGCAGACATCTCATCCCTCTGACTTCATGTTTTTTGATTTTAGACAACCCATCCACATATCATGAAAACAAAACATAAACATGTTTATTTACGAAGGAGTTCAAGTATTGCCTAGGATTGTATATTTCATTTTTTGTAAGTTTTTCCTAAAAAGAAGATAAAGATTCTACCAAAGGCTATATGTGATGAAGAACTTGAAAGGGAGTAAAATGATGTCAGCAGCTTACTTTGAATTCATTGGAAAAGTGAGATGGATTAAAAGATGGAAAGAAAGACGAATAGATGGCTAGATATATAATCAAGCAACATAGTAAAATGTTAATTATAGAATGTATATATTGGTTATTGAAGTGTCCACTGTAAAAGTTTTTCAAAGTTGCTGTATGTTTGAAGAAATTTACAATATAATATTGGAAAAATTAAAAATGGCATTATAGTGATTCTTTTTTTTTTTTAAAGATTTTATCTATTTATTTGACAGACAGAGATCACAAAGAGGCAGAGAGAGAGGGATAAGCAGACTCCCTGCTGGGCAGAGAGCCCCATGCGGGGCTCAATCTCAGGACCCTGGGATCATGACCTGAGCCGAAGGCAGAGGCTTAACCCACTGAGCCACCCAGGCACCCCTACAGTGATTCTTAGAGAGGACATTGACTGGAAGAGGCACAAGAGGGCTGAGGGGATACTAGGAGTATTCTGTTTCTTGATCTGGCTGTTGGTTACTAGAAGTATTTACTTTGTGAAAATCCAGGAAACTGCACATATATGATGTTTAATTGCATCTGTATGTATGCTCTATTTCAACAAAAAGTTAAGAAAGATCAGTATTATTCTGAATCCCTTCAAAGCAAGTAAGAGAAACCCAATCCTATGTAAAGAAAAATTACTCATGGTTGAAAAGTCCATGAACAGTGGGGTTCAGATAAATCTGGACCAAATGGCATTGTCCAGGTTATTGACCTCTGTTTTCCTTACTGGGTCTAGGTGCTGGTATGTTGTCACAAGGGCCTCCTTTCTTTCTCTCTATTCTCTTTTTCCTTCTCTTTCCAACCATTAAATGACAGTTGCTCTTCTCTTAGCAGGCCACAGGTCTATCAGTGGCCCAATATTTATATAATACAGACTTAAATACTTTGAGTTAGAGTGATTGTCTATTTGGATATTTGACTGGTTAGCCACAACAAAGACTAGCTTCAGTCACATACCCTCACTGAAATAATCAATGCAGATGATGAAGTTCTTTTATTCACCCTTCCATGATCATATACCTGCATTTGCAGCTAGAGGCATGGAGATAGTTCTAACAATTTGACATAACAGTGAGCTTATCATAGGAAAGAATCAAATTAACATCAGGGGATTTAATGATAATAATTTATAATGATATAAATTGATGATGATATAAATGATAAATGATATAAATGAAATAATGATAATAATTTAATGATAACCATGAACAAGGACACAGACACACACGAGATATATCTACTATATTTATCAACCAGTGTGATATTAAGGTAAAACTCTATAAGGGTAAATGAGTTGGGGCAAGAAGATTAGAGAGAAAGGAGATATGGTTTCTGGAGTCTCAAATGTAGCCTATAATGTCACCATGGTGAAATAAAACAAAAACAAAACAAAACTGAACTAAACCTAGGTCATGATTATTCTATGCATATTATATACATGTATACACACACACACATATAATAGTGCACAGTATATTTCTATATACATGTATATGTATGTATGCATACATATATACATATATAACTTATATACATATATACATACAATAAAATACAATACATTCATATAATACATGCATACAATAATATAATAATATATATTATCATTATATGTGTGTCTATATATAGTGCACATATAATATGCACTACATTTGTATTTTCTATATTATCAGAATCACTCTGCTTATGGATATGCTAATAAAACTGGGATCTGTAGTTTGCTAAATAAAAATTTATGCTTTTTTTTCAACTACACATCCTGAGAGTCAGGGTAGAAGGAAGAGCCTTAAAAGCAGATTCAAGTCTAGAAAGGCAATGAAAACTACAAAAGAATTTGTCAACCCCGAAATGAATAATGAGTTGGACTTGAAAATACTCTAATTACCTACAGAAAAGAAACTGGAATAAAATTAATGTCTGTAGAAAATAAATAATGTGATTTCTTCAAAAGGACAGCAATATATCCTGGGATTTACAAATCAGACACGTTCAGGCAGTTGAGAGTTGAAGGAAAAAAAATACTGTTGCCAAATCAATCTTGAGATGGTCCAGTGATTTATTCTTTTACTATATAATGAAAGCCAGATGATATTATCATTCCCAGAAAAAGGCTTATGCAAGATAGAGGAACTCTTAGCACTAGAGAATCTGTTTTTCTTTTTCTTTATGTTATTTTATTGTTCTGATATTTCATAGGTATACAAACAAATATAAAGTACATTAAAAATTACCTGGGAACTCATCATCCAGGTAAAGAATTTATTAAAGCAACTATTTATGCCCCATATACCATATTAAGTTTATTTTTCATGTTTTACACACACATGCACACACATACACACACATGTCAATAATACCATATTTGTCCTTTAGTAACTTATATTGGGTGGTTTTTTTTGAAGATTTTATTTATTTATTTGTCAGAGAGAGCGGGAGCGAGCACAGGCAGACAGAGTGGCAGGCAGAGGCAGAGGGAGAAGCAGGCTCCCTGCTGAGCAAGGAGCCCGATGTGGGACTCGATCCCAGGACCCTGGGATCATGACCTGAGCCGAAGGCAGCCGCTTAACCAGCTGAGCCACCCAGGCGTCCCAGTAACTTATATTGTTATTCAACTTATAGCTCTAGTTCACTTCTTTCCACTGCTATATAGCATTCCTTTGTGTGGATATTCCATGATGTAGTTGTTCCTTATATTTATTCATATTTAAGGTGACTAAGATTTTTATTGGACATTAATAAAAATACAGAAGTTTTATTTAATTATTACATTCCCAGTACATACTTTTCCATACTTTCAAATTCCCTTTCCCATTATGTTTTAGGCATATATATAAACAACACATGGATGGAAGATTTCTTTTACACAAATACATTCCGACAACAACTGCCATTGATACAGGCAACTTTATTTCATTATAGATACTATAATGTTTGGATTTGTTTTGACAACATATATCTGTGATTTACTTACTTTGTCTTTTTATTTGTCTTTTTTTTACCTCTTTGTACATTCCTTTAGATTGATAGACGGTTTTTTCTTCTTTTTTATCTTGATAATCTAGAAATGACACATAATGCCTCTAATATTCTGATGATTTAATCTGATTACCACTACCGATATTATATGTTATTTAAAATTTCCTCCATTTTTTTAGAGATATTGATGGAAGTTTCTTCATTTTGATAATGCCAGCAATAATCTCTGAATTCTGATGATCTGAGAATGTCTCTATTTCTACATCTTCTTTGAATATTTTACCTTGATAGAAAATCATGCATTTTAAGTGATTTTTCTCAACTCTTATAGAATATTTTTGTTTTGCTGAAATTCCATCCTCAGTCTAACTGGCATTCTTTGTCATGGGCATTTTTTTTTTCTGGTTTCTTTTAAGATCTTTGCTTTGTCTTTAGTGTTCGGCCAAACCAGTACAACGTGTGCAGGTTTGATTCTAACAAATAACCTGATTTGTTAGAATCAAACTTGGTATTTTGCATGTTTCTTAATTTGGATGCTTCCTTTACTACTTCCTAGAGGTCCTGCTGTTTAATGTTGCTCTCTTTAATTTATACTGACAATCCTGATTATTTCCTCATATACTTATAATTTTGGATTGTTTCCTAAAGTTTGGTGTAACTTCATGTATCAGAATCTTATAATGCATTAATTGAAGGTAAGTTTCTCAATATAAAATCTAATCTTTTTTTCTACCAGGTGGTAGGGGAAATTTACTATAAGAGATTTGGTTCTTATTTTCATTTACCATGATAATATAAAGAGTGTAAAATTAGATACCCAATAGTTTATGAGGGCAGGTTTGTAGTTTTGTTTTTTAAAGAGACTATTGTTTCCCAGCCAGAGTTTAATTTGAGAGAGAAAAATAAAAACAAAAATAAAACAATAAAACAAAACAAATTGTTATCTCATCTTTGTATATGATTGTGGGTTTTGTTTTTTGTTTTTTGTTTTCCTAACTTAGTATCACATTTGAGGATACCAACGTTAGGCAGGTGTTCCAACTCTCTAATTCATGCTAGCCAAGATCTTTACTGCTGTTCCTGGGTTGGTAATTAACAGTTAATAATAATTAACTGACAATACTAACCAATTTATGACCAAGGTTGGCAAATTCATTCAAAATGACTTATAAAGCACTCTTCTTTTAAACAACTTTTTTTTCAATCCCTGGAGATTTCCTTAATTCAAGTAACAATGCATTTGAAAGGAACTTCACTTTATTTTATCCAGAATTCCTAGAGGGTTGATTTCTTTTCTCCCAAGTAGCTGAGATGCCACAACCAGAAATTAAACTCTGTTTTTATATTTCTTTCTCTGACTAATGCTTACGACCTAAGAGGATTTCAAATTCTATCCATTAAAATGATTCATTTTGATTTATTGTATTATAAAGCTATGATAATGTTCTTGAAATAAACTTTTATATTTACATGATATTTAAACCCCTGTGAATTTATGAAATGAAATGCAAAATAAAATCAAAATACAATATGAAAAGCCTGGTTCTGTGTCACTGGATTTCGAAAAGGAGAGGAAAATTTAAAAATAAAATTAGATATAATGAAAAAACTTCCCAAATTGGATATTCCAATTGGATACCCCTGAAGTTTAATTTGTTCAATATATTTTTTCTCCCTCCTATTCAAATGGGTTATTTTCACTTATTTATCTTTAAGTTCTTTGACTCTTTCCTCTGTCATCTGTATTCTGCTATTATGCCCACCTACTGGGTTTTAAAATTTCAGATATTTTACTTTTTCACTTTGAACATTTCCATTTGGTTCTTAATATAACTTCTATTTTCCATTAATTCCAAGATAATTTAACATTACCTCAATTGTTGCTTTAAAGTCTTTGATAACTCCAACATGTAGGAATTTTTATTTGTGGATTCTTTTCCCTTGTGAATTGTTCATATTTTTCTGGCCCTCTGAATGTTGAGTAATTTTAGATTGTACCACAGCCATTTTGTATATTATCTTGTGAAACTAAGATTCTGTTGAAATCTTCTGAAGAAAGTACATTTTGTTTTATTTTGTTTTTGCAGTCAACCAATCTAGTTAGGTTCAGACTGCAGACTCTGTCTCACCTTTTAGATGTGATTCTAATGTAAGCTCTATTTTCTAAGGCTTTGCTCTGTTGTTTCGGGTCCTGCATGCACCTTTTGGGTGTCAGCTGAGATTGGATTTCAGTTTATATAATAGTTTAATTCTCACAGCCTCTGATACTTTTGGTCTGTTCCATGCACAGCATTTCAGGGGTGAATCTGGAACTTGTTATTTCATACACAGAGTCAGGAAATCCTCTTCTCTGGCTATCTTCTCTAAGAGGATTTCTCACACACTCGGAAGCTTCCAGACACCCCATTTACCTACCCTTCAAACAGAAAGACAAAGAAGAAAACACAGTGATCCTACACCCCACTGCTGATGATAGCCTGCAGAGGTTCCTTATCCTTATTTTCTGGCAGAAAGATAGGGGTTATCATAGAATTTCTCTTCCCACACTTGCTCTGTGGTCCCATACTAGAGACACCCTCAGATTAAGCTTAGAGATAAAAGAGGGGAAAAAAAAGAAGAAAACTCAGTCTGGTTACAGGCTATTCTTCAAGTTGTGCTTCTCCTCACCAAACTGCCTACTGCTTTTTTTTTTTTTAATAAACATATAATGTATTATTAGTTTTAGAGGAAGAGCTCAGTGATTCATCAGTCTTATATAATACCATGTGCCCTCCTTAATGTCCATCACCTACTTACCCCATCCCCCCACCTGTCTCCCCTGAGCAACCCGCAGTTTGTTTCCGATAATTAAAGAGTCTATTATGGTTTGTCTCCCTCTCTGATTTCATCTTGTTTTATTTTTCCTCCCTTCCCCTATGATCTTGTTTTCTTAAATTCCACATATGCGTGAGATCATATAATTGTCTTTCTCTGATTGACTTATTTCACCTAGCATAATACCCTCTAATACCTCTAATACCTCATAATACCACCTCATATAATACCACATCATTGCAAATGGTAAGATTTTTTTGATGGCTGACTAATATTCCACTGTATACCAGGTTGTATACCACATCTTATTTATCCATTCATCTGTCAATGGACATCTGGGCTCTTTCCATAGTTTGGCTATTATGGACATTGCTGCTATAAACATTGGTTGCAGGTTCCCCTTCGGATCACTACATTTTATCTTTGGTGTAAATACCTAGTAGTGCAATTACTGGGTCACAGGGTAGCTCTATTTTCAACTTTTTGAGGAACCTCTGTACTGTTTTCCAGAGTGGCTGCACCAGCTTGCATTTCTACCAACAATGTAAAAGAGTTTCCTTTCTCTGCATCCTTGCCAATATCTGTCATTTCCTGACTTGTTAATTTTAGCCATTCTGACTGGTATGAAGTGGTATCGCATTGTGGTTTTGATTTGTATTTCCCTGATGCTGAGTGATGTTGAGCATTTTTTCATGTGTTTGTTGGCCGTGGGATGTCTTCTTTGGAGAAGTATCTGTTCATGTCTTTTGCCCATTTCTTGAGTGGATTATTTGTTCTTTGGGTGTTGAGTTTGATGCCATTTATAAATTCTAGATACTAGCCTTATATCTGATAAGACATTTGTAAATATCTTCTCCCATTCTGTCAGTTGTCTTCTTGTCTTGTCAACTATTTCTTTTGTTGTGCAAAAGCTTTTTATCTTGATGAAGTCCCAATAGTTCATTTTTGCCTTTGTTTTCCTTGCCTTTAGAGACAAGTCTAGCAAGAAGCTCCTGTGGCCAAGGTCACAGAAGCTGCTGCCTATGTTTTCCTTAAGGATTTTGATGGATTCCTGTGTCACATTTAGGCCTTTCAACCATTTTGAGTCTCTTTCTCTGTATGGTGTAAGGAAATGGTCCAGTTTCATTCTTCCGCATGGGCCGTCCAATTTTCCCAGCACCACTTGTTGAAGAGGCTGTCTTTTTTTTCCATTGGACATTCTTCACTGCTTTGTCAAAGATTAGTTGACCATAGAGTTGAGCGCCCATTACTGGGTTCTCTATTCTGTTCCACTAATCTATGTGTCTGTTTTTGTGCCAGTACCATACTGTCTTGATGATTACAGCTTTGTAATAGAGCTTGAAGTCTGGAATTGTGATGCCACCAGCTTTGGTTTTCTTTTACCATGTTCCTTTGGCTATTCAGGGTCTTTTATGGCTCCATATAGACTTTAGGATTATTTGTTTCAGCTCTGTTGAAAAACTTGATAGTATTTTGATAGGGATTGTATTGAATGCATAGATTGATCTAGGTAGCATAGACATTTTAATAATATTTGTTTTTCCAATCCATGAGCATGGAACATTTTCCCATTTCATTGTGTCTTCTTCAATTTCTTTCATGAGTGTTCCATAGTTTTCAAGTAGAGATCCTTTGCATCTTTGTTTAGGTTTATTCTGCCTACTATTGGTTAGAGTCCTTGGGAGGTGGTTTTGTAATTTGTTCAGAGTTTTAGTTGTAAACAGTGGAAGAGACAGGCAATAGGTTTTGCAGGTGCTAGAAGTTCCTTAGCTATCAGTATTAATTCCTGTTCCTAAAATAGATTCAGATTTCCAAATGTATCAATATCCCAAACCTGAACAATTCATTTAATGTTAATTTTCAGTTATCATTAATGATGTGGGCAAGGTATGTATCTTGCTTAAAACTAATTTATTTCTATGTGATACATACTTATGCTAGCTTGAATTTACAAATTAATTACATACCAGAATTTCTGTCATTCTAATGTTTCCCAGTGTTCCTCAGAAAATACTTTTTTTTAAAGAAAATATATTGAGTATCTGTCTTGTTGGAAAGGAGTTACAGTAACTTGTGAAGACAATATAATTAATTATAAGACACAGAACTTCTTTTAAATACTAATGATGAGGATTCTTTACTAACCATTTTCTCCAAACTGTGGGGAAATATTTTGAGAAGCAGAAACTAGCGTTTTCACATTTTACACTTCTCTCCTTTAATTCTATTGAAATTGCACTAAACACATTAATTCCATGTCACTATCATGCCTAGAGTTCAATATGCTTCCTTATAGCTTGATGAAGAAGCTATAAAGCTTTCCACCTGTTCTTTTATTTTCAGCAACTTAATAAAAAGCTAGTGGTACCTGCTTTGTGCTGGTTTTCTTATTTCTTTTTTTTTTTAATGTTCACCAAGGAGATTGTCTCTTTATATCTTTCTTAGAGATTTATAAATGAACACAGAATAGAAAGGAAATAATTAGAGATGGCTAGAATACTAAAATCCATGCATATGATCCAGGGGCTAGAAATCCCTATTCATCATTTGGGCAGCTTTTCTCCAGAGGACTCCCCAAGAATCCACTGAGTTAGAAGTGACAAAAATAATCAGTTAGTCTGGTTTTACTTTTGTTGCCTGAAGTGATAGGGTACCTAGTGAAATTAAGAAACCAAATCAATCACTTACTTTCCTGAAACTAAAGCCATTATTATTCTACTATGAATATTTCATACATGAAATAGAGGGATAAATTCTGACTTTCAGTTTATGCTCTTTTTCTAGACATCAAAAGGTGAAGGATTGAGAAAAGCTCATTCAACCTTGTTTCTGTGTATATTTTCACATCTCCTTTCCACTGCTGTGTACTTATTCAGTTGAAGAGAAATTAGTCAAAATCTTAATTGTCATCAAACTAAAGCATAAACAAAAAGTCAATATTATCTTCCAAAGCAATAATTTTTGAGTGGCAATTTGGTTAAAAAAATAGACTCTGGAGTAACGACAGTTATAAAACATATCACCCATGCTTAGGAAGTTGTGATCTCTTCACATTTGTTTTGGAGAAAAACAGTAATGTTAGATTTCCACCATAACTGCATCACCAAAATAAATTGATACACTGAAGTTTTGTATAAAAAATACGAAACTGGGGCATCTGGGTGGCTCAGTGGGTTAAAGCCTCTGCTTTCGGCTCAGGTCCTGATCTCACGGTCCTGGGATCGAGCTCCACAACGGGCTCTACAGTCAGCAGGGAGCCTACTCCCCCCCAAACCCCCCGCCTGCCTCTCTGCCTACTTGGCCTCTGTCTGTCAAACAAATAAATAACTCCAAATATGGACCTTAAAGGCTAAAAATCAAGATGTCAGTTGAGCCACATTCCTTCTGGAATCTCTAGGGGAGAATCCATTCATTGCCTTTTCCAGCTTCTAAAAGATGCCCACATTCCTTGGTTTATAGCTCTTTTTCACTCAGACCTCTGCTTCTGGAATCATGTCTCCTTCTCTGACTCTCACCTTCTTTTTATGAGTTTGGGAATTACAATGGGCCCATCTAGATAATCCAATAGATTTTTTTTCCCCCATGATCTTTAATTAATCATATCTGCAAAGTTTCTTTTGCCATGTGAGGTACCACATTTACAGATTCTGAGGATTAGGATGCAGACATCTTTTGGGGGGGGTGATTTCTTTGCAAACTGTATATACTTTACACCAATAAGAAAATGAAAAAACTGCATATAAGTATAAGAACAGAAGATGAAAAACAGTTTATAAGAAAAGATATATATAGGCTGTTGATGTTTACTCATAAGTGAAAAATTGCATGCTTTATTTTTTTCTATCACATAATACCACATGTTGGCAATGGTGTTAAGAAAAGAAAAAAAAAGCACACACAAATGTTGGAGGTGGGAAGTATAAGTTCAGCAATTTTGGAGATTTTGGTAAAGAAATACACATATGCTTTGACTAGGCTATTCATGGAACATTATTTGCAACTGAATAAACTGGGGGAAATACTCAATTGACTATCAACAGAGCACTGGTTAGTCACATTCTATTCAGTAATAAAAAATGGAGGGATATAGGGGCACCTGGGTGGCTCAGTGGGTAAAGCCTCTGCCTTCGGCTTGGGTCATGATCCTAGGGTCCTGGGATCGAGCCCCACATAGGGCTCCCTGCTTAGCAGGGAGCCTGCTTCCTCCTCTCTCTGCCTGTTGCTCTGCCTGCTTGTGATCTCTGTCAAATAAATAAATAAAATCTTTAAAAAAAATGGAGGGATATAAAAATAGTAGTATATGCAATATTTATCATCTTATTTATGTAAAAGTAAATATATATATATATGTATGTTTGTGAAACCAGAAGATTAGAAGGCCTAAATTCTTTAATTCAAACATGATTAGAAAAAAAAGGGAAACATAGACACCATAAATCTCAGTTAGCAGTCTAATGAAGAATATTTGACAAATGTGAAACTGTTAATTTTGGTGTTAAATATATTAAGCACTTCTCTGCCTCTTACAGTTGTCTTACTAAATACAGGAACAAAAACAGCAAGTAATTCATCACGTTGTTGATAAAACTAAATGAGTTAATATATGTCAAAGTGATTATAACATTGCATTAGTATGCAGACAAGAAAAGGTTTACTGAATATTTTATATGACACCATATAGATTTTGTATAAAGGTAAATTACTATCAACATCTGTATGCTAATAAGGACCAGGATCTTTCTAAAGTATTAAAAGTTTTAACTACTGTATTCTATTTTGATCCATGACCGTGAGATAGTCAGCCTTTAAAAGTTAGTGTTATTTCCTGTGGAATATAGCTACTAATAAAGGACTTTATGTTACACATGTTTGGATTTTAAAGAAAAATTCTGTTAGTGTATTATAATAGGAATCTATGTTTAAATATTTTTTAAAAGCTAATCACTTGAAGTCACACAATTATGTGGTCATAGAAAGTTGATATTTACTTACCAATCCTGTGATAATTATCTAATAATTCACTGCCTTTAACCTGAAACCCCAGGATTACATAAGTAATTTGATGTGTCTGTGAGTTAGCACGGCACAGTCATTTAGTGCTAGGTGACTAGCATTGTGCTTTCCAACATATCCCAGCCCCACTTATTGCAAGGCATAGCACCTTAACCAGTGCTGGCCAGTGTGCTATAGAGAGAAGTGAAGTGTGCCACTTCCAGATTACAGCTTTAAAAACAGCCTACTTGTTCCTATATGGTAAAAATACAGAATTTGAGTTTTTGTGAACTGGGGCCCTTGAGTGACTTTATGGAGCAGAGTTTCCACTAATTTGAATTGTACATGTAACCCAAGTGAAAAACAAACCTCTGTTTTACTAATCCACTGAAATTTGGGGAATATATTCTTATCACAACCTGAGATAATCTAATAGGACTAAAAATGTTTGAAATTGTTTTAGTATTTCCTCAGTTATTTGTCACAAATGCAATAATTCTAATTGAATCAATTCTAATAGGAAAAACAAATATAAATTTCATACATATGTACACAACCTCACCAATGCATAGTGAAATTTTGTAATGAGGGCATTTCCCTTTTAAAAAAAAAATACTTAAAGGGATGCCTGGGTGGCTCAGTTGGTTAAGCAGCTGCCTTCGGCTCAGGTCATGATTCCAGCGTCCTGGGATCGAGTCCCACATCGGGCTCCTTGCTCAGCAGGGAGCCTGCTTCTCCCTCTGCTGCTGCCTGTCACTCTGTCTGCCTGTGCTCGTTCGCTCTCTCTCTCTCTGACAAATAAATAAATAAAATATTTAAAAAAATAAAAATAAAAATAAAAATAAAAATTAAAAAAATACTTAAAACCTCTGTATATAACTTGCATTTTTAAAGCCAGGGTCATTTATGATTTTATAATAAAATAAACTAGAAAATAAATAAATAAATAAACTAGAAATCTAAGAATGTTTATTCCCTAAAATTTCCAGACATCAGCTCAAATTTTCCTTTTTGCTTCATAAAAAATTACAGCTGGTGAAATTGTAAATGGGATTGTTTTCTTAATTTCTCCTTCTGCTACTTCATTGTTAGCACATAAATATGCACCAAAAGTAATAAAATACCTAGGAATAAACTTAACCAAGAAGGTGAAAGACCTGTATTCTGAAAACTATGAAATACTGATGGAAGAAATGGAAGATGACACAAACAAATGGAAAGATATTCCATGTTCTTGGATTGGGAGAACAAATATTGTTAAAATATCCATACTACCCAAAGCAATATACACATTTAATGCAATCCTTATCAAAATATCAATATCAATTTTCACAAAACTAGAACAAATACACCTAAAATGTGTATGGAATCACGAAAGACTTCAAAGCCAATTAATGTTGAAAAAGAAGAACAAATCTGGAGGTATCACAATCCCAGATTTCAAGGGATTCTACTACTACTGTAGTAATCAAAATAGTTTGGGACTGTCAAAAAAATAGATACATAGTTCAAAGGAACAGAAGAGAGAGCCCAAAAATAAACCCACAGTTAGATGGTTAACTAAACTATGACAAAGGAGGCAAGAATATGCAATGGGGAAAAGAGACAATCGCTTCAACAAATGGCACTGGGAAAACTGGACAGCTATATGTAAAACAATGAAACTAGACCACTTTCTTACACCACATATAAAAATAAACTAAAATGTATTAAAGATCTAAATGACAGACCTGAAACCATAAAACTCCTAGAAAAAAAAAACACAGGGAAAAATTACTTTCTTTGTATCTGCCTGATAGGAAAAAAACATTTTTTTTAAAACACAATGCTCTTTGACCCAATTTCCCTTTCAACTATCTTTTCTTTCCTTTGCATGTTTAAATTCTCTACCATACTTTATCACTCTTATTCTCAATCTATCAATCTTTCTACCAAATAACTTTTTTTCTCCTTTAACATATTCACATTCATCTTGTTTTCTTTCTACTCCCATCCCCCACAGACAACAACAAAATGCATGAGCACTCTCAGATCCAGTTCTTGTTAAAGCACTTTCACTGCTTTTCACATTAAGCACTTTCACTGCTTAATACCCAAAAAGAATATACATTTGCTTCATGCTCATGAGCAATCCATGAATTTGGCTTCAAGATCTTTATATTTGTCAATAGCCTCAGTTTCATCTCTGTGTCCACATTCATTGTCTCTTCTTAGTGAATAATTCTACATGATGTGTTCTAACTTAAATTTCCCTTGTTTTACATGAAATTCATCACCTTTTCCACAAATTTACTCTTCCTCTGACAACTTTTTTCAAGTTAATATAATCTCCCTGTTTCTCTGACTTGAATACTCAAGGTTGACTTTATATCCTTTCTCACCCTTCTCACATCCTTCAGTCTGTGCCGGTCATTTGTCATGCTTTGAAAACCTTTCCTGCATTTGGAGATTTCTGCTCTGTGAGACGGAAACTGGAAACTTTTACCCCACCCTCTAAAGGCTTGTCACCTAAACTCTGACAACCAGACCCAAATATTAGAGACTTTGGTTTGGAAGAGAATAAAGTGAAAATGGACATGGTAGAGTGAATTGATTCTGGTAAGGATGGGAGACAAACTGAGCTTTCAGAAGAGGGCATGTAGACGTCCTGACTGAAGGTTTTACTTTCATAATTGTCTCAGTGACTTGCAGTGTTTCCTTTCAATCATGGTAGCGCTAGCACCTGCACCTTTTAAGGAATGCTGTTTCATTGGGGTTGTTTAAGAATCAAAATCCTTACAATCCTCTATCAGACCCCACAGTTTGTGGTACCTTGTTATAGCAGCCGTAGGAAATGAATACACTATTCATGTGAGTAGAAAGGATTTATTTGCAGGGTGTATCTCAAATAACCAGAGCAAAGAAGACTAGTCCATTTTATTTGTAGTATAGTCACATATGGTAAAATATAATAAACAAGAACATAATATCTAAACATTTTTCTGGAAGTTGCCTCTATTCTTGAGTGTAGTTTTAACACTGGAGCTCATAAAAAATCCCACAGAGTGATTCTATACTGGCATGTAGAAGCATACATTACTGATGCCAATTGCCATTTATTTGCTTGTGTTTACAGGAAAAAATTCTAAAGCAATTTATTTCTATGACATTTGTTCACATAAATTGACATTATGAGTAGATTAAATTTCTTTGGACCTGTGAGCAGGAATTACTAAATTCTAGCCTTTCTATTTCTAGATGAATATCATTCCTTCATTACAGAAAAAAATGATAACACCTAGATACAAAGAAAACAGATTTCATAGCTCTGTCTATAGGTTGTGGTAGTCTAACAGCTCAGACATGTAAATATTTAAAATAAGGCCATGGTCTTACTAATACTAATGATAAGTTCTTCATCTTGCACTTTAACCCTATTCCTTGTTCTGCCCTTGGTTATAGAGAATATCTAATCATGCAGGCTTCATACATAGTAGTCAAACAGTAAATATTTAGTAAATTGAAAATAGTGACTCTATTATTGAATATCACATATACCTATTTCAGTGTGTTGACACAGTTCTAAATATTATGCATCCTCTTTATCTACAATAAAGCATAGCAGCATTATATAAATGAGATAGAGAAATGCATACCTATGAACAGTTAGTTATAGTTTTCCTCTCATTTTTACAGGGAAGACACTTAATCCTTGTGCTGGTTATATTCCACGAGGCACCAGAAATCTGCTCTTTACCTTTCTCTGCCATTCTCTGAGTCCACAGTGGCTGACCCCTGCAGATCACTGACTGGTTTGCTAAGTGATTTGGCCAATGAGAAGTACCACAGGACATCAAAGGACAGGAACAAAGGGAGATTAAGAATATCCCTGTTCTCCTTCCCCCTTCTTTCCTCCATGCTTTGGGACCCCTAAATGACTATAATTTCTCTAGGGAGACTTCTCCATGGCAAGTGGGTCTGCATGGTAACAACTTCTAATGGGTACTACTGACTACAGTGGATGAGAGACTGCCCCACCTCGATAGTCATGCATTCATTAGTTCCCACAAAGCATATTTAACTCTGATACACTATTTGTCTGGTCCTTATTCACATTTGAATATGCAACTCCTGATTTAGATGACAAAAACTCTCTAATTCTAGCAATATATAATCAATCTTACCAATCCACTCTACTGTAGAGTTCCAAAAAAAAAAAACTTCATTTTCTGTTTGTTTAGTCTGTGGAAGCATCAGAAGAGTTCATATCAAAGAGTGTTTAAGGTAAATATTCAGGCCACAAATATTTTTTACAACCAGCTAGTTTCTGTGACTTGGGTACTGTAGGACATTCAAAAAATTGAATAAGACATTATTTCTGGTTCTGGAATTCAAGATCTATTGAGGAGAGATACTTTATATTTCTACCTATTTGATATTCAATTCAAAAAGTCTATTGTTCTGTCTAATATTACCTTTGTTTTATTGGAGGGCTTATGGGATAAAAGTCTTTATATTAACTGTGTAAGCCCATTACTATTCATATCACCTTTGTAAGAACAAATCTTGGTTTTTTAATTGACAGGTATTTTTAATTATATCAAATTCCTTCTTTTTCTAATCTAACAGAGAATCTTTCTCCTACCTGGAATATTTTTGCCTTTTAATTTAGAAGGCCTTTGTATGGATAACATTTTGCAAAAAGGTATTCACCATAATTTCCTCTCATCTATGAAACATTTTTGAAAAAAGGTATTTCTTACTTAATCCATGAGGCCATCAAGCAGGACACTATTTGCCTATGGCTAGGGAGATGGACTGGAAAGGGCATGTTTATTTGACAGACAGAGATCACAAGTAGGCAGAGAGGCAGGCAGAGAGAGAGGAGGAAGCAGGCTCCCTGCTGAGCAGAGAGCCCGATGTGGGGCTCGATCCCAGAACCTTGGGATCATGACCCAAGCTGAAAGCAGAGGCTTTAACCCACTGAGCCACCCAGGCGCTCCCATGAGGGAATTTTCTAGGGTGATAAAGTGTTCTATATTTTATCTAAGATGTCAGTTACATAGGTATATGCACTTGTCAGGACTCAACAATCCACATTTGAGATTTACATACTTTACTCTAAGTAATTTTAGTGCAATAAAATAACAAAAAATAATTTCTTATTTTGCATAAATAGGTAAATACTGTTTTTAAACAATGGAAATAATACTATCACTACTGCCAATATTGTGGGCATTGGATGAGTTACTTTACATATAATCTATATTTTTTATTCATTATTGTAGGTTTCTCTATCCTATTTTTCTTAATAAAAAAATTAAAGTTAAAAAACAGAATAATAGTTTTGAATACATATAACAAACTCAGACATAAGACAAAAGATGTATCTTTGACCAACCACAATTAAGAAATTGCTTCCACTCATCTATTTAAGTAGCCAGTACAAATAGTTACATAATCTATCAAACCTCTTAGATTTATTTTTCATTTTATACATAACATTTTCATAACCAGCCTGAGTAAGAAAAACTAGGACCCTTTGGAAATGAAAAATTTTACTCTGCTTTAATAGAATCTCTTTTGTTAATTTGCTAGTCAGATGAGTCATAGTCATTTTTTCTAGTGATGTGAAATGTTCAAAATTTACTGATGACTTTTTTTTAACTGTAGGATGTTAAATTGTCCTTGTTTAAGGATTTTAGGTCTAGAATATACTCTCTACACTGATGTAGCATGTCGTTATTAGCTCATCAGATCCAAATATTTTATTCTCAGACTACCATAAAATGAAGATTATGGGGTTAATTTCCTTGGGGGATACTTACTTTTATGTAGCATTTTCTAGGTTTCCTAAGGCTCTGCTGCATGTACTGACTTCTGTCCCTACCAAGATTGAAACAGACAAGGATAAGAGAGTTATTCTTTCTCTGAGATCTGCATTAAGTCTTGGAGGCATCCAGCAAGCCTCTTGAATTATGGCAGATTTACTTCCCAATTTCAGTAATCCATAGAGTACACATTGGCATCATCTGCCTCACCCATTATTCTCTGAGCTACAATAACCCTAAACTTTCAACAATTTTGCAGGTAGGAAGAACTTTTATATAATGTTTTCATTTTTTTTCTTTCTCTGCAATATTTAGCCTCCATCTCCCAGTGGAGTTTCAGCACAGTTTCCTAACCCTATAGCTACTCTCACAACAAATGACCATAAAGTCTTACTGTTTCTGGTTTACATTAAAATTGTATGTCCAGGCTTTACAATACTGTGTTTAAAAATTATGTTTTTTTACAAAATGTTAGATAAACGGAATGACATATAAGTGAAAAATGGAGTTCTGCGTGATGTCCATTTTTAGTCCATTCATACTCAAAAAGTTAAAAAAATTCAAGTAACAAAAGAGACCATACCTCTTAACTATTTGAGAAGTCTGTAATGTTTATGCAAAAGTGCTTTATTTTATGAGTCCCAACATTTCACAAACATAAAAAAGAGAAAGTAAAATGATATAAATAACACTGAATATATTATTTCTAGGCCTTTATCTTTCAAGGCACAAAAACAACTTAAAAATGCCCTCATTTAAAAAAACTACTTTAGGTAATGAGATATAATTATTTTTAATGTAAGTTCCCTGAGGGCAGTAGTTATTTCTTATTCATCTTTATTTAGTCCCTCTTCATAATAGAGTGTCTCGTAAAGTGTAGGTAATTGTTAGTTGAATAAACATAATTGTCATTATTCGTACTCTCATTATTTATAAACAATACATGTATGGTCATTTATAATTTTCAAAGCACTTTTGTATTTAAATTTCTCATATGATGCTTCAATTAACCGATTCATTAAAAAATAATTATGGAATTGCAAGTACACAGTTACAACAAGCTTATAGCCCAGAGAAGAAAATGGACATGCAGATTATTATAATAATGAATGATGAAGTATGGGAGATATGGCAAGGAGATAAAATCAAGTTTCAAAGATAAGGGAAATCCTCCTGAATGAATAGGCACCTATAAGATGACTAGAAGTTAGCTTGAGAAAGAGTACTCAGAAAGAGGAGCTTCTATAAAGAAGAAACAGCATATGCAAGGCCCTAACCAGAAATTCTACTCAGAACTGCAATAGGCTTTCTGCAGTTTGATGCCCCTAAAATGGACATAATAACAACACTTTCTAATTATAGTAATAGTGAGAATTAAGAGTTTATATATGTAGCAGGACCTCCTAAAAGTGCTTGTCAAAATTCAATCCATGGATAAGTCCGTCAATGTATGCCTGGGTTTTAGGACAGAGGAGGGAATAGAGACAAGATTATCAGATGCCAGACACTAAAATAATAGTCCAGCAGGTCTATTGGTTAGAACTCTGAGTGAGGAAATGGGATAGAAGGACATATTTGATAGGTATTCAGAAGATAGAGACGATGAAATTTGGTAATAGAAAACTTACATAGAGAAAATGGTAGGGAAAAATGAGAATGACTTGCAGATTTTGACTTGAGCAATACAAAAGAAAAATGGCAATCACAAATACCTTCATGCCCATTTCCTATTCATTTCTCCAGATTTGCTGTTAGTCTTCCTCTGACTTTTATCATATCAGCTACAATGAACAACTACAGTATTAATTCCTGGAGAAGCCCATTTTTCCCCCTCCTTTGAGATTTTACATATGTGGTTTCCCATGCTTATATACTTTGCGTTCTTTTTTTTTTTTTTTTTTTTTTTACCTAAAACGTTCACATCTCAGCTTACTCATCACTTCCTCAGAGAAATCTGCATATTCATCATTTCTTTCAGTAATAACCTCTTTTAAAAGACACTGGATAACCATAATCATTCTTAGTTGCTTATTATATGGGGAAGTTGCCTTCTCTTCTCAATTGTGTATTACATCAGGACAGAAGACATGCTGAAGTAGTATCATCACTGTGTCACTGGTATCTAGCACAGTGCCTGGCAATAACATGTGCTAATAAATATCAAACTGTTAACTGACTGATCGCCTGTAATAGAGAACATGGCAAGGGGGGGGAGTGTGGATGAAGAGGCTGCAAAATTCAGATTTGGACCTACAAATATTCAGGAGCCCTTGGGAAAGCCAGTAGAGACAATTTGAAGAAAACAATATATTCATGTGCAGGACTCTGGATAAAGATGGGGGTATACAATTAATATAGGTAATTCTCACTTTGCATGATATTGTGTTAACTAAAACACATGCATATAAGAAACATGTCTTTTCCGGGCGCCTGGGTGGCTCAGTGGGTTAAAGCCGCTGCCTTCAGCTCTGGTCATGATCCCAGAGTCGTGGGATCGAGCCCCGCCTCGGGCTCTCTGCTCTGCGGACAGCCTGCTTCCTCCTCTCTCTCTCTCTGCCTCTCTGCCTACTTGTGATCTCTGTCTGTCGGATAAATAAAATAAAATCTTTAAAAAAAAAAAAAAAAGAAACATGTCTTTTCATGGTTCCAGTGAGCAGATGTTTCAATCAACATGGTATCATGAAAGAAAAGACTGCCTATAATTTACACTGTAATAAAAAAGGCATGAATGTGGATAAGATTGTCCGAGGAGAATGTCCAGAGGGAAATCAATCAATCTATTATCTATCTACCTATCTATCTCCTATTCAAATAGAAGATCAAAGGGGAGAGGAAGTAAAGGAGAATGAGGAAGAATAGAGAGAAAATCAATATTGTTCTTATAGAAGTCAAAGGAAAAAAGGTTTTAGAGGTGATGCCAGTATGGGAAAAAACTGGCTATATGTGAGCAGAAGTTAGATTTCAGTGTATAGGTGGGAAGTAAATTGAAAAATATAAAGAGGGACTGTAAATAACATAAGAATCTGGGTTATTAGAAAAAGGGGAAGAAAGGATGACCTGTGATGAACAAAAGGGTTTGTAGGATAGTTTTTTGGGTTAAAGACTGATGAGATTTTAAAGTACTTAAATAAAGGAGTATTTACTTTCATAGGAAGAAAGAAAACAGAGAAAATAAAGAGGATTGCCTTAAAAAGAAATGAGCTTTCAAGCCATAGAAAGACAGGGAGGAAACTCAAATGCATATTCCTAAGTGTAACCAATCTGGAAAGATTACTTACTTTGAGATTCTAACTATACGACTTTCTGAAAAAGGCAAAACTACACATGGTAGAAAGATCAGTGATTGGCAGAGGTTGGGGACAGGGACAGATGAACAGGCAGAGCATAGAGGATTTTTAAGGCAGAGAAACTATTCTATATGGTATTTTATTAGTGGATACATTTGCAAAAATTCATAGAATGTGCAATATCAAAAGTAGACCCCACTGTATATTATGAAGTTTGGATCATAATATTGTATCAATATAAGTTCATCATTTTAGCAAATGTACCACCCTGATGAAGTGTGATACCCATGGTCGGGGAGGCTGTGTGGGTTGTGGGGGCAGAGGGTATATGGGAAGTCTCTATACTTTCTGCTCAGATTCTTTCTGAGCAGTGAACCCCAGATTTCTTTAAAGAATAAATTCTATATTAAGACATGAAGAAGATGAAGCTATAAAACAGAAGAGGTAGACTATAGGTTCAGGTCACTGAAGAAGCAGGAGATGAGGAGATTCTAAGTATAGGTAAAGAGGAACGTCAACTTTTCCCCTATGTCAGATAAAATTGGGGAAGCAGATGAGCTATGTTGTAAGTAATTTTATAGCTCTAAAATGTTTATGAAGATAAAACTTTGGGGACTTCCTATGTGGATGTTCCAATTTTTTTGTTAATGAAGAGACAAAAATTAGGAATAAAGGGTTGAGTATTTGAGAAAAGGAGTCATAGCTTGGAAATACCACTGTGGAGAATTCCCCACCCAGGAAATAGAGAAAGATTACTGAACAGTGTTGGAGCCAAACTGAGAGTAGAAGACACAGATTTATAGCAGCACCAATATGTTATTTTTCTCCAGCAGGGCTCCATAGTCACAGCTAAGGAAGAAGAAAGGTAATAGCGGAACTAATCCAGAGCTGAGGATTTAACAGCTAGCGTGAACAGTGGGTTCAGAGAACAAGGCAACCAAGGACACTTACAAAACACTGAGGAAATGGATCATAGGGAGATCTAAAGAACAGAATGAAAAGTAATGACTGATAAAGACAAAGGAGAGGAATTAGGGAACTATTCGTCTTCCTGATGTGACATCCCCAAATACAAAAAGTTCTGCTCCTTGACACAGCCCTATGGGGTAGGCAGAAATAATATAGTGGACTGTTGGGCTGAGGCACAAAATATGTAATCTGTCATTCAATCTCATACAACAGTCTGCTTGACTTGTAATTGTTATACTCAGGATGAGCCCCAGACCTTCTGCCTCTCAGCCTCAGACTATTGCCCCTCATACTGAATCTCTAGCAACAATTTATGGGATTACATTCATCTGACGCAGAACAGTTAATGTTTCTCACTATTTTCTGAAGCTTTCGAGGTGTGGCTTTCACCCTTCAGATCATTATCCATGCTCTCATATGGGTGAGTTCTCACTGAGAACTTAGGTCTTGCTGGGCATGATGCTGTACATTCAATTCCAACAATATTTCCTTCATCTTTTAGGTGATATTACACACTCAAAATGTCAGATTATTCTAAAGGATAGAATTTCATTAAAAAAGGTAAAAACAGGGACGCCTGGGTGGCTCAGTTGGTTAAGCGGCTGCCTTCGACTCAGGTCATGATCCCAGCGTCCTGGGATCGAGTCCCGCATTGGGCTCCTTGTTCAGCAGGGAGCCTGCTTCTCCCTCTGCCTGCCACTCTGCCTGTGCTCATTCACTCTCTCTCCCTCTCTCTCCGTCAAATAAATAAATAAAATCTTTAAAAAAAAAAAAGGTAAAAACATGGTATTGATTAGCTACTAAGTTCCTAATTTCAAGTGTGTCTCTATAAAGTATGTGCAAAGCATGTCTCTTGAAATAATACAGCATATGAGAAAAATATACTTGAGTGCTGACTCCAAACCTATCTGGAACCAATGAGAATGAAAATGGCAGCTAAGAGGAGGAAGGAGAGGGGAACAGCTAGGGGTAGGGGGTATCCTTGAAATTCCATCTGCATTGATTGGTAAGAGGAGAAAATGAGAAATTTCTAGGTATAAAGGCTCAGTAAGGACCATAGAATATGTTCTATTACTTCAGGCTTCCTGGAGATGGAATCATGATGTTCTTTTTTATTTTGGGCTAAGTGAATTGGTCATTGATTTTATTGGGGGACTTAAAGTTTGAGTTAAAAGGCTGGTACATATAAGGTAATATTTCAAATTTATCATTTATGGCCAGATTTTTCAAGCTTTAAGAACTTTCAAGCATGTAAGCACTATACTCTTGTTGTGTCTTGCATATATGTTAAGGCCTACAGGGTTTAATTAATGTAGATAACCAAAGACATCAAGTTGTATCAGAATGTGGCATTTGCCAATAATCAGCCCAAAAGAGGACCTCATGGTAAGATAGATGAAGATCTATACTAGAAAATTCTCCTTAAATCTTTAGGGAAGATAATAAATTGCAAAATTTCTTTTTACAGAGTGCCAACTAGTGTTAAATAATAGTCAAAAAATAAACAAGGAGTGATTGTAATTTCAATGTTTAATAATTTTTATGAAACACTGTTAAATGGAATTAAGCAGGATACTGTACTACAGCCTTATACATCCTTCAGTAGCCAAATATAATGTGTGAACTACCAAGAAAGGAACATACTTTGACAGTATGCAATATTTCCCAAACCTAGTCTCTCATATAATATTTTTCCTCAAGGAACATCTCAGGAGACCAGGTCTCTAAGGAATATATTGTGACAAATGCTGTGAGCATACTCATTTTTTCCCCTAGATAGAAATATTTTCTGTGCTTCCTGTTCAAATAAAGCTAAATTGGATGTAATAAGAACATGAGACTGTACACGGCTTTAGAGGTAACATAATCATAAATTTTGGTCAGTGTGCAGAGAACTATTAGCTAAGGAAATTCAAGCCCTGAGAGGATCCATCCCCATACTCTAATCAAATCCTGCTCCCTGCCCCCATCCTGAGTCTGAGGAATCCACACCTGCTGTTCCAGCACGTTACTGTCTCTTAATTCTTTCTTCAGACTCCACTGAGGAATTATCACTTCTTTTCCACTCCAGTTTCAACTTCCGTAATTCTTTTTTGCTCCTTACTTTGTTAAAGTGTTGCCAGCGATAGCCATAGTGGTAGTGGTAGCGGCTTACTGTGTCAACTAAATATTTCACATGTATCAACACAACTAATCCTCACAAAAATCCATAAGGTTGGTACTGTTACTATCTCCTTTTATCAGGTAAGAAACTTGGAGCAGCTAGAATTTCAGTGACTTAAGGATCATCCTTAATTACTGTACTATAAGATTTCCCTGAAGTTAGGACAGGCTGTACAAAGTAACATTTAAGCTGGGTACGCAAGGCAAGGGGTCAGAAGGTAGTTCCAAAACCAAAAGAGCATGCAGAAAGGGCTGGAAGAAGAAGCTCAGATACATTTGGACTGCAAATGTGGCAGTATAACTGTTTGGAAGACTGTGGGCTTTCAGAGACGAAAATTGACAAGAGGAGCCTAGAAAATTATATGGCGATCAACTGATGAGGAGCCTTTTATACCAACCAGTGCAAGGGTCTGAAATATATTCTGTGGTCAACTGGGCCCCAACAGAGGGGAAAGAATCACTGTAAAATTAATTAAATGAATAAATAAATGAATTATGAATAAATGGATTGATACGGTAGCAGCATTACAATCAGAATATCTCTCTTTTTGTGACATCTTCTACTTGATGATTTTGTGAACTAGTTAAAATTTTTACTGATGCATTTCCTAGGATTCTTCCTTCAGCCATGCAATCATTTTGTTTATATCATTGAGTCACACTTGATTTACACATATTTCTCATATATAATATTCCAAATATTTCTCATTATACTGGAAAACTGTGTATCTTTGTTTCTTTACCACTAAAGTAAATACAATGGCATATTTGACCATATATTATACATTTGTTAATAACTTAAGCTCAAATATTTTTTTAAAACATGTGTTTTATGTAAGTCTAGATCTTAGGAAATGAGGAGCACCAAAATTCTAAAGTCTAAATGCTCTTCAAGAAGTACAGTCACATTTTCTGATTTCATAGTAAATAATTTATTTTTCTGGACTTGCCTACTTTAATAAGCTGCATCAGTCATCCTGCAATTATTACTATTAGATAAGAATCTATTTAGACTCAAGCTGAAATAATGCTATACTCTGGCCTTTTGCTTGCATTTTCTATTATAAATGACAGAAATATTAAGTGCTGTTAATTGGAAATAACATGCAGATTTACATTTAAGTTATAGCTTTTTAAATATTTTATAACTCACTGGAGAACATCCCAGTTTATTATCTTTTATATACGTAAACCCAATGTCAAGATAAAATTGTTCATAAATCATTTGCTTTGTGTGTGACATCCTTCAAGGTATCAAACTACATATGTTCTTAGGAATGCTCACAACATTCAGGGAACTGATTGCGATTCCATAATATTTAAGGAGAGTCAAGGCCTGACTTCCAGAACAGTGTACTGAAGACCTCTGAAAATGCAGTCCTTCATAAAGTCAATGATATTTGGCAAAAACTGTCACATTTACTTTTTAGAACTCTGGATATAAACTAAAGAATTATAATAATTTGAAGAGTGTTTATTCAAGAAATATGGCTAAGTCTCAGTATGAGGAGTGAGCACTGTGGCATTTTAGTTTGCTGTATCCATTGATCTCTCTCCAGCTCTGTGGCATCCTTACAAACCAACAAAGTTGCAAACAGGTAGCTGTGAAAAACAGCAGCTTGGTAGCCTGGATAGAGCAGAATGGATCTGGAGTTCCTAAAAGCCTCATCATTTGACCATTCTGAAAACTCTGAAAAGCTCCATTCTCTTTAGTTCAACTGACTCAGATCTCACTTTATGTGAACAACCCTAACTGCAAAGTCTGGTTAAAAATAAATCAGGAAAAATTGTTTAACATAGTGACTGCTGAGACAGTGTTAAAAATTGAAACTAACAAAAAACTTACTAAAAAATGTAAAAGGACATATTGAGTAATGAGATGTCCATAGGGTCTTCTAAAAAAAAAAAAACCCTGGTAATATTGGAAATCTATAAACCTATGCATATGTACAAGGTTGTGCACATGCCCAGAACAGTCCTGAGAGGGTGCTAAGCTCATATCTCTGGCTGACCTTAAGGCTCTACACAAGTACAAAGTGAAGGATAACAGTACTGAGAGGGTCCTAAGGTCTCACCTCTGGCTGACCTTGAGGCTCTGCAGAAGCAGGAAGTGAAGGATAAGGCATAGTTGCACCTTGCCCATTGAAGTTTTGAAGTTTTGTCCCATAACATCACTAAGTTCCTTAGCAAAGTCTCAGAGACTTACTAGCTTAAGTCATTTAAAGAAATCTCTGTCTGATCACTGTCAGCTATTAAGTCAATAGTGCGGAGACTTGGGTAATAGGATACAATAAAGAATATAAAATTTAATCCCAGGAGAATAAACAGAAAGCAGTAGCAGCACAAGCACCAATAACAAATAACAAATCTGGGGCAGGAGACATAAATCTGATTTCCAGAGCTGACATACTATATTATAAAATATCCAGGTTTAAACAAAAAGTTATGAGATACAACAATTAAACAGAATAGTGTGTTCTATTAAGGGGGAAAAAAGCTGTTAATAAAACTGTCTCTAGGATTACCAGATGCTGGACTTACTAGAAAAAGCCTAAATCTATTTTAAATAAATTTTTTGAAGTACAGAAAACCATGTCTTGAGAGTCAAGAGAAACTCTGAGAATGATGTCTCATCGTAGGGAATGTTAATAAAGAGATAAGAATAATCGAAAGCAAGCAAACAAAGAGAAATTCTGGAGCTCAAAAGTATAAATGAAAATTTCACTAGAGTGGGGATTTCAACAGAAGATTTTAATTTTCATTGGGCAAGAAAAAATCAACGATATTGAAGGAAGGCAATTGAGATTTTTCAGTCTGAGAAATTTAAAAAAAGAAAATAATAATGAATAATGAATAGAGTATTAGTGAAATTTTGGTTGCCATCAATGATACCAGTTTACACATAATGGGAGTCCAAGAGGAGAGGCAACAAAGAATATCTGAAGAATGGTCAAGGATTTAAATTGGTATTTCTCCAAAGAAGATATACAAATGACCAATAAGCACATGAAAAGATACTCTACATTATTTGGCCATTGTCAAAAAACTACAGTGAGCTACCACTTCACACCTGGTACAATGACTATAATAATAATAAAAAAAAGCCAGAAAATAACACATGTTGCCAAGATTAGAAGAAATTAGAACCTTCATATTGCTGGTGGATATGTAAAATGGTGTACCCACCTTGGTAAAGAGTTTGAAGTTCCTCAAAATGTTAAACACAGAGTTACTATATGATCCAACAACTGTACTTACTGGTATATACCAAAGAGAATCAAAGACACAAAAAAGCTTTTACATAAATGTTTATAGAAGCATTATTAATAATGACATATAGTGAAAATAACCCAAATTTCCATCAACAAATGAATGAATAAACAATATGATATATCCATACAATGGAATATTATTCAGCTCTAAAGGAAATGAAGTTATAGTACCATATAGATGAAACTTGAAAACATCATGTTAAGGTTGAAAAATGCCAAACACAAGAATTCTCTTATTTTTTTTATTTCATTTATATGAAATGTCAAGAATAGATAAATCTCTAGAGACAGAAGGTAGGTTAATGGCTGTCAGTGGCTGAGGATAGGGGAGAGAAAGGTGTGACTATAATGAATATGGAGTTTCATTGCTACAGTATAATATTTGATATATACTTTTTTCTTTTGAAAAAAAAACCCTCTTAGACTGAAGCCTATTAATAGAAATATAAAACTAAAATAAATGTAACATATTTCATCATATTGACTTTATTTGGTGGTTTTGTTTTTTGAGAAAACAAAAAATAACCTCTGAGTTTTCCTTTTATAGAGACAGTTATGACACTATCCCCACTTCCCTTGAAGTCCTCATAAGCAGGAATTTGGTTAACATTTTTAAGTTATTTCACCTATTTCTGAATTATAGGCAGTATTCCCTAAGTAATTCTGATTTACACAAATGTAATTATACTATATATTTTTTCTAAGACTATTTTTCATTTCATATTATATTTTAGAAATAATTACATTTGAAGCATAAACCTAATACTCATACATTCTAAAATGTCCAATGAAATTCACCTCCATTCTACTCTGTCCTGCTCTGTGCACTTGAAAACCTGACTTTCATGGACCATCAACAGAATCTGGCTTCCTACTGAGATCAGCAAATAGCAGGTACAAGCATGAGATCAGAGTGGAAGAGATCAAGGGCACAGTGTTTACTTCTTCACATTTCTTTCCATAGCTCTTGATAGGATCATGTGACCCTCTATTGAAATCACCGCTCTCCTGTGAAGGATAGCTCTCTCCAAATAGCTGTATTGCCCAAATTTTGATAACTGCCCTTCCACAGGCCCATTCAAGTCTCATATGGCTATATGTTCCCACTTTACTAGTCCTGGGATACTCCACTATCCTTTGTGGTTTTCCTAACTCTTCTCATGTACTTGTAAAACTTTATTAAACTCCTTCAAATTTATCCAATTTGAGTGCACTTTCTATGTCCTGCTGATATACCTTCTGTGTCCTTCTGATATACCAGAAACTTGAAACTTTATCTCTTTTGTTTTTATCATCTGGGTGAATATTAGTCTGTTTAGTGACATAACAGAAGATACATTGGAAAGGAAGTAGATAGGTAGGGGAGGAACTGGGTGGGGAAAATATTAGGGCTTTCTCTTTGGAATACTTATATTTGAGATTTCTATGACACATCAAAATGGTGATGTCATACAGGCACTTGGATGATGTGAATCCGGAACTCAAAGGACAGATGACATATATAAATAATATATGTCATATATCATCATAAAGTTGGCGTTTAATGAGTGAGAATAGATAAGATCACCAGGAAGATCATGTAGAAAAAAACCCTGAGAGTTAAGATTGAGATTTTATGCTTAATAGCACAACTATACAAAGATGAAAAGACAGTAGCAGTTACAATATGGTAAAATACGATGAATAAAATTATTGAATGAAAAACAGTATCATTTGTATTAATAAAGTATTCAATTTATAATAAGCCTATATCCCTTAAATTTTACATGTAAGCCGTAAAGCATAGGAGAAAAATTAATAGAATTATAATATTAGTAAGACAATTTAGCTTATGATTTTTTTTAAAGATTTTATTTGTTTATTTGACAGAAAGAGAGAGAGAGATCACAAGTAGGCAGAGAGGCAGGCAGAGAGAGAGGGAGAAGCAGGCTCCCTGCTGAGCAGAGAGCCTGATGTGGGGCTGGATCCCAGAACCCTGAGATCATGACCCGAGCTGAAGGCAGAGGATAACCCACTGAGCCACCCAGGCGCCCCTAGCTTATGATTTTTAGTCTTGATGCAATCAAGCAGACAAAAAGAGAACATATGATTCCCATAAACTGAGATTAAAACTTTTTCTAAATAATATGCAATATTTAAAATTTATAATATAAGAATAGGAAGTACATAGTTTAGGGCCAATACAAACTAGAAATCAATAGAAGAAATGCTAAAATTTAATTTCAAAACTTAAAAATCCTCAAAGGTTTTCTATGGGTGGTAGAAGAAGGATAATTTTTAAAACATTCCTTATCCATAATCTATGAACTTTCTAGCTCTTCTACAATAAACACAAATTACTTCTGTAATTTAAATATAACCATGTATTTTTTTATAAAGTTTTTTATTTTATTTTGTTTTTACTGAGAGCACATACATGGTGGGTGGGGGGCAGAAAGAGATGGAGAGAGAAATCTTAAGCAGGCACTACACTCTGCACAGAGCTGGATGTGGGGCTCAATCTCATGACCCTGAGATCATGACCTGAGCTAAAACCAAGAGGCCAATGCTTTAACCGACTGAGCCACCCAGAAACCCCACCAAACATTTTTTTAAGAAAGAAAAGCTAGGGACGCCTGGGTGGCTCAGTTGGTTAAGCAGCTGCCTTCGGCTCAGGTCATGATCCCAGCGTCCTGGGATCGAGTCCCACATCGGGCTCCTTGCTCGGCAGGGAGCCTGCTTCTCTCTCTGCCTCTGCCTGCCACTCTGTCTGCCTGTGCTTGCTCTCTCTCTCTCTCTCT
>ML103952.1:140251-261346 GCA_003697995.1 Taxidea taxus jeffersonii
AGACAGAGTGGCAGGCAGAGGCAGAGAGAGAAGCAGGCTCCCTGCCTCTGCCTGCCACTCTGTCTGCCTGTGCTTGCTCTCTCTCTCTCTCTCTCTAACAAATAAATAAATAAAATCTTAAAAAAAAAAAAGAAAGAAAATCTAGAAAACATTTTAATATCAGCAATACCTTTCTTGTCATTCTTCTTTAGATAAATCCTTATAGTATGTGTCCTACAGGTTTTTTTTCTATAATTTATCCCTGAAAATTCTAATTTTCTAATGGGAACTATAACTCCAATCCTGCAGAGCGTCACCAAGAATCTGTTACTTCTCCTGCTTTTTCCTGACATGTTTTTTGTTTGTTTGATTGTAGCAAGGATCTGAAACCTCTTCCTGCACAGTAATGACTTCAGTTAAGGACAGGGGAGTGAAGAAAGTGTTATATTTTGCCCACTACACAACACATCCAAAAGGCAGTTACAGAGATCAAGATCTATTGTTGGGCTCTGGGTTTCTGAATCAAAATTCCAATGATAATGGCACAAGGTGGGGAACATGTTACACAATGCTCTCCTCTTCTTATCTTTGCCTAGGCAGTCTTTATTCTATAAAGGGAAGACATGTATACCTACAGCAGGAGTCTATCACATACCTCTCCCAGTCACTCCCCACCAAAACATATTTATCATCTGTCTTATAATCAGAAGAAGTTCCATTCATTTTCTATTGCCTAGGTTTTATTTTGTCTGTCATTTGTGACCTCTTAAAATCTTGTTCTGTATCTTCACTGTACTTGAGTGAGAAATTGGGACAGGACAGCTGAGTGATCCTATTTTGACCTTCTAGTTTTTTTGAGTTGTAACAGATGTGTACTGTGCAGTGACGGACATTCTAGGAGAGGCACAAGTATACGTTTTAGTAGCATTAGAGACCCTGGAATGCCCATATTACTCTGAGAAACAGGATTTGTCTTACTGCATCACGTTGATAAATGGGGGAAGATGTAGCAGAAGATGAGGCAGAAGATAGGAGAGCCACCTGCTTATTCTTTGCAAATTTGTAAAAGTTTTTTCCCACTTTCAAATAAAACACCAACTAGGCAGAAGTGTCAATCTTGCATTATTGAAGAACCATACCAATTATTCCACAATTTCAGCCACGACAGGACTAAGGTAGATCTACTTATTTAAGCAGTAACTGTATGTTTTCTTTTGGGTAGCTAGAACTAGAACTGTTCTATCTGAACAATTTCTGAATATGTAGGATCCTCCTAGATTCTATTGATTTGAACTGATTTCCTAATGGCTCTATCTAGACTAAGCTGCTGCAACAGTAGTTCATAAAACATTATACTCTGAAGTATAATGTTTTGCTGAATGTTTGTTCTGAAGTTTGCTTGTAAAGAGCTTAATCCGGGACTATGGAGCTCTATGAGAAATAGGCAGGATTACAACCCCATAAGCACTGAGCTATTGCACCTCAGAACACAGCAGTCTAAGTGCAAAGATTATCATGGAATTCACACATGGCGTGGCCACTTGGCTTTAGTCTGGTTTCTTAGGGGCATCCGAAGAATTGATTTCTCACAGTTTTGGGGTCCCTATCTATCCTGGTTCCATGTCACAGTGATTATACTTCCCCCAACTCATTCCTTATCCAAAGGATCATTCTAGAACACTTCCTGAGTCTTTACTGTGCATTGGACATTGTATATAACCATCCTTTCAAAAAGTAGCTGGTTTGAAAATACTCTGCTTAAGAGCAACTAAAGTTACACCAAGTAAGCCTGGTTATAAATGACTCAGACCTGTGTCTCAAATGTCATCTGAATTGTAATGAAAAGACATGCTGCTACCACAGCTCTCTCAAGATCACAGATCTCCTATTAACCTTTTAAAGAAACCTAAGTAAAACATTTGACAGCAAACACTGTGCTAGCTCTTTTTCTAATTGATGTTTTAAGGAAACTCCTCCACTCGTAAGTAAAGAACACATTAATAAACAGACCTGATACATCTTTGCCATCATAAAATTTGCTGTAGATAGGAGGAACATACTGTAATAACTTCATATATTTCCTTAACTCACAGGCTCTTTAAAGACATTTTTCAAATATTAACTCATAAATCCTATAAATATAACTTGAAACATCATAACCTCAACATTATCTGTCAAGTAATTTGTGCTAAGGTTTATAATGGGGCAAAACTGAAGCTACTGATAAATTCACCACATTATGTTATAAAAATTATAATTCCATTTATGATTATGTACCTTCTTGAACTATCAATATCCATTTTTGTTTCTGGCACTTCTTATATTGTCTTCATCTATTTCAAATACACAGATTTGTTTTTAAATAAAACCTCTTGATACTAGTAATACTATCAAGGCAAAAAAATTAGAAATCTTGATGTCCATGCATTTTGGAAGTTTTCCAAAATGCACTTTTAAGAAGAGATTATCATCACATTTGAAAGCATTCACACTATTCACAGTACTATTAGTAGAATGGGTTTCCATCCTAAGATGTCAAATGCTGGGTCATGACCTTACCTATTGTTTTATCCACCCATTACTAGCTCAGCTACTTTGTGCCTGCTATTACTGTCTCAGAGTTTCCATTTCCCCATTTATAAAATGGAGATGAAATAGTACAACCTCAGGTCCGTGATATGATTGAAAAAAGATAAATCAACTAAAGTGCTTATCGGACTACCTGACACAGAGTGTTTAATAAATGTTAGCTATTAAAATGGCAGAGGCATCTGATAAATAATAAATATGAATTTAATCATGTATCCTTGGTAGGTGGCTCCTTAAAGCCACCTTAAAGCACTGGCTTGAACTTAATATTGTCCAAATAATAAATCTCTAAACATGGACCACTGAAAAATGACATAGCTAACTTTGTCAGTAAGCAGGGATGCACTCTCACATTAGCTGAAAATGATGTTATCTTTAGAGGATATAGGAATTTGCACTCCATCTTATACTTTAGTCTTCTTTATCTTGTTAAATTTAGTTCAATTCAATAAATAAGCAATTCAATAAATAAGCTTTTAAGTTACCAACTTGGTGTTCTATAGATATACAAGGATAAATAAGACCTGCCCCTGCCCTTAAAGACTTTTATCATCTAGTGCCATAGAAACATACCAGGATAAATTAAAAAATTGGCTGATTAACTTTTATACGGTGGAAATGTAAACACAGTGATCCAGCAACAAAGGATGGTATTATTCATTTAGACTGAGAACAAAAAGGGGAGGATACAGGAAATAGATGGCATTGAAACTAGGCTAGCCCATGAATAGGTAAAAAAGAAACAAAAAAACAGAAAAGTGAGAGGGAAGTGCTGTCTTTGCAACTCAATAAAACATATGGCTCAAAGGCAGAGAGGCAAGCAAGGATGTTTAAGAATACTAGCACATTGTATGAATTTGTAGTGCATATAAATATAATGTGTACATTTGAAAACACAGGATTTAATGTCAATATTTTGTCTTAAGAAGAGATGCCAATGAACTGAGACATATTTTCCTGAATAAAATTTGTTTTTATAATCATTTTAAATTTTGTTTAACAAAAGGAGTTCAAAATGTTGTATATGTTTTACTACAGTTCTTATGCTTTTGCCAATGACATGGGAATTTCTAGCCTTTGAAATATATTTAAATACAATTAAGATACTTCAAATTCAGAAGCATGAAACTATATCCTTTTTTTTTTTTTTTTTTAAATTCAGGCTCCAGATAGGAATTGTAGCTATTTCCTATTTTGTGGCTTAGTGCCAAAAGTAATTTTATTAGTCAAATGAAGTTAACACATTTTCATTTAACTAAGGGCAATTTACTTCCTGCTGGTCATTTACAGTTTCCTCTCTTAATGACTGATTTAGTAAAAGCAAAAGATTGCCTAAGTCTGCTGCTCCCCAGGTTATTAACAAGTTGTAAATGAAAGGGACATTAGACCATCATTTCAATCATACGTATGTATCTATATTTTTTTAAAAATTTAAAGACTAAATTAGATCATGAGAACTCTCACCTGAAATACCTATTCCATTCCTAGCTGCAGGACACCCTACAGTCCAGATAACCTAAATGATATTCTGGTGTGGAGCAAGGTGTAAAATGGTGTAGTTCTTGTTTTGTTTTGTTTTATTCCATGCTTTATCATAAAAATGAATCCCATGTAACAGTTACCTATATCAAGAGAAAAAAACAGCAAATGGAACCCTCAAAAACCCACTCCTCATGTTGTCCTATCTAAACCACCTAACCCTCCCTTCCCATCCTAAGATAACCACTAACCTGACATTGAAGGAAGAGCCACCTGCTTTTCTTCATAAACCCCACTGGTTCTTTAGATGCCAACCAAGTCTCTGTCTAAACACTGTAGTTGAGTTTCTCCTCATTTTGAACATTGAATACATAGAATACATAGTATTATATTTTTCGTCTGGTTTCTTTTGTTCAACATTGTTTTATGGGATTTAACTATGTTGTTGCATGTAGCAGTACTTGTTTCGTCATTGTTATTTCTGTATATTATTCTACTTTACCAAAAATATCTGCTTATTCATTTTATTTATTTTTTTAAAAGATTTTATTTATGTATTTGACAGAGAGAGAGAGAGAGAGAGAGAGATCACAAGTAGGCAGAGAGGCAGGCAGATAGAGAAAGGAGGAAGCAGGCTGCCTGCTGAGCAAAGAGCCCAATGTGGGGCTCGATCCCAGGAACCTGAGATCACGACCTGAGCCAAAGGCAGAGGCTTAACCCACTGAACCACCCAGGCACCTCTGCTTATTCATTTTAAATATTGATGGACAATCCAATTTCTGCCAATTATGCATACTGCTGCTACTGGACAGTTGTTTTTTTTTCTTTTTTTAAGATTTATTTATTCACTTGACAGAGAGAGCGAGCAAGCACAAGCAGACAGAGCAGCAGGCAGAGGAAGAGGGAGAAGCAGGCTCCCCACTGAGCAGACAGCCCGACCTGGGGCTCTGATCCCAGAACCCTGGGATCATGACCTGAGCTAAAGGCAGATGCTTAACTGACTGAGCCATTCAGGCATCCCAGACAGTTTTTTATATCCTTTTGGTGTATAGGTACATGAATCGCTGTTAGCTATATACCTAGGGTATGATTTTGGCACTTAAAACATGTGAAGCTTCAACTATAGTAAAGAGTGCTGAACTTTTCTCACATTCAGGAATTTATGTGAGCTCCATAGGCTATACACCCTTACCAACATCTGACATTTATCAGAGTTTTAAATGTTGTAATGCTCAGAGTTGCGAGAATTCCCCAAAGAGGCCACCAGAAACGTGTGTCAAAGCCAAGCGGCAAGGGTGGTTTATTGCAGGTTCGAACCTGGTCCTCCGTGCACTCGCAAGCGGTGATGCTAAGAGGCCCTGAGGTGAGTAAATGCAAGGTTTTTATAGGCATGTACAAACAAGGTAGGGACTTTCCAGAGGTGGGGCGATCGGTTAACATTTGGAAAAGAGTATTTGGCATGACCTGAATGGTCACAGGGAGCACGCGCTTTAGCAAACAGGAAGTACAGAAGCAGAACTGGCGGTTAACAACGGGGGATTGGCTACTTTGTCCGGGGGATATTTTTGAAAGTAGTTTATACTAGGGCGGGAAAGTTGTTGTTGCTGTTGCTCTGCTGATTACCAGGGTGGGCCAGGGCGGTTAAAGTTGCAGGGAGCAGCCAGACCGGTTTGGCCTTGATAAGCAGACTGGACACTCACAGTTTAATGTAAACAACAAAATGGCTACTGCCTCAAAATGGAGTTACTTTAGCCCTTCAATGTAATGATTCTGGTAAGTGTTGTAGAGGTATATTTCATTACAATTTTCATTTTCATTTTCTTTTTTTACTAATGAAGTTGAGTGTCTTTTCATATGCTTATGACCACTGGATATCCCCTCTTGTAAACTGTCCATTATATCTTAACCCATTTTTCTTTTTGTGTTTTTTAATGCAAATATAGTAGTAGTAATATATATATCATTATACATGTGTTGTAAATATATTTTTCCATTTTTTGCTTTATACTTTCCATTCCTTCAGTAGATTCTTTTAAAGAAAATACGTTTTTGATTTCAATGTAGTCCAATTTATCCACTTTCCCTTTCTGGTAAGAGTTTTCTGGCTCTTACTTAAGAAGTCCTCCATATCCAGAGCTCAAGAAAATAATCTCTACTATTACTTTATAGAATCTTAATAGCTTTGCTTTTTGCATTTAGCTCAATTTTCCCCTCCTCCATCCTAACATGATTTTATGCTTGGTATCTAGAAAGGATAAAGTTTTCAGTTTCTGGGTTGGTTTTTTTTTTTCTGATTATCCAATATCTGATTGTTCAATACTATTGATGATAATGTTTTTGCCCTACTGTCAGCAGTAATCTCATTTTAAATCAATCATCCACATGTGTCCAGGGCTGTTTCATAGCTCTCTATTCACTACACTGATCTGTCAACCTATACCAATACTCTTTTCTTCTTCAAGAGTGTCTTTGCTATATGTGATTCTTTGAGTTTCTACTCATATTTTACAATTAGCTTTCAAGTTACACTCATACCTTCACATAAAACCTACAGAGATTTTTTTATTGGAATTAATATCACTGCATTTACAATTCAATTTACAGAGACCAAAATCTCTATATTATTATCTTCTAGTTTACATAAAAGGAATATCTGTTCAGTTACCTAGTTGTTTTTTTTTTTTTTTTTACTTTTATTAGTACTTCATAGTTATCTGGAAGATGTCTTAGGTATTATTTATTAGATTTGTTAATATATACTTGATTTTGATAGAGTCATAGATGGCACATACTTATTTTATTGTATATATATGTTGATGGTATAGAGAAATGTAGGTAGAGTTTTGTATGTTGACCAGGTATCTAGCAACTTTTTAAGTCATTGTAATCCTATTCATTGATTTGTATTTTCTTTTAAAACCTATGAACATAACACAGAGGACATGGGGAGATGGAGAGGAGAAGGGAGTTGAGGGAAATTGGAGGGGGAGTTGAACCATGAGAGACTATGGACTCTGAAAAACATTCTGAGGGTTCTGAAGGGGCGGGGGTGGGAGGTTGGGGGAGCCAGGTGGTGGGTTTTATGGAGGGCACGTATTGCATGGAGCACTGGGTGTGGTGCATAAACAATGAATTCTGTTATACTGAATAGAAATTAAATAAATAAAAAAAATTTTTAAAAAAACCCTGTGAACATAATATCCTCTGGAAATAGTAGCTTTTTACATCTTGCATGAAAATCCTTATGTTTGTTCCTATATTTTGCATACCTCAATGGCAGGAAATAAAAAATTGGTAATAGCAGGCATATCTGTCTCTTTGGAATCAAAAGCAAAGTTTTATTATTTTTTTCCCAGAATGGATAACAAAACTCATGCAATGCTTTTTATTCATCTACTGAGATGATCTGATTTTTTCTTTATTTTGCTAAAATGTGAATTACTTTGTTTTTTAGAAAAAAAATTAGATAAACTTGTATTCCTAGAATCAATCCAACTTTTCAGGATAATTTACCCTACTCATATACTGGCAAATGTGGTTTCTTAATATTTTCTTTAGGATTTTTGTATCTAGTTATTTAATGAGTTAGGCTTGCATTTTTACTTTTTTGTATGATCTTTATAATTTTCAGCAAACAGGTAATGCTGATACCAAAAAATAAAGATATATTGCGACACATGTACAAAGTAGACATCTCTATGGTAAAGTTTAAGGAATAAACGAAGATGTAGACAAGTCTCCAAAATATAACAAAGAGTAAAAAAAGAAAAGCTAAGCTGTAGAAAGATCCACACAATATGACACAATTTTATAGTGTTTATAGTTATTTATTATATAAATAATCCAATTATGGAAAGGTTATTAGGTATAAATATGGGATTAAAATATAAAACCAGAGGTAACTGGTTATCTTAGTTGATTGAGCATCAACTCTTGATTTCAGCTTGGATCATGATCTCAGGGTTGTGAGATAGAATCCCGTGTTGGGCTCTGCAATGGGTGTGGAGCCTGCTTAAGATTCTCTCTCTCCCTCTCCCTTTGCAACTCTCCTCGCTTTTGTGTTCTCTCTACAAAAATTAATAACAATAACAACAACAACAACAACAATGATAATAAATAAAGTGTAAAACCATACACAGAAAGGATATACACTCACCAGTATGGCAACCTGTGGGTAGAGATAAACAGAAGTGAGACTAGAGAGAGAGCCTTCAGTTTTTTCTGTGATGTGTAATTTGTGCTTGCATTTAAAAATATTAGAAGCAAATATGTTATAAAACTGGTGGTACATATGGAGTTTTTAGTCTATTTTTGCATATTTTTATCTTTACATTTAAAATATTTTAAAAGGGGCGCCTGGGTGGCTCAGTGGGTTAAAGCCTCTGCCTTCAGCTTGGGTCATGATCCCAGGGTCCTGGGATCGAGTACTGCATCGGGCTCTCTGCTTGGTGGGGAGCCTGCTTCTCCCTCTCTCTCTCTCTGCCTGCCTCTCTCCCTACTTGTGATCTCTCTGTCAAATAAATAAATAAAATCTTAAAAATATATATATTTTAAAATAAGTAATGAAAAACAAATTTAAGAGATAAAATTGAGAACTTCTTTGTATGAAAGAAATTAAATAATATATGAAAATCATTGTCTTCAGAACCTACCATATATTGATTGCCAAGGACATAATCACATGACAGTTCTTTTTTTTTTTCTTTAAAGATTTTATTTATTTATTTGCCAGAGAGAGAGAGAGCATATGAGCACAGGCAGACAGAGCAGCAGGCAGAGGCAGAGGGAGAAGCAGGCTCCCTGCCGAGCAAGGAGCCCGATGCGGTACTCGATCCCAGGACGCTGGTATCATGACCTGAGCCGAAGGCAGCCGCTTAACCAACTGAGCCACCCAGGCGTCCCTCACATGACAGTTCTAATAATAATATTATTCTCATATGAATATCATATTCTCATATGATTATCCATATGATAACCAAGAGCAGTAAAATAATATAAAAATCTTTTACTTCCCTCAGAATTTCTGTAATGTATAACTAACTTCATATAAATGATTTGTGTAAAAAACTTGAATACGTTTTGGTTCTAAATTGAGGAGCTCTTAATCAAGGATTAATGAGGACTCATTCAGCTACAAGCTAAGAGACTAAACTAAAGCCTGTATAATTTATAAAATTACTGAATTATATAATTAACAAGTCTTAGTATTACTTGGTTTTCAATACAGCTTGATCTAACAGTTGAAATGGCATCAGGAATCTGTTCTCTCTACCTCCTTGTTCTGTTTTCCTCATAGAGCCTCAAAGTGGTTCCAGGATGGCCCAAACTCACACACTGCTCTAACAACATACCACAATTTGGGTAGCTTAAAAACAACAGAAATTTATTTCTTACAGTTCTGGAGCCTGGAAGTCCCAGATCATGGTGCCAGCATGGCTGAGTTCTGGTGAGCTCTTTTCTGGGTTGCAGACTCTTCACTTCTTGCATCTTCATATGGTGGAGAACAGAGAGAGGAGGCAACCTCTCTCCGACTCTTTTATGGGCTCTAATTCCATTCATGAGAGCTCCACTCTCAGCACCTCCTCTAATCCTAATTACCTTCCAAATGCCACATGTCCTAATATAGATTAATTGATTTCTCTTGAAATATAGTAGTTAGTACATTTACAGATAAAATTTCTTAGGTAATCTGAATTTAAAATCTTTTTAAATGCTGTTTCAAAATATGCATCAGTTTTATAATAAATTCCTTTTATTTGATCATTAATCTAATAGTTAATAACACCAATTTTTAGGTCCATATACTGACAGGAATTGTCCATTTGGAAATTCTACATATTTGCTTGCTATATACCTATCTGAATTTTTTCTTATCCTCTGTATCAAAATATTGAAAAATGTGTAACAGATGCATCATTGAAACTTCTTTAAATAAAAAACAAACAAATGCATTTAAATCACATCTAACTTCTTTATGATGCGATTATGAATTAGGTCCTTCCTTTATTGGTAATTAGAGTGTGAAACAGATGGTGTAGACTTTGGCAAAAAGTGATAATCTCTCCAAACTAACATGTGTCAACTGATTATTCACAAAGTAAAGATCTATTACCTTGATCAAGAGTCTGTTTTTAAAGGTTAGGAAATAAGAAATATGCTTCAACTATGGAGACACGTATTTCACAAGCAGAGAACATCTTCTTGATGCTATGAGTCTCTGGTACTTCCTATTAACTGCCATTCATTTGAAAACTGTATCAGTAAATCCCTGACATGATCATTTTAATAAATCTCTCTACTATTGCTAGCAGTCATCTATCTATCCAACTATTCTAATTAATTATTAGTAAACACAGGAAGAAATTCCCCTGTTTCGTCATGCATTTCGACCAAACTATTCTTTTTTTGAGTTCTTCAGAGAGTTCTCTGTAAGGGTCTCTAGGGGACTCCAAAGATTTTACAGGGAGCCAGAACACCTCATTTAGACTGTGGAATTGACTCTATTTCAGATGCAAAAGTAGAAGATAATCTATACAATCAGGAGGCCCAGGGCCAACTTTTATAGCAGAAACTTAGGGTATATTATAAGCCCAAAGTGATGCCCAGAATTTATCTCTTGATGGATAAATAACCAGATAAAAGGCTAAAGGGAACAGCCTGCCTCGGTTCTTAGAACTGACTGCATGGTTCTATTCCATGGCTTTCTTTTGCCCATAAGTCATAATTCCCATGCCCATGTCATTTTCCTATCTGTGGTCTATAAGCTTCTGACTAATATAAGTCCAAATCAGTGTAATCCCAAAGACATCTCAGTCTATCTCATCCAGATTTCTCTACTGTACACAAAGATAGAGAGTAAGGGTGATAAGGAATGTAGTATACACAATTGTATGGAAAGTGAATATATGTATAAGCTGTTAAGCAAGTATATGAGTATCAAATGGAGGAACTGAATGTATGTTATTTGGCAAATACAGGTTTGACAATTTTGAAGCAAAAAAAGTACTAAGCGTCACCTTCATATGCAAAGAAGTTAAAAATCTTTGTGTCTAGAGAATTGCTAGAAAATGGAAAGTTCTTCTCTTTAAGAGATTCACATATAAGGTGAAGAAGACAAAAGGTACATTAAAAAAAATGGAGAAATTCTTCAAAATATTACAAAAGGACCCATTAATTGTACTACTGGTTATTTACCCAAAGGACACGAAAACGTTATTTTGAAAAGATATATGCACCCCTATATGTACTGCAACATTATTTAGAGTAGCAAAAATATGGAAGCAGCCCAAAAAGTGTCTATAAACAGATGAATAGAGAAAGAAGATGTGGCATATACATACAATGGAATATTATTCATCCATAAAAATTAATTAAATTTCCCATTTGCAAAAACATGTATGGATCTAGAGAGTATAATGCTAAGTGAAAGAAGTCAGTCAGAGAAAGACAAACACCATCACTGATATGCGGAATTTAAGAAACAAAACAAATGAACAAGAGAAAAAAGAGACATATAAAAAAGCCAGACCTTGAATATAGAGGGGAGATGGTGGTGGTGAATGGGTGAAACAGGTGAAGGGGATTAAAAGAACATTTATCTCAATCACCACTATGTAATGTGTAGAACTGCTGAATCACTATATTGTACACCTGAAACTAATATAACACTATGTTAGTTGTACAGGAATTTTTAAAATAATAAAAGAAAAAATAAAATAACTAATTTTAAAAAGTAAGATAATTTTAACAGCTGATTATATAGGAGCAGGCTGTCATTATTAAAAAATATTCAGATATAAATTTTACAAACATAAACATAAAGAAGTGTATTATAGGTTTATCTTTCTGAAGCTATAACTTAGGAAAACTAGTTAATGAGGGCATAAATTAAAGAGATTAACTCAAATTTTGTAGTACTAGAAAATTTAAAAAGACAGATCTGATGTCCAAAAACCATTAAAGAAGATTAAGTAATTTTATAAACCTTAAAAATATTTATGTCAAAATAATTTCTATAACCAAAATATATAACATTAAAAGATAAAATTGCTAATGTGGGTCTAAAATTCCAAATTGCATAAATGAAATAAGAAAACTGGTATGGGAAAAATGATACAGAAGTAAAATTAAGCTTATAAACTTTATCTTACATATGAGATATGGAACGAAAAACTTTCTCATTCCTAGTAATTAAATGTAAAGTAAGCTAGTAAGCTTAAATGTATACTAGTATAGAGACATTATTTATGCCTTTACAATTTCTCAAAAATAGCCTATAAAACATACTTTATACTAATGAAGAGAGTAAAAATAGAAAACAAAGTAGATGATAGACAACCAAAATAACACTTATGACAGCCATTATAAATGGATTAAATTTACCTATTAAAATTCAAAGACTGTCTGATTGCGTTAATAATACAAAAAATTCATGTTTTTCTAGAAGTGTCAAACATAAAGCTATGTGAACAAAATGGATTTAAAAAAATGTGTGTGAATATGTGTGTGTGTGTCTGTGTGGGTAGTGCCAGTCAAATATAGGGGTCTATTAGAGATATGTTTAATTTTATATCTTAAGAAAATTATAACTTTTCAAGTTCCTATTATATCTTTTAAGAATCACATAATCTTCCACATTACTATTAACAGTCTCCCTAGTGCAGAAATTATTAATAATTTTCCTAGTGCAGAAATGTGCTCAAACAACAACAAAATAATATTAGACATTATCCATAAATATTCATCAATAAAGAACACAATATTGGGTGTGGCTGGCCCTTCTATATGTGTTTATATCTAAGCACATTGATACCATATGTTTATTTCCTTTCCCTAATAAATACTAGCTAAAATTATAGAGGAAAAAAGAAGGATTTCCCAAATAAGGATAAGAGATTGGGTGGATGAGGCATAATTGAATAAAAGATTTTAAACAGATTTTTAAGGAAGGAAGGAAGGAAAGAAGGAAAGAGAAAAAGAAAAAGAGAGGGAGAGAGGGAGAGAGGAAGGAAGGAAAGGTCTGATGTCCAGAATAACCAAAGAAAAAAATTCTGGACGCAGGGCCACCAAGGCAGATAGAGGTCAGAAGACTTAAGAAAGGAGGCTTAATGAAAGTCTGTTTTCTAAGTTTAGGACTTTTCGGCAACTTTTTCTGTTCCCTTCCAGAAAGACATCAGCCATACCTAACATAAACTGCTCTAACACTCCTCCCATGTGCCTGATACTGTCCCTACTCCTGGTAGGATATCCTTGTATGCCTTTTCATCCAGGCACATAGATGCCTCTAAGCGTATCAAACTAAAGCACTATTCACATAAGTGGAAGATTAAATCATATTTTTAAAGCTTTACTCAGAATTCTGAACAGGTATCAAAAATAAATAGATATGAGATAAAAACAAGAGATGAATGGAAATAAAATCAGAACTCAAGAGTAAGTGAAAAACAGAGAGAGCAAAAGACAGATTCAGTTGCCTATAATTTACACTGTAGAAAGTTAAACATAAAATTATGCACTCACAATAAAAAACAAGGATATAGTAAAGAGGAAAAATCAGAAAATAAGAAAATTCATGAAAATTAAAAATTAAGAACTCTCACTGGATGTAGAAAATAATAGAAGGAAAAGAACAAAAAATGATAAAAAATCACGAAAAAATTTCAAAGATCCATCTGTGCATCTACTCCAATATATAGAGAGCTTAGAAGCTGTTATTCCTATCCTTACATCAAAAAAAAAAAAACTGTACAAACTGAAAATTAATGATTTTTATTAAATCCAAGGTAAATCACCACTCAGAAATCTGGGAAGACAGGGACTTCATCTGCTTCTCAGAGAGATGCAGCTGTGATCTGATTATCTAGAGCAGAAGCTGATAGAGTCATAAACTAGTATAAAACACTTAACTGTCTACTTTTGAGAAACCATAGGCTAACTGTGGACTAGTATGAGAGTGAAAAATTCTCAGGTCATAGTCTTAGGGGAGATTCCTAACTTTTATGGGATTTATACCTCTAGGGGACTCAAAGTTGCTAAGCATAAGGATCCAAGAAAAATCCCACTGTGATTCTGCAGAGTAGTTTTTGGGTTTTTGTTTTGTTTTGATTGTTTTTTTTGCAAAGATAACAGAGTCACACTATTTGATTCACCAATACCATGCCTAGGATTTTACCCGACTTGCTTGAAAATGTGTGTCCACAAAAATACCTACATTAAGAATATTTATAGCAACTTTATTACAAAAAACTGGAAATAACCAAAAGATCTTTCAACAATCCTTCAATGTTTGGATAAACAAACTTTGGTATATCCACACAATCAGATATGATTCAGGGTAAAAAAAAAAAAATGAACCAGTAGCTTTGAAAAGATTAAAATAAGTCACAAATACATAATATTAAATGAAAATGACCCATCAGAAAGGGCTACAAACTGCACTAGTCCATTTATACAACATTTTGAAAAAGGTAAAATAATAGAAATAGTAAGGAGATCAATGAATACTATGAGTTCAAGGAGGAAGGCTGACCAAGTGAAGTGCAGAGGATATTTTAAGGTAGTATAACTATTCTGAATGAGACTGCAACATTGGATTCATGACACTATGCATTTTCAAAGTCCATATAACTTCACACGTAAAGAGCAAATCTTAACATATATAAATTTTAAGAAAGAACAAGAATCATTTTGGGGGAGTGAAATCCCAGAATGGAATGCAGTGTGACCCAAAACTGTACAGCAAATGTATGAAACAATCACCCTGAAGGGAGGTGAAAAGTCTCGACTTAAGTAATTTTGGTGATACATGGAGTCCTCAAGAATAAAGGCAAGAAGAACCATGGATATTCTGTATTCTAGTTGGTAAATCTGTTTCTCGTGCTCGCTTCGGCAGCACATATACTAAAATTGGAACGGTAAATCTGTTTCTCACACAGGCAAGGGTTAACAATTTTGAAAACACTGTACACTGATATTCTGAATTGAACAATTAAGTAAATGAACGATGTATGGTGAGTGCCGGGCTTCTAACTGTTGGGGTGGTTACGGATAAACAAGGGGAGAAGCTAGACTGATCTATCTGGTAATGGATAGAGTTGGAAGCATTCGTATGAACATCTGTTTAATTTACTATAGACACATATGATGGCATATAGAAGTATTTATAGGTAAGTAAGTGTGTATTTATGGGTTAGTATACATGTATTTTCTTTTCTTTCAGCTGGAAGGGCCGAGAAACAATGATATACGAATAGCAAAAAGAACACTAAGTACTCAGATCCTGGCTTCTAATACCATTCTCCAGTGAAAGGAACCAGGGTTCCTAAAAGAGTGGCTGATTCCAGGACTGGGGCAGGAAATACATGAGAGGAGCCTGAAGCATCTTGTAGTGGCAGGGAGTTTGGAAGTAGTCAGTGAGGAGGGTATATCAAAGGGACATAGGAATCCATAAAAAAGCTCCCTAATTACAAAGTGATACAATTTGAGCAACACATTAAATTAGACAGTAGTAGATTAAAATCTCAAGTATAAAATATATATCCCTGAGCCCATACAGATATCAAAATATTTTGAATAAATATATCAGGAGAATAGACAAACTGCTCATGCAAAACAATGTCAAATAATTTACGTAGATACTCTTTCCTCACAGAGATGGAGTGTTACTCCCTACTCTTTGTGGTCTACTCATATTGACTTTCTTTCAAATAGTATAAAAGGAAAAAGAAATTACAGTGACAAACACTACCTCAGTCAGGTGATCACAATTAACATAAACAGTGATAAGTCAGTCATGTTGACAGTATATACCTTTGATATAATGCAGCAAAAATAACACTTCACCACAGTGGTCTTCCTTTAAAAAAAAAAAAGATTTTTTATATGTATTTGAGAGAGGGGGAGGAATACGAGCAGGAGAATGTGAGCAGGGGGCTAGGGAGAGGCAGTGAGGGGAGCAGTGAGAGAGGCAGAGGGACGAGCAGACTCCTCACTGAACGTGGAGCCCAATGTGGGGCTCGATCCCATGACCCTGAGATTGTGACCTGAGCAGAAGGACACAGCCAACTGAGCCACCCAAGCGCCCCCACAGTGGTCTTCCTTAAAAAAACAAAAAGAAAAATAACCCCAGGTCTAGTCATGAGAAAAACATCAGAAAAGTCCCAATTGAAGGACACTGCAAAACTACTTAACCATTACTACTCCAAACTGTCAAGATCATTCAAAACAGAGGAAGTCTGAAGAACACTTAGAACCAAAAGGAAATATTACAACTAAACTTTATGTTGTGTTCTAGATGGAATCTTGGAACAGAAAAGGGGCATTAAGTAAAATGAGGGAAATCTGAATATAATATGAACTTTAATAATAATGTATCAGTATTTGTTCATTAATTGTGACAGATACACCATACTAATATACAATATTAATAATAGGGAAGACTGTGCGGTATATGGGAACTCTCTTTACAATTTTTGTCACTTTTCAGTGGTTTAAACCTATACTAAAATGAAAAATTCTTTGAAAAATAAAAGAAAAAGAGGCATCAAAAAAAATCTCATGATAAACACAAACATTGAGATTAAAAGACTACATTTATCTTCAAACATAATAAATAAAATAAAATAAATTGCACTATGATATTTCATTGCTAAACTTAAGAACACTGGGAGGTAAATAGAAGGTAATAAAAGTTACCTGAGAGTAAGAGCACCTCCCAACACACACATACTGACAACAACAACAAGAGATTGGATTTCAACATAGGAATAAATATCAGAATGGAATCAACTTCTTCATGGAAATATATTTCTTAGCAGAAATACATAAAAGACTCTGATGAGATTATCTTTAAAATTTCAAAGGAAAATTATTTTCATCCTAGTATTCTATACAATCTATATTATGCATTATTTCTGATGTTAGAATACCAAAATAAATAACGAAACAAACAGACCACAATAATTTACCTAACACATTCAGTTTCTTAGGAAGTTGTTGGGTGGTCTGTTGTAATAACAGGGGAGTAAATCAAATAAGGGAATCACATCATAATTAAGCAGAAGAATCATCCATTTCACTGCATTTCTGAAAACAATTTTAACAAAGTGTTAGAGAATATACCCACTATTTTACCAGTGTCCTGAATAGGTAGAGAATAAAACTTAATCATTTGTTTTGCTTGGTGTTCTTATAATCTTTAAGTAATAATTGAATAAAAGGAGGAGATTTCTTTTTAAGGAAATCTGTGTGGGACATACTTTAGGTCATGTTGGTGTTTTCAAATAATAAGAATAAATGAATTCATTAAATGAAGAGCAAATATTTTTAGAAGGTTCTATAATTTATTCAATTTACACAAGATTTTTCTATTAGAGTTAATCAGGCTCGTTAATACTGTAAAAAGAATGTCAAAAATTAACATGTCATATATATAAATTCACACTGATTGTCAAACTAAAATTAAAACATCTTGTTGCTATTTTAATACATTTTAGAAAGATAATTTCACCCATTTTAAAAATTACCTTTTGAATAAAGAATACAAAATTTCTCCATTAACCTAATCTTACATTGCTTTTTCATCCATATTTGAAGCAATCTTTTTGCAATAATGGGGGAAACAACCTTTGTCTTCCTCCCCAATAAAGATTTATATAAGAACTTTTTCTTTTTTTCCCATTTTCTGTAACAGATGTGCCTTCTCAAAATACCCCACAGGAATGATTTGAGCATGATAATAACCAACAGGCTGCTGCTTTGTATTACTTTCCTAGACTAATTATAACAGAAGCTGGAAAATCTGCTTTGCTTCAAACTTTACACATGAAAAATAAAATAGATTCAGAATAAAGATTTTATGCTCTTATCCTAAGGAAAAAGGATGGGGGCTGAGTCAGTGGAGCTACAATAAACGAGTACTAAGAGAGTGTCTTTTGAAGCTTTTATTCATTTCTCACTGTGCTATAGAGGAACTTAGGAGAAAAGTTTTGTAAAACTATAAAAACACTTAGTCTTAGTTCTTCAAAGAGGTTTAGAGAACAGAAATGATGAAAATAAAAAAGGATAGCCTGTAAATCCATAAAAGCTCAGGTGTGGAAGAGTTTTCAAAGTAACTGCATATTAATTTCATAATGTTTTCAAAATATTTAAATTGCATGCAAATATGATAAAGGAAACATTTTGCTTTCATTATAAAGTATTTTTCTTTATCTCCTTCAAATTACTACCATCATTTCACTTAAAAAATACTTTTAGAAGTTCTAGCACGTAATGATGCACAATAAATTATATGATATTCATTCTACTAACCATTCCTTGAGGTGTGACTCAGAAAATATACTTATTACTTCTGATTCATTATCTTCACTGTCTGTTGGAATTATTAGTTTTGTATCTCTAGCTCTGCTTTGAAATTATCTTTTTTTTTTTTTATCCTGACAAGAAATTTTACCTGGGATGACATATGAAAAAAATTTTTTTTTTCATTTTTATTACTGGGACACTTTTCTCAAATACCCATGTTTCCATTATTTTGTTGAAATTGGATGGTGAAGAGGATGTGTTGTTATATTAAAACATTCTAAATGTAAATCATGAATTATCTGTTATTAAGGCCCAGTGTAAAATAATACCTTTAGATTTTGATATAGATTTAGAAAGGATACAAATTGTAATTAGTAGAAAGGGTAAGATAATATAGTAGTAAACTTGAACATTCAGAGCACAAAATATTGTTCATTCTAGATAAACATAATTCACTAGTAGTATTTTCACACATCATTAATACATTATTTATGCATTAATTTATACACTAACTTGTAAAAATTTCTACTGTGGAATTTCTAAGGTAGTTAATAAATGCCTCTGGACATAAAAATATACTATGGCCCATGACATCTTGAAAAGACAGTCGACCTTTGAACACATGGGTTTGAACCATGTGATCCACTTATACATGAATTTTTTTGTGATAAATACAGTATCGTAAATGTAGTTTTTTTCTTTTTTGATTTTCTTAACATTTTCTTTTCTCTTTATTATAAAAAATATGATATATGTAATGCATAAAAAACAAAATATGTATAATTGGGAAGGCTTTCAGTCAACAATAAACTATTAGCAGTGTTAAGTTTTTGAGGAATCAAAAGTTATACGCAAATTTTTTACTATGCCGGGGGTCAGCACCCCTAACCCCCATATTGTTCAAGGGTCAACTGTAGTCAGCAATCTATAATTAACTTATATGTTAGCCCACTCCAGGAGAATATGTGGGGTGAAAATGAGATGAATAGCAATAATTATTTACACCTACAAAAATAAAATTTTCCTACAAAGGTCATGACACAGATTGCATATGGGCAATGAATGGAACTCAAATTTATAAACATTAACCCTTTTTTTATTAGAATTTAGAAAGCATAGATTTATGATTTTGTTTCATAACACTTTCTTTTCTTTGCATTCTTTCCTCAGTAAATACTTTTTGAAAATTTCTGATTAATTTCTTCCTGTTTTCTCTAAACTAAGTGGGAAAGTTTTTATTCATAGCCAACCCTGAAGAATAAAGGGAAGAATTAGCCCTAGAGATCAGAAGTCTGAGTCATGAGGAGGCCCTTATTAGGAGAATGTTAAACTCATGGCAAAATCAAAAGGGCCTGGTGGTGGGGACCACCATCTTTCCATGAGCTCCTTGTGCCAGTTCATTGAGGATATTTGAGAGTGTATGTGAGTAGGAATATACATGATTGCTTCCTTCTTTCCTGAGGGGTTGAGGACAGAAATGGACTTTAAAGCCGGTCACAATGTTTATTAAGTCCAAGAAAAATGTTAGTTTTTTTAATTTGTAATTTCATTCTCACCTCACAACTAACTGAAATACTATGTTAGTATCTATATTGTCCTCATTTTACATATTAAAAACATCAGATGTAGGGGCGCCTGGGTGGCTCAGTTGGTTAAGCGACTGCCTTCGGCTCAGGTCATGATCTCAGGGTCCTGGGATCAAGCCCCGCATCGGGCTCCCTGCTCACTGGGGAGCCTGCTTCTCCCTCTCCCTCTACTGCTCTGCCTGCTTATGTCTCTCGCTCTCTCTGTCAAATAAATAAATAAAAATCTTAAAAAAAAATTAAATTAAATTAAATTAATAAAGAAAAACAAACATCAGATGTAGATAATAGTCACTTGCTTAAAATAGTAAAGGACACTAAGGTTTCATGGTCTTCAAGGGAATAGTTTATTTCCAGACATTGCACTGACTGAAAAATGTCCCACAGTTCATATTTCTTTAACTCCAATTGCTCTTTTTTAATCAAGTGCTTAGAAAAGTCACATTTAATAGATTTCTTCAGAATAACTCTGTATGTAACCTTATAATCAACTATGAAAATAATTTTAGTCTAAGGATTCAATTTTAAATGAATGGCAAAATAACTCGTCTATTAAAGTATGTGTCTAGGGGTGCTTGGGTGGCTCAGTGGGTTAAGCCTCTGCCTTCAGCTCAGGTCATGATCTCGGGGTCCTGGGACTGAGCCCCACATCGGGCTCTCTGCTCAGCAGGGAGCTGCCTCTCCCTCTCTCTGTGCCTGCCTCTCTGCCTACTTGTGATTTCTGTCTGTCAAATAAATAAATAAAATCTTTTAAAAAATAAATAAATAAAAAATAAAGTATGTGTCTAAACATCCAGAGTATTGATTTCTAACAGAATTCATTACATTTTGTATATTAATTCAAAAAGATATTTATCTGCTCCAAATTCTCAATAGTTCAGTGAGATCATTTTCTGGATAAATAATAATGAATCTCATTATTTTTTCCACATTGTTTCCAGTGATTTGGTTAACAATTTTAGAAAAATTTAAAGATTACATTTCTTTTTTTTTTTTTTAAGATTTTATTTATTTATTTGACAGACAGAAATCACAAGTAGGCAGAGAGGCAGGCACAGAGAGAGGGAGAGGCAGGCTCCCCACCAAGCAGAGAGCCCAATGCAGGACTCGATCCCAGGACCCGGGGATCATGACCCGAGCTGAAGGCAGAGGCTTTAACCCACTGAGCCACCCAGGTGCCCCTAAAGATTACATTTCTAAAAGTAAATTTTCTGCACTAGTCTATAAAATACTCTGAGAAGTTGGCATTACCAATTTAAGTATTCATATACAACTGGAAATGTGTTTGTTTTACAAACTATTATTAAAAACTGTGAAGTTGGGAGTTCTGAAGACTAAAATGGAGCATTTAGCACTTAAATTGAAATCATATTATAAGTTGAAGAATGGAAAATGAAGGTCTATGGACCAGAATTTTTTATTTTTTAAGTAAAGCTCTATGCCCAACATGGGGCTTGAACTTAGGACCATGAGATCAATAGTTGCATGCTCTACCAACTGAGCCAGGCAGGAACCCCTGGATCTGGATTTTTATAGTTTTATACTTCTTAAGGATATATACACAAGTACCACAATTCTAAGCTCAAAAAAACTGGCAAAAAGACTAGAAATAGAAAATAAACCAATAATTATCATGAGTTTGGCAATAAATTTAAATTATTTGAATGCATCATTAAAACAAAAAACACCGAAATTTAGACAAACATCATTTCCACAAAGACCAAAAGAACTAAGTAAAAATAGAACAAAATCTACACTAGCCAGAGGCTTTTCTCAAAAAAAAGCAGAAATCAAAATATAAATAAAGGGGCACCTGGCTGGCTCAGTGGGTTAAAGCCTCTGCCTTCGGCTCAGGTCATGATCTCAGGGTCCTGGGATCGAGCCCCACATCGGGGTCTCTGCTGAGCAGGGAGCCTGCTTCCTCCTCTCTCTCTCTCTCTGCCTCCCTCTCTGCCTACTTGTGATCTCTGTCTGTCGAATAAATAAATAAAATATTAAAAAATATATATATATAAATAGAAATCAAAGTATACTCTGAAATAAATCTACTAAATGGAGCTTTTATTACTTGAGAGACAAAAGTTATGATAAAGGATAGTTATATGTAATTAACATATGTAAATGAGTCATTTAACAGAGAAAACATTAAAAATTTTAATACTATTTCCTCAGTATTTAATAGTTAAGTAGAAAAATCAAAGACATATATAAATTAAGTTAAATGTTAAATAATTAAATGTTAAAGATGATACAATAATTACATTTCAAATTTTCACCTTCCAATAAAAGGATAAATCTTTTTATAGTGTCATTACGCATTTACAATAAATTATTATATGGTGACCTTAAAGAAAATTTCTGTAGACTTTGAAAATCAGAAACTCTAAAACAAAGCTTTTGGGAAACCAATGAAGATGAGCAATCAAGTTAAATACAGAAACATATGAATTATAAAAGCAGGAAACAATAAAATGAGTAAGTAACTCCAAGGGCTATGTCTTTGTTAAGTAATAAATTAGACAAATAATATTCAAAAGTCAATGAAAAAAGAGATAACATGAGTACATATACAAATTCAAAGTAGAATAGACAATATTATAAGAAAATACTGTGTGCAATTCTAAAACAAACAAAAAAAATTGGAGCATAATTTTTCCATGAGAAAAGAAAGGTCTAAGGAAGAAAATTCTAAAGCTATAAAATTCACTGTTATAAATAACACTAATTCCAAAGAGTTTTATTCATGAGCACTTTAAATTTTTCAACTCCATAGAAATAGTTTTCTTACATACTTAAAATACTATTACACTGAAAATAGTCATAAAAAAAAATCAGAGCATTCAAACACATTGGGATAAACTTAAAATGATAATTGATTTGCAGAAAAAAGAATCAATGGATTTTAATAAGAATTATAAAGGAGAATTGAATAAATGCAAACCGCCCCCCCCCGGCATCTTTTCATATACAATTCAATATTGATGTTATTTTTTCAAGTTAATGCATATAACTAAAGCTATTCCAGCTCTACAATTTTTGAGTTATTTTAAAACACAAAAGAATTTGTTTTAAAAAAGAATAACGAGGGGCACCTGGGTTGCTCAGTGGGTTGGGGCCTCTGCCTTTGGCTCAGGTCATGATCCCAGGGTCCTGGGATCGGCCCGCATCGGGCTTTCTGCTCAGCAGGGAAGCCTGCCTTTCCTCTCCATCTGCCTGCCTCTCTGCCTACTTGTGATCTGTCAAATAAATAAATAAAATCTCTTTAAAAAAAAAAAAAGAATAATGAAATGCAGAAACAAAAATACATCCACTAAAGACATGGTAGTTTCTTTTTTTTTATAAAGTTGGACTGTAAATAAGTAGAGAATTATTATTAAAAACTGTAATCAGTGTTCGCTTCGGCAGCACATATACTAAAAACTGTAATTGGTGGCATATTCGGTCAAATATTTTTGGAAAAAATCATTATATCCACATTCTCAAAAACCAAGTGAATAATTCCAAAGTAAAATAAAATAGGTTGGGGTGCCTGGGTGGCTCAGTAGGTTAAAGCCTCTGCCTTCGGCTCAGGTCATGATCCCAGAGTCCTGGGATCGAGCCCCACATCAGGCTATCTGCTCAGCGGGAAGCCTGCTTCCTCCTCTCTCTCTGCCTGCCTCTCTGCCTGCTTGTGATCTCTGTCTGTCAAATAAATAAATAAAAAATCTTTAAAAAAAATAAAAATAAATAAAATAAAATAGGTTTGCCTAATAAAATACAGTACACACAATTTAATTAGAATTTCTGATAATCATCGCTTCTCGGCCTTTTGGCTAAGATCAAGTGTAGAATTTCTGATAATCAACAGAAGTTTTCAATATAATATATCCTATGCAAAAAAAATTATCAGCTTTTTATCTGAGGATTTAACAGTGTCATATTTTTTATTTTCTAAATCTGGCAGCTATAGAGACAAGTTAAAACAGACATTATAAAAGAATCAGAATTTTAAAAAACTAAAGAATAAAAGCAAGAGAGATGCATGAAAGTAATATATTTGACCAAATAATCATTTTCTAAGAAACATCTTTAAGAGGTATATCCTATATTTACTGAGCAGGAAAGTTTATAATTTAAATAATTTTTCATGTCATTCTTTCAAATCATTAAGAAAAGTATACAAGTAGACAAAAGAGATGACAAAGTAATTCATTAAAAAATACTTAATGCCAGTAAAGATGATTAATCTTCCATTTCATTCATAATTGTAGAAATCAAAATTTATTTTTTTATTTGAACAATTGTATTACTGAGGTATACTTGCAGTCCTAGATGTTATATAGAAATACCTGAGGGAGAACAACCTTTGTCCTTTTTGTCCCTGATTGACATCTGTATCCTCTATACAGGGCCTGGGTGTGAACAGCTCTTACCCTATTCTAGGCGCCATCAACTAGCTGGTTTTTGCACAGAACACCTCTATAGTCCTCTCAGATCCAGGCTACCAGTCCGTTACCCCATTGACAAGGGCCTATCCCTTGGGCAGACACCCACTCCAATTCAAGAGAAACCTGGGGAGGGGGTATGGTGGCATTTTAAAATGCAGAGGGGGTGCGTGGGTGGCTCAGTGGGTTAAAGCCTCTGCCTTCGGCTCAGGTCATGATCTCAGGGTCCTGGGATTGAGCCCCACATCGGGTTCTCTGCTCAGCGAGGAGCCTGCTTCCTCCTCTCTCTCTCTGCCTGCCTCTCTGCTTACTTGTGATCTCTGTCTGTCAAATAAATAAATAAAATCTTTAAAAAAAATGCAGATGCCTAGATCCTCTTAGACCAATTAAATCAGGATATCTGGGAGTGGGACCAGAATATCAGTGTTTTTAAAAACTCTCCTAATAATTCTAATGTGTAGTCAATGTTGAACTTCCAACAAAGGAAGAAAAATATAAAAAAATTTCACAAGGTGCCTTCTGAAACATGACATAACACATACAAGAAAAAGAAAGATGGACATCAGCATATGAAAATTGTCAGGTTTTACATGATAAAATATTCTGGAAAAATTTCCAGTGAACTACATTGCAGAAAATGTTGAAAAAATATTTAAAGACAGGGACACCTGGGTGGCTCAGTTGCTTAAGCATCCAACTCTTGATTTCAGCTCAGGACATGATCTCAGGATCCTGAGATCAAGCCCCTTATCAGACTCCACGATGAGCATGGAGTCTGCTTGGTCTCTCTCCCTCTCTCTCTGCCCTTCTTCCCCCCTTCCCCTCTCTAAAAATGAATAAATGAATGAATGAATAAATAAATAAATAAATTTAAATGAGTAAATTTAAAATATTAAATATATATATTTAAAGACAAAGGGTCAAGGACCTTACTTTCAAATAATTTCTGTAATATTTTCAATAGGAAAAGAAAAATAATAATAGAAAAACAGCAAATGGTCTGAATGAAAAATTTACCGAACAAAATATGCCCAATGAGCACTAAATCTCATGAATAATCCAGAAAATATAAATTAAAATGAGAATGTTCTTTGCCTCATAAAGAGACTCATAATATTCAGGGTAAGTACCCTGAAATATTGTTGGTGAATGCACAAATCATGTCTTTTGAGACAAATTTAACACTTTCCATACAGCTTAAATATTTGGCCCAGCAGTTCATATGTACAAAGATAAATGTAGAATGACAGTCACTCAAACAGCAAAATAGTAAAAATTTGGAAACGAAATAAATGGTACACACAAAACCTAATGACCTAATAAACAACTTCAGCTTTTATTGTGTCTGGATAGAAAAGGCCATGGTGTAGTAATAAATACCCCTAAACCTTAGTGGCTTTTAACACAAAGGTTTTTTTCTAACTCATGCCTCACTGAGGCAGAGGGAACAGACCTAGCAATTAAATACCCTGGCCAGGGGCACCTGGGTGGCTCAGTGGGTCAAGCATCTGCCTTTGGTCATGACTCCAGGGTCCCACTGGGCTCCCTGCTCAGCAGGAAGTCTGCTTCTCTCTCTCTCTCCTCTCCCCTGCTCATGTCTCTGTCTCTCTCAAAGAAATAGATAAAATCTTTAAAAAAAAAAAAAAACCAGACAAGTAAATAAATCAATATCCTGACCAGGAAGTGGCATATGTTAATACTATCAATAGAATGTGGTGGTGCTTTATTTACAGTGAAGGAAATACTGATAAAATGTTACACAATATCAACCTGTACAACAAGGCAGGTAGCACAGTGATAGTTGTGCATGTCTGTGTGTGTGTGTGTGTGTGTGTGTGTGTGTGTGTGTGTGTGTGAATGTGTTTACATCTGTGGAACACTATATGGGATGGCTCATTTCCTGCTGTCCCCCCAATGATGGCTAGGCCCAGATCCCTCTCTTAGGCTTACAAAGAGAAACAGAAAAGTAACTCTGAAAATATTATCTCCACTCAGAATCTTCTCCTGAACCTGCTCTATAAGGAGAGGACAAGGGCTTTATGGGAAAGATGGTTTTAGTGATGGGATGTTATTAGGGGTGAGAGGATACTTTCTCCCCTCTCAGCAGGGGATGGTTTTGGAGTCCCACTTCACTCAAAGCAAAATGAACGGACAGCTCTAGCAAATTGGCTGGTAGATATTGAGAGTGGTTTTCTACCGAGATGAGCACTGTCTTCTCTCCCGCTGCTCAGATGCTGACACAGGCCTCTCTATTGTACCCAAAACAGCAAAACATTGTGAGGGGGTCTCTGCAAAAACTGGACCTCTGTTTCTGGAGTTTGGGAGTAACTGTGAATTTTGAGACTGGAGACTACATTTTGTGTGAGGTTTCTGAAGGCAGAGGTTTTTGAGAGTAGCCACCAACAGGCTAAAAAAGATCTTTGGGATAGGATGCCTGAGAGGAGGACAGCAGGCTCCCATGATCAGTCTCTGTACTTCCTGCAGAAGAAACAGGGTTTCATAAAGAAGCATGGAGCCCAAGGTAGGGTAAGAGCTATTCATGCCCAGGCCCTGTACAGAGGATACAGATGTCAATCAGGAACAAAAAGGACAAAGGGCGTTACTCCCTCAGGTATTTCTATATGACATCTAGGACTGTAAGTGAGGTTAAAATCCTTCTCAGGAAATTATATGCATTGTGAATTCATAAGCCACAAACCAGTAGAGGCCAACAGTGAGGGAAAAAAACGAAGGAAACAGGACAAACCTACATGAGCTTGGGGACTTCTCCTACTACTGCTGGTGAGCTCCCATTCACAGGAAACCCCTGATCTCCACCTTTCCTCTTCCCCGTTCTATTCCCAGATGGTCAAGACCCAGAGAGTTGGAGCTTTGAGTGAAAGAACAGTCTCTTTTCTTTTCTTTCCAATTTCAGGTCCTACAACCTCTCCCTCTCCACAGAAAAGGAAAAGAAAATACAAAAGAGAAATGCTGGAGAAAGGGAAGCTGTTGAATTCAATATTAGAATATTAATATGTACTGAATACTGACTTAAACTTCAATAAGTAAAAGTAGTCAGAAATTTAAGGGAAGAGGTACTTGACAGAAGGGATGTGAATACATTGTTTATGAAGAGAGAAGCCATAAAACTAAAACAAGATTATGTTTTATTGATTGAATTATGACTCTTAGATAAACAGTTTATCCATAGATAGAATGATTACATGTTTATATGTTCATAGATAATATCTGGCAAGTTACATATTAAATTGTTAACAGTGCTTGGTTATCTCTAAGAAACAAGATTGAAGACAGTGGTATTGTAAAGGGAAACTTCTATATTTTTAGGTTGCAAGACTGTTTTATAGACTTTTTATAACAAAATATAATAAAATATATCAATTCTACAATTACAGATTAATAGGAAATGACTTCACAAATTCAGCTGCATAATGTTCAAAATTACTGTATGCCTATGGAAGGAATGGAATAAACTCTGTCTTGCTTTTCAGAAATAGTTGGGTTTATTTACATTTAAATATTCATTAGTGTAGTAGAAAGGGGATAATTCTACAAACTAACACTGGTCATGTCCTAGCTAACACATTCAGTTTCCACTGCTTAGGAAGGACAAGAATTTTTGCTTATAATTGCCTTGTCATAAATGGCCACCTCTCAATTATATGTAGTGGTGACAGCCAAAAACTGCATGGATGATTAAAGCCAGAGAGAATACCCTCATGTAAGTTTAGGTAGTATTTTTTTCAATCTTTCTTTCCATGTAAGCTCTTAACAGTACTATACGCAACTACAAAAATAAACCGGTTCGGGTTTTACAGCCTGTCATCCTCCTCCGCACTGTGATGGACCTACTGACACAAAGTGAAATGAGTGACAAGTAGTCATCCACAGAAAGGGGGGGGTGTTCCAGGAGTCCAGTGCCATGTCATCAGGATATGAAACCCAAAAGTGAAATATAAAACATTAATTGTCCTGAATTTATGTGACTCTGTTTCTCAAATAAATGGTAGACAGATGTCAATAGCTCACTTACATGTTATTATTAAGGCAGTTCTCTATTTACCCACAGCTTCTCAGATCACTTTCGTCAATTATGGTATTATACTGCATGAAGATGTTTTAATGATGGCAAACTTGATAAATGCACTATTTTTATTATTGTCTATATCTTCCATCAGTTCAGTTATATCAATTCCAACCCATATAAAATCAACCATTGGCTGTTAAAATGGCTTTTTAAGAGAGTAGCTTATTCAGTGAAATGAAAGCAGTGTCTTGATAATTGTTTCTTAGCACTAGGACATTCTTTTCTAGTGGTGGCAGCTGCTCTCTCCTTCTGTCTCTTATTCTGTTGACTAACTGGGCTTAACTATACTGACTAACCCGTCTACCCTCACTGGCTTCTCCTCTTCATTTCCCAGAGCTTACTGGTATTTCCCGTCCTTTGTTTCTCATTCTCTTTTTTCATGTATTAGAAACACTAGAGTTCTATTTTCTTCGGTTCCTCACAGGAATATACTTATATTTCCTACTTTGGAGCATGTAAAAAGGCCACTCTTCTATTTGCTGTGCTTTCTTTTAAAAATCACAGCCAACTCTTATTCAGCTCTCCAGCAAAGTTTTGATTCCCCTCCCTGCAACCAAATGTCCTTTTACAAGATTATACTGCTCTCAGGATTAACTCAAAAGTCCTATCCTTAGATACTAATGGAGCTAATTTTAAGGTACTGCTTTTCTCTTTCTTCTTGTGCTGTCTTCAAAAACCTCAACCTCAACCTGAACTCTATTGGTTCAAGGGTCCAATGTATTGTATTTAAATATCCTATTCCATTCAACAACCTTATGCTTTCAAAAAAGGATAAGTCACTTAAAAATTACTGATATTTAAGGAATACATCTCTTATTATTCTATCAAACACAAAATTAAACACTCTAATAAAGTGCGGTTTCCAGGAAGAATGTCATCTGCTACAGTCCTTTCTAGAGTTTGTTTTATTTTTAACAACCTTCCCTGATCACCTGATGCATAAAACACAAGAGATAACTGTCCAACAGCATAGTTTATCTAAATAAACATCAGTGTAGCCATTTTGTTGAAAAAGTATACCCTATGGATGTAAACAAAACATTATTTTATTTTTAAATTTTATTCAGTGGGGCGGCTTATTTGTCCTTTCACTGGATGAAAATGTGTGCTCTATGACTTTTGGGCTAAATCTAGAGTAATAAATTGTTCAAGATATACCTCAAGTCATAAAACATGGCCTCAATTTAGAAGTTAGAAGTGTCCAGTGTAAGATATTAATCAATATTTCAATCTTCATCCAAAGCATGACAACAGTTCTTTCACACACACACACACACACACACACACACACGCACACGCCTCTTACAAAATCTTTTGCCTTCTCCAAATCTAATACTTATTTTATGCCCTTGCCTGAGGGGTTCCTGAGAATCTTGAATCCGTATCTTTTTTCTTTCTCTTTGTAATACTGACCTGATGCCTTCAGTGGCAATTACTGCTTCTTGGTGCCAAAGCTGAAATTTCAGTTTTGACATCCTTTTACACTGACATTTTCAATGGCTCAGGAAAATTCCTTCACAAGTTCACTGCTTCCTATCTCAAATATCAAGAGAAACTTTCCTTACTTTCCTTAATACAAAGAATACTCATGCCAACTTAGCCAAAAAGGTAAATGGCTTATGCAAGAAAACCTAAATTTTAATTCAGGTATACCAAATCCTTCACAGATTGTCCAGAGTTACATATTAGCTTCATATTCAAACATGAAAACTATATATTTGGCCTGAAAACAAGCTGTCAAGAGGAAATGACCTACTTAAATGTTGAGAGAAAGAAATTCAGATTCATGGCTTATAATATGTCAAATATTAAATAAGAGCATATTAGGAAAATTAGTAGAGGGCTTGACTATCTAAACTGAGCCAAATATCCTCAAAACAATCACAAATTCTAGGTGGACTACACTGATGAAAATAGCACAAAATTCAACCAGCCTTCTGAACTTGAATTTCAGAGAAAATATAAAACAAGTACTACATCCCCAAAGTCAAAATAAAAATCATTGTTGATCAGTTACAGATTAAACAAAGTTTGCCTCATAACAACGATTTGACAATAAAAAACTCAGAAGTTTAGTAATGAAAGACTTCTTAGAGAAGAACTATATAGATCAGTACAATTGGACCCAGATATGTGTTTTCAGACACAAAAATGAAGACTTAACAATTTCCCAATTGCTACTGAAGCTTTTGTAACATTAGACACTTGATAAATTGATGTGTTAATATTCTGGGATGGACTGAATTTTTTTTTTTAGTAAATGAGCTTGTTTTAGCCAGGGTCTTTTGGTTTGAAGGAAAAAGAAATGCCATTCAAAAAAGGTAGGGTATTGTTTATTTGTTTGTTTGTTTGTTTTAAGACAGAATCTGAGGGAACCCAGGAGGAGAAAGTCTGGGCTTCAGATAAACTGGAATCGAGGCATGGCAAGTCTTGTACCAAAGAACTCACAATAACATGAATTTCTGATTCTCTTTTCAGGTGTGTGCCATTCTTCTTGCTTAACCAATGAACTGTCTTCTTTTGCCCTTTGCATATGGACCACTGAAACCACTGGTGCTGACATTAAACTACTCTGCCTCTGCTGAGAACCATTTATCTCCCCTATAAACTATCTGGTAGGTTCATCCTAGCTCCTCTGGTCCAAACTGCTATTGACAAAGAGACAGATTTTGTGATACAGTTTCCCCTTCTAGGAATGAGGCTATTACTGCTTTGATTTTATATTGTTATATTTGAGGAAGATCTTACAATGTAATTATTTCAGTACTTGTCTTTTACTGCAATAGTCCTAGGGTAAGAGTTTCACAAATGCACGTTAAGGAATGGATTGCAAAAGAGGAACATGCCACTTGTTTTACCAATATCCCTCTCTGTTCTTTTCTGAAATAGCTCTGATTTTAAATGTGTGCCACCTATCACTCAACTAGGGTTGAACAGGAAGCCTGCATCTGGGCAACAGAAGTAGACTCTCCTTAATCCAAGAAGAACTGTTTGTGTAAAATAGTTTTTCCAGAACCAGTTGAAAATACGAAAAGATTAGTCCTGATATGTTGTTACTCCTCTGCCCAAATTTAATAGTTAGGATTCTCCTAGTTAAATTGATACAGAAATGAGGAAGTGCATATGAGGGCTTTTACCACACAGGGCTCAATAACAGGTATTTAGAATATATAATTTGAATTAATATGATTTCTACATGGCATTGCACATATCTCACCTTCCATTCAAACTTCAGTTTCTTATTCTTCCATGATCAATGCCTAGCATGTCCTTTCTTCCTGCTATCCATCTCTGTGTTTTTCCATATGGGGTATGTTGTAATTTGAAGACACAATTCCATTTAGCTTCAACACGTCTGTCTCTCTAGGCTATACTGGGAAAAGCTGAACTCTTGGGGGAGTGAACAGAGAGTACTTAAGTGCTAGGTCACTTAGCCCAAACCCTTCCCCTACCCCCTTGTGTCTCTTTTCTGGCACATGAGCTTTCCCATTGTAAAGAACCATCTGTCTTCTGGGTTCATTTCTCCTCTTGCATAACCCTTCACTCAGTTATTAATAATGCATGTCTCATGCTCTGCAACCCCCCAATAACATCCCAATCATAGAGTCAAACATCTATAGAAATTATTTTCAAGAGACTTTGATCCACCTAGGTTTTATTAAATCTGTTTGTGTCATATGAAGGCTGAGAGAGGTATTGATTGTTGATTCCAGAAACATATCTCCTCTCAGAAACATTATTTTATTTTTTATTTATTTATTTTTTATTTTATTTATTTAATTGACAGAGACCACAAGTAGACAGAGAGGCAGGCAGAGAGAGAGAGGAGGAAATAGGCTCCCCACTGAGCAGACAGGCTGATGCGGGGCTTGATCCCAGGACCCTGGGATCATGACCTGAGCCGAAGGCAGAGGCTTTAACCACTGAGCCACCCAGGCGCCCCAAAAAACATTATTTTATTATTATTAATTATTATTATTAACAAGATTATATTATTATTATTATAGCAAAACACATCAGGACTTTGGGTTTAACAGACCAATATTAATCTGCAACTCCACTTTCTTCTTTTTTTTTGAAGGATAAAGTTTCCATTATCTTAAAAGTTTCCAACAAAATATATTTATTTCCCTCTGTACTGATTCTGTCTTAAAAAATGCAAATCCTACACTATTTAGTTCATTAATTCAACAAACTATTTGAGTTCCTTGGAAGACCAAGGAGAAGGGAAAAATATGAATAAGACACTTTCTCTGCATTCAAAGAGTAAAGAAGACGTGTAAACAAACAATGGCAAGATAGAATAATATGTGCTAGAATAGAGTTTGTACTCGACAGTAAGTGGTAGTATAATGGATAAAGAGAAAGTTTCTATCCAAAAGATTCTGATCAGAGTGTATAACAAACAAATTAGAGTATTCACAAGCACTTAAGCCACCTCCTTTAAAATATGAATTAAGTCCTCTCTGGATATGCTTTATTTACTTCAAGTCCCTGAGTAACAATCAATCATCAATTAAGTAGTATTATGTCCCACATGCATAGCATGGTTTTAGAAGCTATAAAAAACATAGAATATTTTCAAAGCACAATCTCTGTTCAAAAAAGTTTATATAGTCCAGCACATTCAGTAAATCAAAGTATAGTTATATCATTGAGAATAGGTATTTCTAACTCAGCTGGCCTGGTTAGATTTCTTTGCTTATGAAATGATTACAATAAGAACATACTTAGATGATTTTAATTTGAATATTTTACTGCCAGATATCTTGACCATGCTCTACTTGAAAAAGTTCTCCTTGTATCTCACAAATGCTTTTAAGCCAAAACCAAACCAAACCAAAACAAAACCAAAACAAACTAACAAACAAAAAAACCACAAACCAACCAACAAAAAAACAGAAGAGAGCCAGGTCTAATGATTCAAACTACTCTGTACAATACCCAGACCAAACTAATAAGGAAGAAAGAACAGAGTCGTATACTCAAACTACTCTGTACAATACCCAGACCAAACTAATAAGGAAGAAAGAACAGAGTCGTATACACAGAATTTAGAGAAAGCTAAATAAGAACTGCAGAATAAATTAGAAAAAAGGATGATTCCACCACTTCATGTGGATAAGGATTTTTCAGTAATCTCAGGAAATGGAGATTTGGAAAATTATTATCAGAGACCCACACCATTTTATCTTTAGTGATAATACTAGTAGTCACAGCAACTTTAGGTACCAACTTTGAAATGCCTACTATATTCCAAACTCTGGGAATTAGCAGGCAGCTAAAGCAATCAGAATTGTGCTTTAGAAAGACAGGAAACTGGGGCACCTGGGTGGCTCAGTGGGTTAAGCCACTGCCTTCGGCTCAGGTCATGATCTCAGGGTCCTGGGATCGAGCCCCGAATCGGGCTCTCTGCTCAGCGGGGAGCCTGCTTCCTCCTCTCTCTCTGTCTGCCTCTCTGCCTACTTGTGATCTCTGTCTATCAAGTAAAAAAAATAAATAAATAAATAAATAAATAAAAAGACAGGAAACAATGTGTGTTGGAGAGGATGTGGAGAAAGGGGAACCCTCTTACACTGTTGGTGGGAATGCAAGTTGGTGCAGCCACTTTGGAGAACAGTGTGGAGATTCCTTAAGAAATTAAAAATAGAGCTTCCCTATGACCCTGCAATTGCCCTACTGGGTATTTACCCCAAAGATACAGATGTAGTGAAAAGAAGGGCCATCTGTATCCCAATGTTCATAGCAGCAATGGCCATGGTCACCAAACTGTGGAAAGAACCAAGATGGCCTTCAATGGATGAATGGATAAGGAAGATGTGGTCCATATACACTATGGAGTATTATGCCTCCATCAGAAAGGATGAATACCCAACTTTTGTATCAACATGGACTGGGCTGGAAGAGATTATGCTGAGTGAAATAAGTCAAGCAGAGAGAGTCAATTATCATATGGTTTTGATTATTTGTGGAGCATAACAAATAACACGGAGGACATGGGGAGATGGAGAGAAGGGAGTTGAGGGAAATTGGAGGGGGAGATGAACCATGAGAGACTATGGACTCTGAAAAACAATCTGAGGGTTTTGGAGGGGCGGGGGATGGGAGGGTGGGGGAACCTGGCAGTGGGTATTATGGAGGGCACCTATTGCAAGGAGCACTGGGTGTGGTGCATAAACAATGAATTCTGTTACACTGAAGAGAAAAAAAAGATCTGGCAGGAACCAGGCTATAGAAAGGCCAGGATAGAGCCAGGAAAAAATGAAGAAATTTTCATCATTAAGAGCAAACAGTAGCATGGAGTAGGAGATAAAAGTTGAATTGGAGGAAAGTGAACAAGTTCAAGTGATGACTAAGAGGTAAAACGGAAAATATCTGAATTGACTAGTCATAGTTCCCCCCAGCACAGAAAGAGAAAAGATGGCTTTCTATAGTTCTGTCTTGAGTAGCTGTGTAGGTATTCTAGGAGAAAGCTGAATGAGAACTCAAAAGACAGCAGGTTTGTGGACCCTGAGCTCAGGAGGCAATTTTGGATATGAGATTTGAAATTCATCATTACTTAAATTTTTTTAAAGATTTTATGTATTTATTTGACAGAGAAAGACTCAGTGAGAGAGGGAACACAAGCAGGGGGAGTGGGAGAGGGAGAAGCAGGCTTCACGCTGAGCAGGGAAGCCGATGTGGGTCTCAATCCCAGGACCCTGGGATCATCACCTGAGCCGGAGGCAGATGCTTAATGACTGAGCTGCCCAGGCATCCCTATTTAAATTACTTTTGATATTAGGAGAGTAGACCAGACCACTGGTCTGGAGATGATGCAAATAGGGTAAAAAAAGCTCATATAATTTTATTTCATCTTGAAGGTAATCTGTGAAGTAGGTTTAACAGACTCATTTTGCAGTTGACAAACTGAAGCTCTGTTAGAGTTCATGAGTTAGTAAGTGATTACTTTGGGACCTGATCCCCATATATGTTTGATTCCAAGGCCCACAATTTAATCTATAAACTAGACTACAATCTAATGCTTGTAATTATGATTGTTAACTTATATAGTATACCATGTATATAATCCTTATGCTGTAGTTAATAGCATATACTCAATTATTTTCTTTTCATCATAAAATTTTGAATAAAAACTCAGGTTTTATATAGCTTAATATCTGACCTGAGAATCGATGCCTATTTCAATAAAATTATTAGTGACAAGATAGACATAACCACTATTATCTTACAAGGATTTACCCCTTGTTGTACTCTACATATTGAGCACACACACACATACATACACACACAACCATCAACTCTGCTTAGCTTAAGAAGAATGAAAGATTTTTAATGGAAATTTTCACATAACTGGAAGAAAGAGGTAACTCTTATAAAGAAGTAGTGAACAAACTCGGTGATGACTGACCAGGATCGTGTTAATATTCACCTCTGCTTGTCTGAAGTTTTTACAGGTTTCTCCCCGACTATAGGCCCCTGACTTCCCTTTTCTTAGGGCATTACTTTGTCAAACTTGCAACGTGATGTCTTTCTCTGTCCTTCTGAAATATACATAAATCCTCTCCCAGCCTTGTTTGGCAGTTTTACAATCCATGAAATGTCTTTGCCAGGAACCTGGGAAACATCTCTTTAGAATGTCAACACTGGGGGTGCCTGGGCCACTCAATCAGTTAAGTGTCCATTCTGACTCTTGATTTCAGCTCAGGCCATTATATCAGGGTCTTGAGATCAAGCCCCACAGTGGAGTCTGCTTGAGGGTGGAGTCTGCTTGAGAGTCTCTCCCTCTGCCTCTGCCACTCCCCATGCTTGTCTCTCTCTCTCTCTCTCTTAAGATAAATAACTAAATCTTTTAAAAATAAATAAGATAAAATAAAATGTAAACACTGAAGGAGAGAGCACCCCTTTCCTGTAGTCTTTGTGGAAGAACAGTAGCTTTAGTGGGTGTTCACTGCCAAACATAGATAACCTAATCACAGATAAAAGCATTTGCAAACTCAGGAACAACTCAACACCCCCACCCTCCCATTCCTGTCTCCCATTTCCACAGCCTCTAGTATTTTTCTACTAGCTCATCCAGCACTTAAAGTCTTTCTCCTTTCATTTCACTGGAATTGAGTTTACTCTCTCTTATTTCAATAATCTTGAATAAAGTCTTCCTTACCTTCCTAACTTTGTCTGATGTAATCTTTACTTTGACATGAAGTGGTTTTTTTGTTTGTTTGTTCATTTGTTTTTAAGATTTGATTTATTTATTTGACTGAGAGAGAGAGACAGAGATCACAAGTAGGCAGAGAGGCAGACAGAGAGAAGGAGGGAAGCAGGTTCTCCGCTGAGCAGAGAGCCCAATACGGGGCTTGATTCCAGAACCCTGAGATCATGACCTGAGCTGAAGGCAGAGGCTTAACCCACTGAGGCACCCAGGCACCCCCAACATGAATTTTTAAACAGAACTGCAGATCAAGGATAGCCAGAGGAGTCAGAGATGCCCTAAAGGAGAAGGGGTACTGCTACAGCCCTGGAATCCCAGGTGAGCTTTAGCTTTTAAAGCAAAAATGGAAAGCACTTCCTAATTAATGAAAAAGATCTAAGTAAAAGTTCAAAGGTATAAATGAGCAAGCCAAACCTACAGAACAGTGAAGAGAAAAGGTATTCTAAAGCAGGGAGGTGCATCTCCAGTCACTAGCTGTCAGCAGCAGTCTCCCTGTTGTAGAAACCAAAAATGGGACTGGACGTTGCCAAATGTCCATAGGGAAGCAAAATTACCCTGTTTGAGAATGACTAGAATAGACTGAAATAAAACCTACAGATGCACATAGTTATTGTGTTCCCTCCAAAGGACCCAATTTTCATATCAAAGAGTTTATACCTCACAAAGCTTAGTAGTTCTCCAAATGATCTATTTTTGTAGGTAATATGTGGCCTACGGAACACATAAATGTGAAATATGACAATTACTTCACTGAAGTTCATTCACTAGCTGGCACAGTCAAGAAAAATAGAGACCTGCCAGTTATTTCGTTCACTCATCTCTGTGCTCCTGAAAGCAGATGACTGGGTCAAATGAATATTTTCACTAATTCTATGTGAGTTTGATTCTGTTTGACTCTGGGCCCACAGAGTCAGAAATACATCCACACTTGAAAACTTATCAGAAAATATGTGTGCAGAAGAAGTAAGTTTATAGTTGTCAAAGCTCTACAAATCTTTTTCATGGATTTTTGCAATCATTTCCTCTGAGTCACTTATTTTTACTCTTGAGATATTCAGGCTCCATTCTGATTAGGTGTGGACTTACCTTATTCCCCGAGGATTCCCTTTTGTTTTAAATCAGACAGCCGGCCTGGTATAAAGAGCAACCAAATGGTGATTTAACTTTGTCTACCACCTTTGTTTACCAGCTTAGAAAAAATCTCAATACCAAAAGGTTTGTCTCTGCTAGTGTTTAGTCTTCTTGCCCTGCAACACTGGTTTATCAGATGAAATATATCTATAAAATGGTTCTATATTGCTTTAACAAAGTTTATCTGTAAACTTTTGAATGACATCAGAAATTCAGTCAAGGTAAGAATAAAACCCTCAGGGATGCCTGGGTGGCTCAGTGGGTTAAAGCCTCTGCCTTCAGTTCAGGTCATGATCTCAGGGTCCTGGGATCCAGCCCCACATCAGGCTCTCTGCTCAGCAGGGAGCCTGCTTCCTCCTCTCTCTCTGCCTGCCTCTCCACCTGCTTGTGATCTCTGTCTGTCAAATAAATTAAAAAAAAAAAATCTTTAAAAATGAATAAAACCCTCAGATATTTGTAGTTCAAATTTTGATTTTTAAAAGCTTTCCTTTTGCTAAGTGTAGCCTACAGTAATGTTTCACTCTGAATAATAGCCTAACCTTTGCCGGAAATTAATGTCAATGTCATTAAACTGGCTGTACAGCTAACTGAAGGAGAATTGCTAATTATTACAAAAAAGGGGGATGCAAATGCAAATAATACGGAAGTGTTTGATCTCAGCTAGCAGAACTAAAAATAATCTAACAACAAATAATACCACCTCAGCAGCTCTTAGGTGTGATTTTTGGCTTCCACTACAAATGCACATTCAAATTTTTCATATGTAGCTCATGGGATGATACAATTCCAGGACCAATAAGGTCTTCTGCACTTAGGGAAATGATAAGCCTTTTATTTTTCCAATGTTTTGAAATGAAAACTGTATTTCCTGCTAAATTGTTTGTTATGATTTTTGCAAGAGAACAGTTAGGGAAGAACTGAGAGAGAACTATACATTATATTTCAGGGCAAATGAAAATTCATGTCTGCCACAATGGCCCCTTAAATCTTAATGTACCAAAGTAGGAATTATTAGTCTTTTCGCATGCAATGGAAAACGAAGTTTTCATGAAAAAAAAGTCACTTATAAAGAGCAGGTTCTTTGTGCATGTTCTGAAATAATTGACCTTGAATCCTGTTTATTAAAATAATCATAAATAGAGAGTTTTATATTTTTAATTATTGGGGATATCATGGAAAATGAATAAAATGGAGAGCACATTTAATTATCAAGATTATATTCCTTAACAATTCATGGGAGAAAAAATTCATATACCAAAAACCTGAAACACTGTTTAATCCCTAAATAATTAGAAAGGTTGGGGCACTTGGGTAGCTTAGTTGGTAGAGAGTCTGACTCTTGGTTTCAGCTCAGATCATGATCTCATGAGTTGTGGGACTGAGTCCTGTAAGGGGCTCAGCAGGGAGTCTCCTTGAGGACTGTCTTCCTTGCTCCTCCTACCCACACACATATGTGTGCTCCCCTGTGCTCTTTCTAACACAAATAAGTCTTTAGAAAAAAATAATCAGAAAGGAAAAAATTTCTCACCTACAGAAGTGGAAAACACTTTTAAAACCATACTATGTGGAGAATGTTCAGAGATGGGCATTTTTCTTGCTTTCCACTGTAGTAATCTACACTAACCTCTTGATCCAGGGATACCATTTCATATACATTACTGGAAACCAATCAGAGATTTAGATAACAATTTTTAAAAAAATGAATGGGATAGCATTATTAGTCACAGAATATTAAAACACATTTAGTTCATGTTTTGATAGTATATTATTCACCCATTAAAGTCACACATTCAAAGTGTATTTAGTAACACATAAAAATGTTAATGACATAAATTTAAGTGAAAAACCTGAATAAAGGCCTGTGATTTCAAATTAAAAAAAAAATTCACTAACATTTTATAAACAATAATAACAAAGAAAATAAGAAGAAATATGTTTGCTAGCAGGGTTTATATTTGGTTAATGAGATAAGAGGAGGTTTTGGTTCTTGTATATATTATTTCTTAAAATTTAGGAAATGGACTCATTATTTTTAAAAGTAAACATCTGATAAGAAAATTAATTGTGTCAGTGAAAGTCTATTTTGTACCAAGAAAAGTTATACAATTTTCCAGAAGAGGTTTAAACTTGGGTTTTTATAGGAGCTAATTTCAAAGTCTTTTGAGAACTGAACGCTAAACTCCCAAAAGGAGCAGTTTCCAAAAATAAACAAACAAAAACAGTAACTGCCTACTTGAATGTGTACCAGTTTTTGTTTGTTTATTTGTATCCATAACATGTACCTGAACAGTATGTGTAGTCTCAGTGCCCGTGACATTTCCATATCTAAAGCTGTCACACTGTTCTTATCTGTACACATGTATGTGCTGAAGAACACAGCTCACAAAAATTAGCAGTTGTAAATAAAAGTTAAAGTGTTATAGTACTGACATTCAGTTACTTCCAATGACTTCTCAGTTGCATGCCAAAAATTAGTTATTTTTCATGAAAAAATATTTTTAATGATCAATCAGCATAGTAAATTGATAAATCTTTTCACAATGTTGTTAAACAAAGGATTAGAAACCAGAAAATATAAAGAACTGGCCCTGTCAAATTAGAGTTACCTGAATCACAGGTCTTATCCAATATCAAGTTTTTCCCATAATTTCAAGGATAGTTCCCATACACAAAGCTGGGGAGGTCCTGACCTGTGGAGCAATTCCCCAGACTCTTTCTGGATCTGACAGTCTTTGGAACAGATTAACATATGAGGCTTATAGATAAGGTTTATGGTCACTGTGCTCACATAAAAAATAACTATTTGGTTCATGCAACATTTCCATTTTACACTCAGATAGTGCATATAGTTAATGTGCCATTATTCTACACACCTTTGTCCCATAAATCCATGGATTGCCGGTTTGTCATAAGGAATCCTAGACAACCAGGAATATTCTGCTAAAAGTATTCCATAGTTAAGAGTTCTCCTGCTAACAACACATGCTTAATTAGTATGCAACAAGATCTGTTATCAGTATGTTCACAAAGAAATTAGACTGGGTTACCTGCTTTTTGTATTCCTAAGATCCATCCATCCCAGCTCTGTAAAGGAAGTGAATAGACTCTAGACTTTGCTGCAAAAGTGAAAAAAGTGTCTAATATAATACATAATGGTAAAGGCCAGTTCTCAAAGAATCAGTCAAATTATACTTCCTGTCAGGAAAATAAAAAAGTTTTACTTTCTTTTTCAATCAAACATGTTAAAAGCATTCACTTTCATTCACTTTTCTACCATCTCATTTCTAAAAGCACATTGTAAAGATTCAAGTTTAAGGTACTATATTCAATCATATTTGCCATTTTAAGGGAATATCCAAAATTCATGTTAATCTGGACTTAGTTTTTTGCAACCAACCAGTTTCCAAATTGTAATAGGATTTAAAATGTGAATATCTTAATAAAGCTAGTTTAGGTCCTCTTCACAGGACATCCTCACCTTTGGAAATAAAATACCCAAAATTTTGAAAATCCTCTCATCAACCATATTTGCAGGAGGTCTTTCAAAACATGTAACAGATTTCATGGCCTCTTTAAATACAGAATAGTATTAAAAAATGACTAACCGGCTGTGACACGAAATACCCATGAATTGATCAAACTAAAAGATCTATATCTTATGTACCTCCAAATTTGTCTCCATCTGTCATATAATTTCTAAATTTTCATGGACTCCATGAAGCACAGTGGTGTCTTTAGAGAATATGTAATAGATAAGGAAAGACATAAAACCATACCCTGGCTTCTTGCTACCTTGTTATAAAAGGCTCAGCTGACAGAGATATTTTGAGTTATCTTTTTCTTGCGTATTATGTAAATTTACACAGCTTTGGGAATTGCACCACATTCATATTAAAGATAAATGAAGTATGTTTGTTTTTTTTTTCCTGATAAGATGGGAGAAAAGAGAATATGAAAGGGAAGACAGAAAAAGACATCTCCATCATAGGTATTCTTAGGTAGAGCAGTTTTAGGAAAGAACACATAGGGAAATTGATAAATATCTGTCTAGGGGCGCCTGGGTGGCTCAGTGGGTTGGGTCTCTGCCTTCAGCTCAGGTCAAGATCCCAGGGTTCTGGGATCGAGCCCCGCATCAGGCTCTCTGCTCGGCAGGGAGCCCACTTCCCCCCCTCTCTCTCTACCTGCCTCTCTGCCTACTTGTGATCTCTGTCAAATAAATAAATAGAATCTTAAAAAAAAAAAGAAAAATCTGTCTACAACTATGTTATCTGTGGTATGACTTACCATAAATCTGTGACACAGTTTGATGATCACTGTATTAAAGCATTAGATTGTCTAACAAAATACTTTAAAATGTATGACTAAACTAGATAATGCATGACTGTTAGCATCTAAACAAATATCACTCTGCTAGTTATCTAGCCGATGGCAGAGCTCTGATGGGGTTCTGATCTCACTGTGAGTATCTACAATGCAAGGAGTAAAGACCAAAGAGTGAGGAAAAGCACCTGAAATGTAGATGCATGGCCTAAATTATAAATTTACTCTATTTTCAGTCTTTTCTCTTAGGAGACTAAAGCTAGTTGAAACATCAGAATTTTTTGAATGAAGTTAAATCTTGGAGCTCTTAATTTCAGTGTCCAATATTACAAAACATAAAAGTGCCAGTGTTTGAACTTTTGATTACTGCCAATGTTCAATTAAACAATATCCAACAGAAATGTGAAATACTCTTTTATATATTCTATGGACAATTTCTAGATATTTTGGTGTCTTTTCTGTGTAAGGCAATTTGGTAATTAGTCTTTCAATTAAGATTTTTGTCTACTTCCCTATCTCTCCCCCAAAGAGCTTATACTATTGGATGCATAAAAATAATTAGCATGCAACACTTTCTATTTGTGGTATCAAGATTAAGCCAAGATTAAAATATGTATCCTAGTACCTTTAATTTGAGGAACAATTACATATTAAGTTAAGTAAGCTAGGTTGTTCCCGCTTTAAGCAATTTATATTTATATTGCATGTTACAAAGAATAAATTTACAATTGTCCAAAGAAGAAAAATTCCCACTTTTCTATTCTAATAATCATTATTTTGTTTCTAATAGGACTTTCAAAGAAAAAGTTTGCTTCTCACAATTTTGAAGGATTCTGCTATTTACCTACAGAAAAGAAGGATTTTTGTGTTTGGAATCATTGACTGAAAGGGACTGGCTTCTGCTTTCTTCAGATTAATCTTACAATAGTTATTTCCTTGAACAGCCATCAAATACATAATATTAGCATAAAACCATAACTTTGCTTTTCACTTTTGCCAATATTAGGATTACACTGCCATCTGATTCATAGGCTGGTTTACAGGCATCCATCAAGTAAATATATTTTAGACTCTAAAAATAAATTACTCATCAGCTTTTTATTTACTCTATGTCATATATATTCAGAAACACAGACACGTGATCAAGACAAACACTGCTTAATCTTACAGGAGCATGGGGGGATTTAGACAGAATTTGTGTAAGATTTGCAACTATTAAGAAACTGGCTATAGGAGTAAAATACAATTCTGAAAGTAAAAGAAAACATGGTCAGGGGATAAGAATTTTAACATCCACACTTTTTTGTAGGTAAAAAGTTGATAAGTGACTAAATTGGTGGACAAACTATTTAACTTATGATGAGAATGGACCCATATAAATTTATTCCATGCACATAATAACAAGAGATGGAAACTCACTTGGGAGTCTTCAAAATCTGAGAATACCTTAACCTTTCCTAAGCTATGAGGCTGTTTCCTTCTGCACATACTTCAATAATAATAAAAGTATCATGGTAATGCCCACTTTCAAATAACAACATTATTGTTATTAAATACACTAATTATAAAGATAAATATTGTAAAAAAGATACTCATTTTTAAAATATTTTATGTAAATTAGAAGATATATCACACTGTCAGGAGATCTACCTGATTTAAACTATGCTATAATTTTTTCCTCATCTGAAAAGGTAAATGAGAGTATGTGAAGGAATTAACCCATTTGTTAATTTAATAATATGCATCTGGTGTCCACGGCCCACTCTTCTAGATCCTGGAGATACAGTGAAGTACACATAGATAAGATTCAAATCACTTAGCACTTATATTCCAATGGAGAAGAGAGATGATAAACAGACAAATAAATAGTAAATTTCAAGTAATGATAAATGCCATAAAGAAAAATAAAGAAAGCAAAAGAAGGAGAATAAAAAGAGATGCAATTTTAACAGATGGTCAAGGAAGACCTCTCTGAGAAGGCAGTATTTCAGCAGAAATCTAAAAGATGTGCTAAAGAAGTCATGCTACCATTTGGGAAGACTTCCAGAAAACGCAACAGAGGCCCTATGAGGAGAAGCATGTCTGGGAGTAGCAAGGAGGTGAGTATAACTGAATAACATAGAGAGAAAGATAAAAAGGAAGAAAATAAAGTAAGAGCGGTAGCCAAGGGTAAGATCATGAAGAGTATTATAAGCCACAGAAAGGACTTGAAATTTTGGAAAGAGATCATAGGAAGATCTTACATTTTAAAAGATGAAAAGTAATTCTCAAATAAACGTAAAAAATAAAGCACAAAAACTATTTTAAAATAATTTTCACTTAATGTGCTCCTCATTCACATGATGTTGAGTGGATTTGTAAATTCTTAGAACCAGATTGATACATAGCTATTTAATACATGGGGATATAAGGTAAATAGGATATTTAGCCAAGTCTTTAAATGAAAGAGCATTTTTAAAAAAGATTTTATTTATTTATTTGACATGGAAAGAGATCACAAGCAAAAGAGCCAGCAGGAGAGGGAGAAGCAGGCTCTATGCTGAACAGAAAGCCCAAAGCAGGGCTCCATCCCACGACCCTGAGATCATGAACTAAGCCGAAGGCAGACACTTAACTGACTGAGCCACCCAGGTGCCCTTAGATAAAACAACATTTAAAGAAAAGCTAAATCAAAAGTCATTTACCAAAAACCAATATAATTTTATCAAGACTAATTACTTGTTTTAAACTGACCCAATTAAACAAAAACCTAGACACTAGTAAAAGAACTGTTGACTAAAAAGCATGGTAGAAGATAAATTTTAGAAGGAGAGGTAGCAATTCCAAAACACCTGTCCAACCTCGTGAAAATTATCATGAAGTTCAGAGAGTAATCACAAAGAATTAGTACATGTACGTGCAATCTGCCCTCAGTAAGAAAACAGCAACTTACTGCGCTGAAGAAGGTAGTTTTTTGTTTGTTTTTGTTTGTTTTTTAGGGGGTTGTTTTTTGTTTTGTTTTGATTTGATTTACTTATTTGAAAGAGAGAGCATGTGCAGGTGCATGCACAGCAGGGGGAGCAGTAGGCAGAGGGAGAGGGAGAAGGGGGCTTGCCCAGCAGGGAGCCTGAAGCAGGGCTCCATTTCAGGACCCTAGGATCATGACCTCAACTGAAGGCAGACGCTTAACTGACTGAGCCACCCAGGCACCCCCGAAGCTATTGTTTTTAGAAGTGCCCAAACCTGGGACACCTGGGTAGCTCAGTCAGTTAAGCATCTGCCTTCAGCTAAGGTCATGATCCGAGGGTCCTGGGATCAAGTCCCACATTGGGCTCCTTGCCCAACAGGGAGCCTGCTTCTCCCTCTGCCTGCTGCTTCCTCTGTTTGTGCTTTCTCTCTCTTTCTCCTTAATAAATAAATAAATAAAATCTTTAAAAAAATAAATAAAAGTGCCTGAACTTCTTAAGCAAGAAATATTAAAAAACAAACGTGCTCTGGAAACAATAAAAATGTAAATTTGATTTAAAATTAACAGAAGATTCTGAATGCAATACAAGAATGTGAGTGATACACAGCAAATCTATAGTCCCTAAAGCTGCACTCATCAAAATGATTCCACTCAATATAAAAGTGAAAGAACAATTAACATCAACATTGTATCTTGTTTCCAGAATACAAAATTTAACTGCAATTTTTATAGCAAGTCTAACTATGACTTATGCAAATTCCTTAGGAAAAAAATGACCTTCCATTTTATACCTTGAAAAACTGGAACAAAAACACACTGATGGCTGAACTTTTGGTATAGATGTGAACTTTAAAACGTCATGTTTTGGACCCAATCTGAAGGATTCATGAACTTGACTGCTATCTGTGGTATCTGTTACAGTTACATGAGTGTATCTCAACAATTAGCCCAGATTACATAATATTACTAACCCAATAAGGTTTTATAAAATACTTGGATGAATGCTATTCTAGACTACAATCCTACTAACAATTTATTCTTTTTTTAAAAATCAGAATGTTGCTTTAGTAACCAAGAAACTTAAACTCAAATTAGTTGCCTGATTATGGTCATTAGCAATTCTCAGATATCTTATAGAAGGAAGTTCCTTGTTTCCTAGATTTTATTTTATCCCAACTTGTTGCTTTTATGTATTTTGTTTAGTCTACTGAACACCCAAATCTTTTAGAACCCAACTACAAATGATAGGTACTACTAGTCTGCCTTGATTAAGAAACCTCTTGGGTGCTAATGCATTGTCCTAAATACAGTGTCCAGGATTCTATTTTTTTTCTTTTAAGTTTTTATTTAAATTCCAGGTAGTTAACATATAATGTGTTATTGGTTTCAGTGGTAGAATTTAGTGATTCACCACTTACATCTAACACCCAGTACTCACCACAAGAGCCCTCCTTCACCCCCATCATCCACCAACCTCCCCTCCAACAACCCTCAGTTCGTTTCCTATAGTTAAGAGTCTGGTTTATGGTTTACCCCTCTTTCCCTCCCCCACTAGGTTCATCTGTTTTGTTTCTTAAATTCCACATATGAGTGAAATCCTATGGTATTTGTCTTTCTGTAATTTATTTTGCTTAGCATAGTTTACCCTAGCTCCATCCACATCATTACAAAAGGCAAAATTTCATTATTCTTTTGGTGTAGTTATATATTTCATTTCATATATATATTATCCATTCATCAGGTGAGGATGTGCAGAAAGAGGAATCCTCTTACACTGTTGGTGGGAATGCAAACTGGTGTAGCTACTCTGGACATTTGGGCTCTTTCTGTAATTTGGCTATTGTTGACAATGCTGCTATAAACATCAGGGTGCATGGGTCTCTTCGAATCAGTACTTTTGTATCCTTTCAGTAAATACTTCATAGTGCACTTACTGAATAAGAATAGTTCTATTTTTAATTTTTGAGGAACTTCAATACTGTCTTCCAGATGGCTGCACTAGTTTGCATTCCCACCAATAGTGTAAGAGGGTTCCCCTTTCTCTGATATCGCCTGGGATTCTTATTAAATCTTCACAGCTACAATGTGAGTTATAATACTATCGTCTCCATTTAGTAGAGAAGAAAACTGAGGCTGGAAAGGACAAATAACTATGGTAACAGGATATGAACCTTTGTGCTCTAAACTCTAGACCCAAACTTCCAATTGTCATTCTAAGTGGCCTGTCAGGGAAACAGGACAGAGCCTGGGTGGTAAGGTTGGTGAATGTCTGAATCTCCATCATGAGAGCACAGAAGTTACTCTCAGTAGACACATACAATTTATTTGAGTAATGAACTAATTGCTTTGATGATGAATTAGATAAGTCCTAAGCTCATTACTATATAATTATATCAAATTAATAGATTATAAAAATAAAAATGAGTGTTGTCATAGAAAACTGCATATATTTTATTTGGGTCAAAAATATCAGGGATCTTATTTCTGTACATGAAGATTAATAAATGAAGATTAAATAAATTATCAGAATAAATAAGATTAATGAGTGAACATTAGACTGAAATTTTTCACTGTTCAAGTTGTTTATAACCCAAATAAATATTTGGACTCTGAGCTATTAGAGACAATGGTTTCTTACTGATTAGGTATGTTTCCTTTACAAATCCACCCATGATTAAGAGTTAATACATTTCTTGGTTTTGAAAAATCTCTCCTTAAGAGTATTCTATAGAAAATACCTAAGAACATCTTCACAAAATTAATGTCATCGAGAAATCCAAAACAGAGGTAATTACATGTTTCATGTTTAACTTGGTTTTAATTGAAGTACTTCTTATCACACAGCTGGGTGCCATTAAGAAGGAGCTCTTACATCTGAGTCCATTTAATCTCTAGTATACAACTTTAATTCTATTAATTTTTTTTTTTAAGATTTTTATTTATTTATTTGACAGACAGAGATCACAAGCAGGCAGAGAGGCAGGCAGAGAGAGAGGAGGAAGCAGGCTGTTTGCAGAGCGGAGAGCCCAATGCGGGGCTCGATCCCACGACCCTGGGATCATGACCTGAGCCGAAGGCAGCGGCTTTAACCCACTGAGCCACCCAGGTGCCCCAAATTCTATTAATTTTAAACACCAGTTGTGCAGTGGTTTTGAAGAATACTGGGTGTGAAAAATTATTTCACTATTAAATCTCATTCCATAAAACTGTCCTACTTATTTCAGAAACAATAAAGGGTATCAAAGACTAGACGCCTATGTTGTTAGACACCAGTCAGATTCATTCTTTCCATATCTAGCCACATTACCTCTTCAAAGCAAAAGGCCAAATGGCACATCGAGCGATAATGTAATTATCACAATACAAAATTATGTAACATAATTTTGATTTTATCATACTAGTATAATTTTGAGTTTTCAAATCTCATCATGAAGATCAGCCATTTTTAATATTCTCATTGTTCCACAGAAAATACAATATTTTAATGAATGCTATCTCTTATTTCAGTGCAGTAAAAATGATAGCACTAGAAATCACAAGCAGAGCAGTAAAATAATGCATTGAAGAGTAGGTCCAACTGGCAATGTAAATGTGTAATTTGAATAAAATTAAAGCATACTGATGTTAACATAATCAAATGCAACCGGGCTTTAGGTTTTATGGAGAAAACTATGTCAATGTATGGACAATTACACTGAGTCACATAAAACCGATTACTGCATCAACATGCTATTAAAGAATGAAAGTAAATTAAACATGGCCAGATTATAAAGCATCTGAACAGGATTTAAATACGAATCAAAATTATCTATTTGGCACATAATAGGCATACAACACATATTTGTTAAATGAATAAACATGAAAGGTAAAAACATATATATTTATTTTTCTCTCAGTCACCAGACAATATTGTTACTCCAGGGATTGAGGCCTAGAGGTTAACTCCCAAGAGCCTCACAGGGGCCCTTTATTGCCTTAGTGAATTGCCTTTGATCTAGGACCCAGTGGTCAACTTTGAAGACACTGCAATCTAAATACAGGACACTGAATGCCATCAATCTCCTCAGAAACCAACTCCCTTTAACCAAGATAATGAGACTTCTTTGTAAAAAATACAATGTTAATTTATTCATTTCTAAGGAGACATTTCATGCCATAATCTTTAAATTTTCCCCCTCGAGGTACATCTATACAGGAAACCAGATCTTAAACTGAAGGTTCACTGGTGGTCCTGGAATGGAAGAAGTAAACTGTAATGGCTTTGGTCTACAACAGTATGATATGTCCATTTTATAAGGTTGTCTTAAGGGACTGATGGTTGAGAACTATGTCCGCTAAAGTACCCTCTCTTGAATATTACTAGAGTTTGCCACTACAAGTTTTCTCTTCTTCTTTCTTTCTTTTCTTTTCTTTTTTTTTTTAATTTTTATTTATTTATTTGACACAGAGAGAGAGATCACAAGTAGGCAGAGAGGCAGACAGAGAGAGAAGGGGAAGCAGACTCCCCGATAAGCAGAGAACCCGATGCAGGGCTCGATTCCAGGAGCCTGAGATCATGACCTGAGCCGAAGCAGAGGCTTAACCCACTGAGCCACCCAGGTGCCCCCTTTCTTTCTTTTCTAAGATTCAAATAACCACTCCCTTTCTGATTAACAATTTTTCATTAAATGTCTAATGAGTAGTATCAGGCATGTTTATCTCATTACCCAACAAGAGGTTTGTTCTGACTCATTATGTCTTGTACCTACAACTTGAATTTAAAGTATATCTCCATTTACTCTAAAATACATCTTGGGGAAACTCTTAACCTTTCTCAGATTACTGTATCTAACTGAAAATGGGCACACTTCTACCACAGCACCATGTAGAATCATGTGCTCACTTGCATGTCTAAAAGTTTCTGCTTTAACTTGTAAGGACATAAGCATAACGGGAAGGAGAGAATACATGATTTTAGAATTTACTGACATCAAAGATTCTTGGATCACTGGGTACTTTAAAATGACTCCTGGATTTTGCCATCTTCTTCTCTGCAATCCCAATAGTTGGGGAAAATAAGAAAACCCTCTGCCCAGTCACCCATACCCAAGGAAGAAGTAGAAGGAATAGTGATCACCCCCTACCAGACTGATAGTTACATGTACTACTCTCCTTTGACATAAGTATCATCAATATTTTAAAAATTATATTAGGTTGGAGGTTAGATTACCCACAATGAGGTTTTCATATCTCTGTCAGTAGTTAATTGTGTAATATTTGGCACATTATCTAATCTCATTTGTAAATAGGGTTACATAGTTATCAGTTCTTAATGCCATTATATTTGTAGCATTGACACAATACTATCAGTAATCATGGCTAATTAACCCAGTGACTCTTGAATGGGTAGTGGGAACACAAATTAAGGAAGAAATGTATTAGATTTTCAAAGCTGAAGGAGAAAACACACATATCTTTGATAAACCATTAACTGAGGAAGACTGGATACAGTTTGCAACTTTTCTCAAATACTAACGATTACTAGAGCTCTCTTAGGTCACAGAATTCATAATGTCTTTTATACCCGAAAGGTAAAGAAAAATAGATGCCAGTGGATATCAAGAATCAGTAGACTATAGTAGGTTTGGTCTCTCCATTTTCCCCCTATATTATACTTCTACTTAATAACTGCTGAATACAGAAATGATTGCTTGATATAGAATCGTGACTTCTTGTAACTCATGAGCTAAAATAATGATTTTAATTTAAAATAATTTAAAATAATGATTTGACATCAAATTAAATTTGGGTTAAAATTCCATCAATTTTTTTTTCTTAAGGTGTTCTCATTCTTATAACAAATAGATGGATTAACATTTATATGCAAACACTTTATTGGGGAAAAAAATCGGAATTTAGTTATGTCTCTGGCCAGAAAAAAAATAGAACAGCTTTCCATTACTACACTTATGACTGATTTCAAACATGGAAGGGAGAGAGTCAAATACGAGGCAATGTGGAGCTCAAGTCACAAAACAAATATTTTCCAATTTTTTTATACCAATGGTCAATCATTAATCTCTTTTAACCTTGGTTAATGTACTAGTCAAATATGGAAAAAGTAACAAGTAGAGAAGGAAATGTGATGCTTTCTAAATTGAATTAATATTCATAATATTTATAATGTATGTGAATGGTTGGCAGACAACAAAAATGGGGGGTTGGATTCTCTTCCTTTTTCCTCCTTAACGTCTTCTTCTCACCCTCCTTTTCCTTCTCTTTCTCTCACTCTTCCTTCTCTATATTATTATTAAAATCTAATATACCAAATTGGGAGTTTGGATGGGAGGAAGAAATTAAACCCTAATTCACGCCATAATGTTTCTACACATGTGCCAGTTTGATAGGAAATGGTAGTCCTAATTAAACTAAGTAGTCCCATCTGGATAAATAAAAACAAGTTAATAATGAAAAGTATATTGCGCATCACTGACTTGCATATATGAAAATTTCTTTCCAAATTAGCTCCTCTTTCTGACTGTCCACTTTTGGGTAATGGCATAAAATCTTTCACTCAGGATTAAAACCTTCGGTTTATGTTTGCTTGTTTGTTTTTCTCTTTACTTCAGCACATTCCATTACATGCAGCCCACAATAATTAATGTGGATTATACCTGCTATCCTCTCACATCCACTGCTATGATCCATTTCTAGCTCTGACTTTCTCTTGCGTGGACTTTTCTAGCAGCTTCCTAAATGTGCTGTGTTTTAATAAGCATGGACACCCTCACTTCCCATCCTTGTGAGATATAAATCTGAATGGACAATAATTCAAAATGATAGGTTGGTAAGTGATAAAAAGACCATACAGAAAGAATGCTAAATCATTAATTAGGGCTTCCTGCATGCTAGGAATTATTGTTTTTGTTGTTGTTTTAAGATTTTACTTATTTGACACAGAGAGAAAGATCACAGGTAGGCAGAGAGGCAGGCAGAGAGAGAGAGGAGGAAGCAGGCTCCCTCCTGGGAAGAGAGCCCGAAGCGGGGCTCGATCCCAGGACCCTGAGATCATGACCTGAGCCGAAGGCAGAGGCTTTAACCCACTGAGCCACCCAGGCGCCCCGGAATTATTGTTTTTAATCCTTAGTAAAACTTAGTAAACTTAGTAAAACTTGGACGATTTCTAGTAGTTTAGATTTACCTGGCTTATTTTTACTACAGAATTTTTGTGGCAATATAAAAAAATCTTGCCAAAGATTATAGTGATGAGTTTCTGCTTAGTGTCAAAGAGAACTTGTACTGGGGCGCCTGGGTGGCTCAGTGGGTTAAAGCCTCTGCCTTCGGCTCAGGTCATGATCTCAGGGTCATGGGATCGAGCCCCGCATCGGGCTCTCTGCTCCGCGGGGAGCCTGCTTCCTCACCCTCTCTCTCTGCCTGCCTCTCTGCCTACTTGTAATCTCTGTCTGTCAAATAAATAAATAAAAATCTAAAAAAAAATGTATAAAAAAAAGAGAACTTGTACTATTAATCTGTGAGTACATTCATTCATGTTTTCAATTTTAATATCCACTCTGTCCCTGGTTCTTGATTTCCGCTGTTACTATTTCACACTATATTCCAAGTTCTACTTATGTTTTTTTTAATTTTTTTAAGATTTTATTTATTTATTAGTTAGAGAGAGAGAGCGAGCGAGTGCGAGCACAGGCAGACCGAGAGGCAGGCAGAGGCAGAGGGAGGAGCAGGCTCCCTGCTGAGCAATGAGCCCGATGTGGGACTCGATCCCAGGATGCTGGAATCATGACCTGAGCCGAAGGCAGCCGCTTAACCAACTGAGCCACCCAGGCGTCCCCAAGTTCTACTTATTTTAATGGCATCACAAAGATTGAAAGTGAAAGGATGTTACTTTGCTGGATGGCTGGGCGAATCAGTGATTGACAAATAAAGGTAAAAGCCCACAAGATATATTTTCCATTGCATTTCTTAGATTTCAACAGCAGCAAGTATTCACAGCTAAAATATTCACTTAATTTCAAAGGATTTTAAATTATTCAGATAGCTAGAATTTTAAATTTGTATTCTACTTACTTCTGAAAATGTTTGAAGTGAACTGCAAAAAATAAAATCTACAATATGTTTTCCAAAAATAGTAAATCGTGTACTGGATAGGTATAATCTGATTTGACTCAGTAACTGAACATCTACTAGGTAGTGGGCTCTTAGATACAAAGATGAATAAGCAGGAGTGCCTGGGGGCACCTGGGTGGCTCAGTGGGCTAAAGCTTCTGCCTTCGGCTCGGGTCATGATCTCAGGGTGCTGGGATCAAGCCCTGCATTGGGCTCTCTGCTCCGCCGGGAGTCGGCTTCCTCCTCTCTCTCTACCTGCCTCTCTGCCTACTTGTGATCTCTGTCTGTCAAATAAATAAATAAAATCTTTTTAAAAAAATAAAAAAAGACAGGAGTGTCTGGGTGGCTCAGTGAATTAAGCCTCTGCCTTTGGCTTAGGTCATGGTCCCAGGGTTCTGGGATCTAACCCTGCATCAGACTCTCTGCCTGCTTCTCTCTACTCTCTCCTGTCTCTCTGCCTGTTTGTGATCTCTCTCTCTCTTTCTGTATCAAATAAATAAATAAAATCTTTAAAAAAATGAATAAGACAAGTCTCTGCCTTCTAATTTACATGGTTTAAATCAGGAGACAGACACAAATAACAACTACGATGTAGTATATTACCACATGTATTAAACTACATAAGAAACAATTTCAGATTCTCGATGGCTTAAAAAGTAAGAAACAATTTCCTGCACACAGGTTCAGTGGATCTAGCCTTGGCTGGGCTTGGCAGCATTGCACTAGCCTTTGGAACATCTGGGCCTGTCTCTAGCCATGGGACTGGAAAGAGATCTGTTCAGTGTTTCTCCTGTCCTCTTTTCACTAGTGGCCACATGGAGCATTTTCTTTTCATGGAGAATGATACTGGTACAACAGAACAAGCCAAATTATGCAGGCCCATTGAATACCTTTGTTTGCTTCAAATCTCCTCAGACCCCTTTGGCCAGAACAAGTCACATGGCTAAGCTCATGCATTGCAGGAGTGTATACAAACCTCAAGAATGAGACAGAGAAGAGTAAATGTCTGCCAAACAACTCAATTCATGACTGCACTATATAGAAAAGGAAACTCTTAAGTAGGCTTCCAGTCTGAGCTCGGACTTTATTGTACAATCAAGTGGGACACTTTTAAAGATACTTGTCTTTCTTCCTCCCAAATTACCTCTCTTGCCTTGACTTCTGTTTTAAATGATAAGAATAAGAATCAGATGAGGTCCTGTTCCAGGACACTGATTAAGCTCCATTTATTGGTATGTATTTTAGCAGACAAATGATCTGGCTCCCTCAGGCACCCACAACTTTCCCAGTTCAGCGAGCCCACATTGTCTTTGATGTTCTTTTTTTGTTTTTAAGATTTTATTTATTTATTTGACAGGCAGAGATCACAATCAGGCAGAGAGGCAGGCAGAGAGAGAGGAAGGGAAGCAGGCTTCCTGCTGAGCAGAGAGCCCAACTCGGGGCTCGATCCCAGGACCCTGGGATCATGACCTGAGCCAAAGGCAGAGGCTTTAACCCACTGAGCCACCCAGGTGCCCCATCTCTGATGTTCTTCTACTCCTTGACAAACTGACTCAGGAACAGAGGGCTATTAGCAGGTTATGTCAATTTTATTCATCCTTGACCTTATCATTCATTGAACATGCCCATGTTTGGGGTTCAAAAGATGGTTTATGTTAAGATTTTCGAATCTGTTCTTGGAGGAGAAAGAGTGTTTTTTCCTCCATATGAAAAAGCCTATGAAAGTATAAAACTGCACCAGAATTAAAAAGGCAAGGAAGATTTTAATAAAGACTATTTCAGCACAGGAGAGATAATGAGCTCGGTTCCCTTTAAAAAGGGGGCTGCTGAGTTCTTAAGAACTAAGGTCTTGGGCCATCAAAGACTCTAATTTTACTAATTTAGCTTACTGAAAGGTAAAGTAAATTTTCTCTTCCATCACAGGAGGTAGTTTCACAACTTGGAGCAAGGGCTCACTGAAGTTAGCCTCCCACCCTCCCACAGAGACTGGGAAATAGGGACGCTATCTTTTTGGATTATTACATTTCAGTGGGATGGATCCCAGGTTCTTGAAAAAGACACTCCATGGAATACCTGAGTCTTAAAACTAGAAAGAAGTTTTTGTTTTGTTTTTTTTTAATTTTATTTATTTATTTGTCAGAGAGAGAATGAGCACAGGCAGACAGAGTGGCAGGCAGAGGCAGAGAGAGAGGGAGAAGCAGGCTCCCCGCCGAGCAAGGAGCTCGATGTGGGACTCGATCCCAGGATGCTGGGATCATGACCTGCCTGAGCCGAAGGCAGCTGCTTAACCAACTGAGCCACCCAGGCGTCCCTAGAAAGAGGTTTTTAAAAGAGTTTTATGTATTTTTCAAAGGGACAGAGAAAAAAAACTACAATATAAATTTTCAAATGCTCTAAAAACAACAACAAAAAAAACCCAACAAATAAAAAAAAGAGGTCAGGGGCTTATAGTCAGGAAGAAACATGTCTAAACTTTAATCAAGGTGAAGGGAATGTTGAAAACTCTTGGTCAAGCCACAGGTTCAAACCTAGAGACTCTTGTGCTAGGGACTCATGTAGAAGTCAAGACCATAAAGCAATACCTTCTTGTTATTTGCTACTTTTCCTCCTACATACATCTCCTTCAAGAAATTTATGAGGAAGAAGGTTACTTAGATATTTCTAGGTGCTGTGGCTATATAATCATCTTAACACAAAAAAAAACTAAACAAAATTCATCCTTTACTTGAACATATTTTTTTTTTTAAGATTTTATTTATTTATTTGACAGAGAGAGTGAGCACAGGCAGAGAGAGTGGCAGGCAGAGGCAGAGGGAGAAGCAGGCTCCCTGCTAAGCAAGGAACCCGATGTGGGACTCGATCCCAGGAGGCTGGGATCATGACCTGAGCTGAAGGCAGCTGCTTAACCAACTGAGCCACCCAGGCGTCCCTACTTGAACATATTTTAAATAGATGAAAGAAATAAACTGATTTCTACATTATCTACAAAAATGATTATTGATCAGTGTGCAGAATGGGGACTGGAAAGGCAAGGAAATCACTAAGAGGGAAAGATAACTTTTACTACAGCATTAAGAGTAGTGACTGAAAAGAAAGGGGCATTTTTTTTTTTAATGGTAAAACTGACAACATTTAGAAAGAGGTTGGATTAACGTGATATGAAGGCTTCCAAGTTTTTAACTTGGGTGGCCAGGTGAGCATTTGTCAGCTCTTTTATATTTGATAGCAATAAATAATTTTTCAAGGATCTATTAAAACATCCTACCCCAAAATGCTATCTTAAGGATAGGAGAGACCAAAAACATCATCAATTAAGTATGTCACCAGGGTAGAAATTCCTTCCTTACCATCACAAAGATGATTATACTTTCACTGAGAAGTGTTTGTTCCAGTGATGGGAAGATTACTGCTTTCTAATAGGTTGGGAAGATATAGCTTTCTAATAGGTTGATTTTAATTATTAGCTACTCAAATGTTATAATGATATGAAATTTTCTGTTCTTCATATATAATTTCTAGACCCTTTACCACCAACCCTAGCTCTTTTTCTTTTTATATTCCAGGGTTTGTTTTTTTGTTGTTGTTTTTTGTAAGGAGATTTCTGAAATCAAATTGTTGAAACATAATATATTACTTTACAATCAGCTGATGGCTCCTCCTCTTTAAATAAGTTGCTGGTCTTAGCTTTAAGTCAACTAGAATTTTTATAAAAAAATTTATATAAAATAGTCAAGTTTTTTCTCTAGAAACCTCTAACAGGTTTTCCTACTCATTAGCATCAGAGAACATTCCTTTTTTTCTGGGTTTGAAATGATTTAGTTACTATTTCTTCTAAAGATTTAGTTTAATGTTCTATATATGGAACCTCATTTTTGTTTTAATTTCAGCCTTTAGTTTGTCTCCTCACTCTCTTCAGGGTATCTTGTTAATCTAAAAACTGTTAAACACTGCTCAAAACATTTTAAATTCCAGATTTTGTTGTTTTGTCCATCTCCTTTACTAAATTTTCATCCTCTCTAGTCAGCCAAGTGTAAAATGCCATTTCTCAAATTGCTACATATTTTTCTTTAGACAATTGATGGCTTGTATTTATGACACTTGTGCTTGTTTACTAACAAACACCATAGATCTCACAGGCTGTTCATATGAGTAGACACTTTCTGAAATTTTCGATTCTTATTTTTCCTCTTCATCTTTCATCTTAGACTTTTTGTTAGGAAGTTTCTGAGAAAGCTGTCTTTCATTAATCTATTCATCCTTCCATTCTTATATTGTATATTTTGTCCTGACGACAAAATGCTAGACAGTGGCACAAAAAGATAGTGAGGAACATACTTTACACTATGGGAGATGGGAGATCACATCTTAACAGAACACAGGAATTTTATAATAGTAAGTCAATGTGGTAAATGTTACAACAGAGATACATACAAGGGGGAAAACAACAGGGTCAACAAAGGCTTTCCAGCAAAGGAGTTCATTGCCTCTGAAAAACAAGTCTGTCAGGCTATAGAAGGAAAAATTATTCAGGCAAGCTAATCTATATTTGCTGAGTGTTAGCTTTTTTTCATACAGCACACTACAAACTTCTAAAATAACATTCTAAATGCCTTGCTCTCTGCTTTGTATTTTGTTATAACAGCTCTGGCTCATTTCTCTGGTGGCCTATCTTCTTCTACTCAAACAAATGGTCAGGAATTTTATATATTTTGTTGAATTTATTCAACTTATTTCATATTACCTAACTCAGAATATCATAAAGATGCCTGTCATATCAAAGATAATCATGAAATATGTTCAATTTGTTTTGAAGAAAGGAATCAACTTTAGTTTGGCCATAGTTTTGGACAATGTAGTATAAAGAAGGAAAGAAATTAGGAGAGTGATGTCAGCAAGATGGTGGAATAGGAATTTTGAGTGCTTGTTCCTCACAGAAAAGTGATTTTGACAACCACTCACAAATGAGAGTACCATTTTTTGTAGCTGGAGAATCTAGCAGAGTGGCCACAGCACTCTGTTGAATCCAAAAATCTGAGAATAGATGCATTGAAGAGGAAAAGAAGAACAATTTCACTTTACATATCTCACCTCTCTTCCAAGAAGAAAACGGTATGAAGAGAGACCCCATATACCCAAGATTTTTCCAGTAGGGAAAGTGAGAGTGTAGTGAGCCCAGCTTCTCCAGCCATATGGGACATTGCCCAAGAGACCCACTTCTTTCTTGCCCCACCCAGAAGACTGGGGAGATTAGCAGACTGAATAGTCTAGGAGTAGATGGAGCAGGGAAAAGGGGAGCGCACAGCAGCGGGGGTACAAAACTCAAAAGAGTTTTGGTTTCTACTAAATGCCTTACGAACTCCACCAAGAGGGCTTCCCATGAACCTAGTAGGACATATCATCTGCAGACCTCTTTATAGGTAGCCCACATTGCCCCTCCACACTGTAATCAGTACCTCAGCAGAAGGCATTTGCAAACCTTTACAGACCATACACAAGCACATGCAGAGAGCTGCTTGACTTTGCTGGACTTGGGGAAAGAAACACATAACCTTGAACACTTCAGGACAGTGATCAAGGGAAATTAAATGTGAGGTTCTCAGCACCTACACTGGCTTTATGGAACTGAGAAAAGGTATATAATCCTGTATAATCTACTTCTGGGTATATACCCAAAGGAAATGAAATTAGGATCTTAATGAGATATTTGTACTCCCATGTTCGCTGAAGCACTATTCACAAAAGCCGGAAGTGGGAATAACCCAAATATCCATGGCAGATGAGTGGATTAAAAAATGTTAGATAGGTAAACATATTTAGATCTATATAGATATATAATGGAATATTACTAAGCCTTTAAACTGAAGAAAATTTTGTCATTTGCAACAACAAATCTTGAGGATATTATGCTAAATGAAATAAGCCCATCGTAGAAAAACAAATACTGCATGACCTCACTTACAGGTATGGTTCAGAAAAATCAGACTCATAAAAGTACAGAGTGTAACTGGTATTTACCAAGTCCTGACTGTTGGGGGACTTGGGAAGATGTCATCACAAGGTACAGATTTTCAGTTACGTCAGGTAAGTAAGTTCTGGAGATCTGATGTACAGCGCGGTAACTCTAGTTAATAATGATGTATTGTATACTTGAAATTTGCTAAGAGAGTAGATTTTACATGTTCATACCCCCCTCCACCCGCCCGCCCAAACAGTAACTATGTGAGGTGACTGACATGTTAATTAGTTTGACTGTCCCAATTATTTACAATGTATGCATATGTCCAAACATCATGTTGTACACCTCAAATATATAAACTTCTAATTTGTCATTTATACTTCAAACTGGGGAGGAAGCAAGAAGAGAGTAAGACACTGCAAAAAGTTTATCTGTTTTATAAAATAAATATTTCTAAAGTACTTGATTCTTCTCTTGAAAGTCTATGCTGAGGTACATATTCCTTTTATTTTTAATGTAGTCGTTTCTTGGTGGATGAATTATGTCTGTGAAGCTGAGTCTACTTAACTGAGTTGTTCCCACACCATAATGAAAGAAAGGGATGCCAGTACATGGAACTAAAAATTTTGCCTGCCTTTGAATGTTCATGACAAAACAAAAGCAATAAGAAAGCAACATCAGCAGAACATACAAAAGCAGCAAAAAAGAATTGCCAATCATTCCATAACCTTAAGGAAATTTACTCATTGAAAATAAAGTGAAAATTTATCCTTAGTGCTTACAGAAAAGAACAGTGCTCAAATTTGGTCCCCCCATTGGAATGAATGCTTTCTCGACAGGATAACAAATGAAAATTGGATCAGGGACACATTTTCAATGAAAAAGACACACTGCCAGATGGCTTCTTGGCAAAGGAAAGGGAAGAGTTGATTAAACTGTCATGTGATGACTTCAAATTCAGCAAAGTGCAGTTTAGCAACTTTTCTTTGAGGAGGATAAAGAAGGACATTCAGGTACTAGGCTTGGTTTTGATGATAAGTTTCAAGATTACTTTGCAGCTTCATTGGTTTTCTGCCATTGTTCTCAATAAGGGAAAACACAAAACTAATCTCAACCAAGAACAAAATTTCTGCTGAACACAACTCAAGTTTCTCCAGGACTAATTCTTTGAAACCTTGGTGCTAAATGCACTCATCATAAAGCATGTTTTACTTTTCAAGAAAAACATAATGTGCATGCTCATTTACAGACACTGTTACCTCCAGGTGAATTCAAATTTTATGCCTCTTATCAGATAAAAAGGGGCTACCATAAAATATGAACCAAAATACAAATATGTCTCCTAGGGGCTTGTTACTCTGTTTATGTAGGGAAGGAAAAATAATTTTCCCTCTACTTCTCTGGGCTCTTGGCTGAGAATTCCTGTAACACAGGACAGATGAACAGAACAATAAACAGAAGCTTGATGTCATATATGCCTCCCGTATACAAAGGAGATCCCCAGAAAGACTGTGCAACTCTCAAAAATGGCCCAAATCATCACTTTAAAAAAAAATTTGAAGGGTTTGTTTACTTATATGAGAGGGAGAGAGAGCATGACGGGGAGAGAGAGGAGCAGAAGGAAAGGAAGAAGCAGACTCCCTACTAAGCAGGAAGCCCAAGGAGCAGGGCTCCATCCCTGGACCTTGAAACCATGAGCTGAGCCAAATGCAGCTACTTAACCAACTGAGCCACCCAGGTGCCCCCAAGTCACCACCATTTCCAGATAAAGATAAAACATGCTGGGGTGAGGGAGGCCAGGTAATGGAAGGTTACTAGGAGAGGCACAGTAAATGGGTTATGGCTGCTATGTAGATTCAAGTCCATGCCTTCTCCAGTGATGATCGTTTATAGAGATTTAGTCATCTTCCTATTCCTAGTATGGAGAGGGAGATCCACTTAAAATGGAGATTTCTCTTATAAAGGTAAATGTCTCTTACATTACAGGGTAACTTCCACCTCTGGTTCTGAGAGCTTTTCCTGTGTCTGCAGCCTTGCAGAAATAATCAGCCCCAAATAATCCTTATGCCAAAAAGTGTATTTGGAGATGGTAAATGCTACTTCTTGTCAATCATCTTTCCCCCTTCTTCTAATAGGAGAGTACTAATTTGCTTCCCTAACTGTACTGACCCCATATGCAAGAACTGTCAATTAGACAGTTTCTAATGCACCTGGCTTGGGAGGGCCAACAATACACACACTTGGATTTTGTGCTTGGTGCAGGGTTGGGCATACAACAAGCAGGCCAGTCAGCATCAATCTTGGAACTAGAATGGATGTTGGGAGAAGGTGTCTCCCTTCCTGATGCTCCTGGATACCAAAAGCATGCTAGACAATTGCTGCCACAGAGTGAAAGCCTGCCTGAGAATAAAAGAAGATACAGAAAGCAGAGAAAAAAGTGAGAGGAAAAGCCAGACATACTTCTCATGGCATTGCTTCCATGCCAGGCTGCTGCTTCACTTAAAAGCACCTCTGATTTTCAATTATAATCCACTTAATATTTTTTTCTTTAATTATTGGGATTGTCTTTAAAAAAATAATAGTGTCTTGACTAATACACTAAAAATCTCTATTTGGGAGGTGGACCACCTGTATTTTTGTTAAAAAGACAAGATATTTATACCAAACTAAGTAAAAAGCATCCCAGAACAATTTCTCTAATAGAGCAATAGTCTGCAGAGTCGCAGATCTTTGAGGTAAGACACTATATCATACACAAATTTTTATCTCCTCATAGTGTAGGGCTCATAAGACTTTTTGAATCTAATTGAATACTGGATTCCCTGCCTATAAAATATTATATATGAACTCATCAGAGAACACAGTTTGTACCTATTAAACTCATGAATAAATTATTTCTTATCCCACTGCAGTTTATTTTTGCCTTTAAGTGTTTTCATTTTGTTCTCTTATTCTTGTATGACTCCATAACTTCTGGCATTGGAAAAATAATAATTAGATATTCAATTAGAGAGTGTCCACAGACTTAAATTCTTCTATTTATATTTTAGAGAAAACTCCATGAAAACATATATGAGAATTTTCATTCATAATTGTAATACTTCATGAACGTCATCATAACACTGTTTTTCCTTAGCATCTTTGTACTGAGTAAATTACTTTTATATGTATTATTTCATTTGCCCTCTGTACCTCCTTTTCAAGGAACCTACTATGTTATTACATGCTTGAAAGAACATCACCCAGCCACAAAGTCATCAACAAACAAACCCCAATCAAATAAAAAATGCTTTCACAGTTGTTGTTATTAAATATTCAATAAAACAATGTTTTACTGAAGTTTTCACAGCAGAAATGGAGAAAATTTACATCACATGACACTGAAATTTTCAATTAAGAAAACGTAATTAGACATCCTTTCAACTTTCTGTTTTGAAGTCACAGTCTGTTCTCCCTTTACACGGCACTTTCCTTAACTCCTGCCTCACCCTGCAACCTCTCTCCCCTACTTAAACAGAGAAACTTGGCTCTATCCCCACCCCTACATCCTTTATATCACTCATTAAAAGAATCCAAATGTCATGAAACATACTTGTCAAAGCTTAATATGCACATGCATCACCTGGAAATCTTGTTAAAATGTTGATAACAATTTAGTGTTTTGGGGAGGGTAACCGTTTGGGATTTTGCATTCCTAAAAGCCCAGATGACACAGTTTTTGTAAATCTGAGGATGACACTTGAGTAGCCAGGCTAGAGAACTGAGGATGATATTAATTAACAAAACCTCTTTTCTCCATTTCTACCACCAGTTTGTGCCAGTCTGTTTTTATGGGGTACAATTTGCTCATCTATAAAATGGAAATATATATGGTCAATGGTACACAGTAATTGCGAAGTTTAAATAAGCTTTTGTACTGAAAATGCTTCAGAAATTGTGAGCAATGACATAAATGTAAGATGTTACGTATTCAAATTCTATGTACGTATCTGTGCCATTACCCACCAAATAATTGCAGAGAGTCTCCTAGTGCAAGATCCTGTGTTAGGTAATGAAATGACATCAATGAACTATCAAGACAATCTCTCCTGTTAAAAACTTAGAATCTGGTAGGAAAGCAAGATGTTAGCATATTACAAAGTGAATAAATTAATTACAAATGGTGATCTCTTCTTTTTTTTTTTTTTTAAAGATTTTTATTTATTTATTTGACAGACAGAGATCATAAGCAGGCAGAGAGGCAGGCAGAGAGAGAGGAGGAAGCAGGCTTCTGGCTGAGCAGAGAGCCTGATGTGGGGCTCGATCCCAGGACCTGGGATCATAACCTGAGCTGAAGGCAGTAGCTTTAACCCACTGAGCCACCCAGGCACCCCAAATGGTGATCTCTTCTTATAAGAAAAAGTGTACCACAGGGATGACTGGGTGGCTCAGTTGTTAAGAGTCTGCCTTCAGCTTGGGTCCTGATCCCAGGGTCCTGGGGTCAAGCCCCGAATTGGGCTCCCTGCTCAGGGGAAGCCTGCTTCTCCCTCTCCCACTCCCCCTGCTTGTGTTCCTGCTTGTGTTCCCTCTCTCCCTGCATCTCTGTCAAATAAATAAATACAATCTTTAAAAAAAAAAAGAATGAAAAATTGTATTACGGCATGTGACAGTGACCCCTGACCTACTCTGGGAGTCACATTTGCCTGATTTTTGACATTTCAGCAATAATTAACAAAGAAAAGAATAGGAAGTAACCGGGCAGAAGAAACAGGTTAACACTATGCAATAGAAATCACATGGTTTGTTCATCGAACTATTTTAATATTCAACCCCTTGTGATTTTTGTTTCTTTCACATTTATTATTATAATGTATTGTGTAATTGATTGCTTTTTATTTCATTTTATTTTTAGAGAAGAAAAACTGAAGTTCTTTTACAATCAAAACTACAAAATGGCTCCCAAATCTTAATTCATAGTCAGTTTATTGACTATACAAGGGTACAACCTATAAACCTACTTTCCCAGATCTCTTTTTTTTTTAAGATTTTATTTATTTATTTGACAGAGATCACAAGTACGCAGAGAGAGTGGGAGAAGCAGGCTCCCCGCTGAGCAGAGAGCCAGATGCGGGGCTCTATCCCAGAACCATCGGATCATGACCTGAGTCGAAGGCAGAGGCTCTAACCCACTGAGCCACCCAGGCGCCCCTCCCAGATCTCTTTTAATGTCAGACTCACCTTGTTGTAATAAGTCACATTATTAGAAGAGTCTCTGAAGCACATTTTTTTGTTGTTGTTGCCATAATTCTAGTTTTAATTTCAAAGTTCTTAGAAGTTTATATTAGAAACAAAGGAAAGGAACATGAAAAAGGTGGAAGAAATAGCAAATTTATTGGGGGTTATTCTCATGAAAGATAAAGGGGAAAGATAAAGGGGAGAAGGCGTAAAGGTAAACAGGGCGCCTGTAGACCAAAATGGTGGTGGAACACTGAGAAAGTAGACAGAGAAAGGAAAATTTTTTAGGAAGAACAGCTCTGAGAAAGACGCTGCCAGCCTGGTGGAGAAGGATGATACAAATACTACCCCTGTACTGGGCACAAGTGGTGAGTCCTTCTAACATTACCTTGTTCAATCATTGCCTGGGGCTATGAGGAAGTACCTGGTAGCAGAGACAGATCCCGATGACATCTTCAGAAAGAAGGAAATCTTGCCATTTGCAATGATGTAGATGGAACTAAAGTGTATTATGCTAACCAAAATAAGCCAGTCGGAGAAAGACAAATACCATATGATTTCACTCATATGTGGAATTTAAGGAAGAAAACAGATGAACATAGGGGAAGGGAAGGAAAAATAAAATAAGATGAAAACAGAGAGGGAGACAAACCACAAGAGACTCTTAACTATAGGAAACAAAAAATAGCTCTGGAAACTCCTAAAGGCACACTATAAGTGGGAGAATCTTTATTCATGAAAAGTTTCCAGAACATTGGGTAAAGTCCCTGGGAGACTGTGGTTGTTTTTGCCTGGACCTGTTTTCATAGCCATTCCCAGCTCAGTTATGTGTGCTGACCATGTGGAATACGAGCTTCACTGCCCAAGGAATGCTATCATGACTTGCAGCTGAAGCAAAAGTGCATGCTGAGCAGCACGGTCAGCAAAGTAGCACACTCAATAAAAGAACTGGGGAAAGCCTTCAGTTCTGCCATTCTCAGACTGCAGTCCCATTTGGGGCTATCAGTTGACCTGCCATCTATTCTACCGGGAAACTAAAGGAATGAAAGAGCAGTAGAAGAGTGAGACAAACTCAAGGCGACTAGCAGGATGCATGTACATGCAGGGGAGATCCAAGAGGACAGAGTGGAAAGCAAATGTCAAAAGAGACTTGAAGTTGTCAGAACATTACATGTGCTCCCAACCAAACACAGATCTATCTGCAGAGGGCAAAAATCACACAGGTTCCCAGTGTTTGAGCACAACTTCTAACCAATCAGTAGCTGACCATTGGGGCATATGGATGCAGGAACCCCAGGAAGACAGCCTAAAACATCAAAAAGAAAAAGAAGAAAAAAAAGCAAAACAAAACTGAGCAGAGACATTTGCTACTGCAGAATCCATACTAGCTATAATATATTATCTAACATGCTAATTTTCAACAAAAGACTATGAAACATAACAAGGAAACAGAAAATATGACCTACACTCAAGAAATACAGCAGTTAATAGAAACTACCTCTGAGTGGGGACAGATGCTGACTAAAATAAAGACTTTAAAGCAGAAATTACAAATATATTCAAGAATTAAAAGGAGCCATGTTTAAAGATTATAGAAACATGTGGTCAATAAACAACACAGAGAGAATCTCAATAAGGAAACAGAAATGATTTAAAAGGAATCAAATGGATATTCTAAACTTGGAAAGTACTATAGCCAAAATAAAAATAGACTGGCCCAAGAGCATATTTTAGAAGGCAAAAGAAAGAAGCATCAAACTCAAAGATGGGTTTATTTCATTTATCCAATCTGAAGACAGAAAGAAAGATTTTTTAAAAAGGAAGAGAGCCTCAAAACCTATGGAAGAAAATGAACCATACCAACTTACATAAAATAGGAGTCCCAGAAGTAAGGAAAATAAAACTATTTTAAAATGGACTAAAATTCCCCAAATTTGATGATACGCATTAATTGACAAAGCCAACAAGCTCAAAAAACTTCACATGGGACAAAGATATATCTACATCTGGATACATCATAGACAAACTGCTAAAAAACAAAGGTTAAAAAATTGTGAAAGCAGCAAGAGAAAGATGACTAATCATGTACAACAAAACAACAATATGATTAACTGCTAACCTCTCATCAGAAACAATGAAATACAAGAAGGTAGTGAGATGCCTTTTTCAAAGTGCTAAAAGAAAAAATTAAAACCTCTCCATTCAGGATGTATACCTAGTAAAGCTATCATCAAAAAAGAAAGAAAACAGGACACTTACAAATAAACAAATATTAAGTGAATTTATTGCTAGCAGATATGTTTTAAAATATATTAAAGGAAGTGTTTCAGTCTTAAAGTACATGGCATCAGATGATAACTCAAATCTACAAAAAATTAAATTAGGAGAAAGATAAATGAGAAAATGTAGATAAATATAAATGAGTGCAAATACATTTTTTTCTTTCTCCTTAAAGAGTTAAAGAAATATTAAAGGAGATAATAAATATAAGACTATATTGTTGGATTTATTCCATACATAAATGAGATATACAGGAAAAGAACAGTACCAAAGAAGGAATTAAAAGGTAACCATACTGGAGAAAAGCTGCTATTGATGCATTAACCTCAATTTAACTAAGTGTTAACCTGAAATTGATTATAGTAATTTTTTTAAAGATTTTATTTATTTACTTGACAGAGATCACAAGTAGGCAGAGAGGCAGGAAGAGAGAGAGAGGGAAGCAGGCTCCCTACTGAGCAGAGAGCCTGATGCGGGGCTTGATCCCAGGAACCTGGGATCACGACTTGAGCCGAAGGCAGAGGCTTTAACCCCCTGAGCCACCCAGGCACCCCTGATTATAATAATTTAAGATTCATATTGTAATTTCTAGAACAATCACTAAGAAAATAACTTAAAAAAGAAAAGTGTTAAAAACAATAGAGGAATTAAAATGATAGAATAGAAATTTGTAATAATCACAAAACAAGGTGGTAAGGAAAAAAATAGCAACAAAAAAGACATGACACATACATAAAAAAATAATAAAATGGCAGAGGTTAATCCAATAATGTCAGTAATATCTTAAGCACGGATAGGTTAAAACTCTAATCAAAAGATAGAGATTGTTAGACTGAACTAAGGACAATATTCAATTATAGCCTATCTGTAAATCTACACTACAAATTCATAAATACAGATAGATTGACATTAAAAGGCCAAAAAAGTTGCATCTTGCAAATAATAACTATAAAATAGTTGCAGTGAATATATTAATAACAGACAGAATAGACTATAAACAGAAGATACTACTAGAGAAAAAGAGGGACAGTTCATAATGACAAGAGGATTAATATATCAGGAAAATGTAGTGCCATTAATACATATGAACATAACAACTGAGCTACAAAGAACAATGGAGCAAAATATAAGCAAACTGAAAGTGTAATTAGGCAACTTAAAAATCATAGGTATAGATATCGGTATCTATCAAAGATAGACTGCTTTAAAAATTAGGTAGAAAATTAGTAAGAATATACATGATCTGGCCAACACTAACAGACTTAGTTGACCTAACTCATATTTATAGACTATTCTATCAGGCAAGAAAAGAATATATGTTCTTTTCATGTAAACATGCATTTGCAGGATAAATCTTAGGCTAGACCATAAATCAAAAGTCAATCATTTTAAAGGAATAAAATATTTAAAAATATTGAATCATAAATAATAGAAAAAAGGTTGGGAAACTCCCAAATACTTCCAACAAATAATACATGTATCAAAGAAGAAATTACAAAGGAAATAAGAAAAATATTTTTAATTAAATGAAAATAAAAACAAAACGTGAACATTTATGAATGTAGGGATGCCTGGGTGGCTCCATCGGTTAAGTGTCTGCCTTCAGCTCAGGTCATGATCCCAGAGTCCTGGGACTGAGCCACTCATCAGGCTCCTTGCTCAGTGGAGAGCCAGCTCCTCCCCCTCCCTCTGATGCTAACCCCCAGCTCATGTGTGCGCTTGCTCTCTCCCAAATAAATAAATAAAATCTTAAAAAAAAATTATGAGTATAGATAAATCAGTTCTTGGAGGGAAATAATGTAGCTTTAAATGCCTATTTTGAGGCGGGGATAAAAGGTCTTAATCTAATGTCCACCTTAAAAAACTAGAAAATAGGGGTGCCTGGGTGGCTCAGTGGGTTAAGCTTCTGCCTTTGGCTCAGGTCATGATCTCAGGGTCCTGGGATTGAGCCCCACATCAGGCTTTCTGCTCAGCAGGGAGCCTGCTTCCCCTCCCACCCTCCCACCCCCGCCTTCCTCTCTGCCTACTTGTGATCTCTGTTAAATAAATGAGTAAAATCTTTAAAAAAAAAAAAAAGGGGGTGCCTGGGTAGCTCAGTGGGTTAAGCCTCTGCCTTTGGCTCAGGTCATGGTCTCAGGGTCCTGGGATCGAGCCCCACATCGGGCTCTCTGCTCTGCAAGGAGCCTGCTTCCTCCACTCTCTCTCTCTGCCTGCCTCTCTGACTACTTGTGATCTCTGTCTGTCAAATAAAGAAATAAAATTTAAAAAAAAAAAAAGAAAAAAGAAATTAAATGGAAACAGGAAAACTACAAAGAAAAATCAAAGAAACCAAAAGCTGAGTCTTTGAAATGATCAACAAAACTGACAAAATTGTAGGTATACCCTTGATCATACTTAGTGAGCTTCCCCTGAGCCTGACAAAAGCTCCACACAGCACTCTTCTCTGCCACTGACACATCCAGCACCACTGGATCTACTGAGTCACGTGGCCCAAGGGGCAGAGCAGCTTGCATGGAAACCTGGACTAGCTGTAGAGCCTTCAATTTTGGGCCTTCCACTCAAAACTAGCAGCATTTCAGGTCACTTGATAAATGAACCAAAGTAACACACCCAAATGAAAAATATGTTGCCTCCAAAATCCAAAAAGGACACTAGGCATTGGTGCCTTTCTTTTTTGGTTGTAGGAGGGGCCAGATATAATAATTTACTCTTCACCTTAAAAGGGATATCTCAACGCCTCAAACCATTCAGTGGCATTTACTAAGTAAGAAGTATTCATGAACAAAAAAAGCAAATTGAAGGTATATTTTCTTTAATGTAAAAGACATGGATCAAATTTAATTAACAGTACTGATTTAAGTTCATGTATTCAGAAGATGCTTTCTAGGTCAGCCAGACAATGGGAAGAGAAAAACCCAAAAAGTGGGAAAAGGCAGAAACTTAGAATATGTGGTGATCTTTCTAAACACACAAATGAGGGGAACGATGAGCCTCAAGGATTCAAAACAAGTAAAGTTAAAGATGTGAGTCAAATGAAATTAAATTTTAAAAAGTTAAAAAAAAAAAAAGATGTGAGTCAAACCTGCGATGGGCCTTAACTACTCTTGGAAACACCTTCTTATGGGGCTAATGTGGTGAGAAAAAGAAATACTCAGAATATTCTGAGCAGTACGACCCCGTCTTCAAAAAGTCTTTTGTTGATGTCCAGTATTTGATGAGAAGAATGGGAAGCTGCTCTCACAGAAACAGAGAGGATCAGAAGCTCAGAAACCTCTTGTGCATTCCTCTGCCTTTCTCTCAGCAGCTGCCAACACACCTTCACCAAACCCACTGTCTGTTCCTCCTTTAGCCTTCCAGTTAGGCTGTGTCTGCTAGTTATATTAGAATCCTTACATATTTTTCCTTAGGTGCAAACACCAAACATTATTAAAAGCAGAGTAAAAAAAAAAAAAAGACTTTCTTGTTGCTGACAAACTCACGTTTCATAAGTTTAAGTGATTCTTGAATTTAAATGAAAGACACACATTAATCATAAATTACCATAAACAGGTAAACAGTATACATTCTACCTTCTGAGAACAATTATATTCCTTGAAATGATGACTATTTTTTACAGACTTAAGTTTTCTGCAGCTGCTATTAGGCCTGAGCACTGTGTTTGAACTCATGTTATCAGACAGCACTATGATCTTCGGGTCGTAATTATTTATTTTCTCATCTGTTTTTTCCTTCTGACTAGGGAATTAATTTTATTTGAATTTCTGTCTACTCTCAGCCTGTGAATTCCATGAAGGTAGAAAATGTATTTATGCATTTCTTATACCCCAGAGCTTAGCAAAAAGTCTGGTATCAAGTAGGTACTCAATCAATATTTTTCAATAAAATTGAAGCCCACAAAAGACATTCTTCCTTCCTCCATAAAAATAAAGCTGGTAATTTTATAGACATATTTTCAAAATGTCTTATTTTTTATGATGGTGACAGTTGCTGCATATGTCCTAGAATTTTTTTTTCTTTTTTTAAAAAGAAAGAAATAGCTAACCACTCTTATTATATAAAGTATTTTGCCATAAAATTTGAAAAGACTGATTTTCTTACATTGTCGGGGCTTGCTCCAGGAATGGGAGCACATATCTTTAGATAAAATACAATTAGTGATTTTCATAAAGGCAGAAACCATTGACTTCATTTTATTCTCCTGTGTGAGCTGATGCTTGGTGACAGTTCCAATCCTCCATGGACTTGTCTAACAATTCTGACTAGGCAACTCTATATTGGAACAGGGTAGGAATATAATTGTGCTCTTGTTAAAACATGCTGTAATGTCAGGCACACTGAATCTTAATTCCCAAGGTGGATCCAGATAATCAGGAAATTCTCCAACTGCAGGAGGATTTTGAAATAGCATGTGACATTTTTACAGCTGGCCATAATTTCATGCTTTGCCACCTTTGATCAAAGTGTCACCTTAAATGAAGGCAAGAAGACAGGAAATGCTACTCTGAAATCCGCAATGTATCCACTCCACCTGAACTAAAGGTAAAACCCTCAGTAATAATGCTCTTCCCAAAACTCACATGCTGAGGGAAGCCAATTAAGTTAGAAAACTCCTAAAGCTAACAATGTATTTTAAACTATCTCTAATATTATTTTATAACTTAACCCTATCACAAGTAATTTCAAAGTATGGAAATTGCAGAGAAGGCATGAAGTTAATGGGAAAATACAAATTATTTATATACTGAATTGGTCACATGAGGCATAATAACATACAGCTTCTGTGATAAATAATATATAAGTAAGCATTCTCCAAACTACAACTGTAACCTGACAAGCCAACATATGAGAATCCATTATTGACTCCTTCCTGTACAAAAGCAGCTCTCACTGAGAAATCATCAAGGGTTAGTTTAGGAGGATGAAATATTCAGGAGAGTCAAAAATATTGAAGAGACTACACTACTAGGTATTAGGGAAGAAGTCATCTGCTCTCAAACCTCCCAGGTTTGGTACCATAAATTTAGCTGTGACATGTTAAAATATTTGCAACTTATCTTAGTCTGTTTGGGCTGCTAAAACCAAATATCACAGACTGGGTAGCTTATAATCAACAGAAATTTATTTCTCACAGTTCTGGGAGCTGGAAGTTTGAGATCAGTGTGCCAGCCAGCATGGTTGGATAGAGGCCCTCTTCCAGGTGGCAGACTTCTCTTTGTATCTTCACATGGTAGAAGGGGTTAGGGAGCTCTGTGCAGGGTTTTCCATAGGAGCAAATCCCATTCACGAGGACTCATGACTATGTACCTCACAAATACTCTACTTGCTAATATCATCATTCTGGGTAGGATTTTGACATATGACTTTCAGGGAAACACAAACATTCAGACTACAGCATGACCTAATAACTGTACCGTAAATTTTAAAACTACATATATTCCTGCTGCCTCAACATCTCCCAAAATAGACTATGAATGTCTCATCCAAGTACCAGGTGTACCCATATGATGAAGCAGCCCCTGCCACAAATTCTTCTTATGTTCCCCTTTCTGTGACCTCGTGTCCTCAAGGGATATACCATCATGCCTTTTGCTTGTGTACTCTACTTGACCACCAACTGCCCATGGCTCCTTGCGCTGTTTGCTCCCCACCTGCTTGTTTGAGCCTATTCCCATTGCAGCCCCCTCCCCATGTGGCCCCTTGTGACTCCTGTCTCTCTAGGACCTGTGAGTATACTAAACTTTGTTGTCTTGTACCTCTCCTTTGTCCACTCTTGTGGATACATCTGGCCAACCATCTCATTAAAGAATGAAAGACAGTGATAAAATAGCAACTTAGAAGAGATTTTTTCAAAGAGAGCCATAAGCTACTATGGATAGGCAATCTGATGAGTTAATTTTACAGATGAAGAATTAAGACCCACAAAGGCAGTGGCTTGATCACAGTCTCCAAGCTAATCAGTGGCAGAGCAAAATACCTTATCTCAGGTTTTTTAATAGAAAACCTAGTATTCTTTTGTATAAATACAATATACCAAGGCTCTAACTATCCAATTTTCTGCATCCTTTTTACAACAGGTTAGATCTATAAATTAAGATAGTAAAGACCAATAATTATTGCAAAGATTATCCACATATTAATAACATTCTGGGTTGGTTAATCTGCTCAAATAACCAAGTTTGGATAAATTATTTTAGGATTACTATCTTAACAGTTATTATGTTTAAAACCAAGGAAACAGTTGTATATACAACTGTAGTTGGCAAGGAATTCTTTTCCTTCACCTCTGCATTTTTTTGTTGTCTACTATAGTGTAAGTAGCTACCCTACAACTTAGTATTCTTTAAAAAAACACATTATTATAATTCATAATTTGGTGGGTCAAGAATTTGAGTCAGGCTTGTATGGGAGATTCTTCTGCTTTAAATGGCATTTACCGGGGCCATTCCATGGTATTCAAGTGGTAGACAGATGGCAGGAAAGCTGGTCTCAACTGGGTCACTTTCTTTCTGACTGTAGCCTCAGAGCCTTTTCATGTGTGCTTCATGTGTGCTTTTCAGCAGAGTCACTGGACTTCTTACATGGCATCCTAGGGCTCCAAGAGACTTAAGAGGAAGCTGCCTGTCCTGCTAAAGGCTCAGCCCAGAACTGGCATAGTGTCACTGCTACCACACTCTGTCTGTCAAGGTAGGTAGAAGGAGAAGTAACCCCTAATGTTTGACAGAAGGAATGTTACTGTCTGTGAGGCTATCCTTAATCTTGTGCATTATCAGCAAAAAGTTTATATTCAAATACCTTTAATAACTGCATTCTTTTCCTTAATCTTCTGATTTAGAGTTTCTAAGCCTTCTTAAAAAATGTTTAATAGGAATTTATGTTAGTCTTAAGAACTTCTAACTTAGCCATATTGAGCTATCACTAAAGCTGCCATTTTTATTTTAAGTTTGCAAACAATCAGATACACTTAGTTAAATAACTTACCTACTTACCAAGATTCATATTTTCGTTTTGCTATTGATATATTGTAGGGTTTTGATATTAGTGAGACTCAAATTCAGTTAAATTTGGCAGGAAAAGCCTTTTTCCCCCCACTGCCTGGGTTTACTGCATATTTTTAAAGTGATTTTATGAGTAAACCATAGATAGTATAACTATATCATCTTTGAATGAAATTGACAAGAAAGGGAAAACAAACAAAAGTATTATTTATAAGAAGCTATCCAATTCTAGGTATATGGATAGAAATGGAGTAACCACTGCTAGGTAATAAATTTTACTTAACTGTTGTAACAGTAGTAATTGATATCAAATAAGTGTAATTAGCTGGATTTTTACCAATGAAAGAATGTAGTCTAAGTTGGGAGAATGACAGCACACCTGGGAAGGTATGCCTCCAAACTAAAAGTTTTTATACTTTATGGCATTGGGGTATAATCTTGACTGGGTATTTATATGTACTTGAGTCCCCAGTTCACCATAAAAAATATTAAATGGATATGATGATCACGTGGTAAGTTCATATACTCCATAATCTACACATAAAATTGAGGTTAAAACAGGAATAGAGTTAAGTTTATATTACAGGATTTTTTGGATGGTAAATGAAATAGGAAGATCAAATATTGCAAACCAGTTTCAATTTGGGTATAATTTTCAAATGGATGGAAGGTTTTTAATTAGTGGATATATAATAAAATATCTGGACAGATATTTTATAACAAAAACTCAAACTCTATGTACCATATTTTTCTGACAGAAGAGAATCCTGGAAGCAGCTGTAGCCACAATTATATTTTCTCACATGGAAAACTGTGAAACCCCCAGAGATTCTAATATTATCCAAGAAAGGAGCCAGGTGATTACCAAGGCTAATCAGGATTTCTAAGGACTCAGATAAATTTGAGACTATAATAGGATTACATTCTCTGCTACTCAAGCCATTGATGATATTTGCATATTAAGCTGGTAGGGTTTAGAAATTGGGATAGCTCTACTTAGCCCAGATTTATGCCAATAGCAGAAGACAGAACTTTTCTTGATTTTCCTTTCTACAAAGAAATAATAGGAGAAAAAAATAAGCCCCCCTCTACATAGTTACTTTCAATTCTTATGATTCAATGAGACTGTGTTATCAAAGGGCAGGGGGGTTAGGGGTAAGGGAGTGAGGGGGAAGAAACTCATTTCAAGTGCTAATTATATGAGATTAAAAATTCAGAACACATAGAATATTTTACTTTTATAAAATTACCTTTTAAAAAGGTTCCAATGTTGAAAAGTCACATGAGACAGAATTTAGGTAAAAGAAATATTTTCTCCTAAAAAATAGCAAAGAAAGTTATGTTACAACCCATCACATAAAAATACATATTATTAAATTAATAATGCATACCTTATAATATGTTAATACATAATACTAACAAAACAGAAAGCATGAATTCAATATTACAAAGTGATTTCCTCATAGCTAACCAATTACAGTAGAGCAAAATCATGTACTATTTTGACTGATAAGCATCTAAATGCTGAGTCTGATTGCAAGAGAGTTGATTGACTTGACCTGCCAAAATAGATCAAGGTGACTGATGGTGTTAAGTCACTCTCTAAGCAGTTCTTCAGTAGCACATATTACATTGTTCACACAAAAATAACCATTTTACTATATTTTAAACTGTTAAGTTGAAAAACCACACTTTCTTCCCTCTAGCCCCCACCCAGAGAATCAATTCTAAATACATGAAAGAAATGTAGCCTACCCTCTCCATTAAAAGAGTCACTAATCACATGGGCTATATCAGTTTAAACATAAATGAATTTAAAATGAAATAAGGGGGGCACCTGGGTGGCTCAGTGGGTTAGGCCCCTGCCTCTGCTCAGGTCATGATCCCAGGGTCCTGGGATCGAGCCCCGCATCAGGCTCTCTGCTCAGCAGAGAGCCTGCTTCCATTCCTCTCTTTCTGCCTGTCTCTCTGCCTACTTATGACCTCTGTCTGTCAAATAAATAAATAAAAATCTTAAAATAAATAAATAAATTAATGAAATGAAATGAAATAAGGGTATCTGGGTGGCTCAGTCATTGTTAAGTGTCTGCCTTTGACTCAGGGTCCTGGGATTGAGCCCTACATCACACTCCCTGCTTAGCAGGGAGTCTGCTTCTCCCTCTGCCCCACCCTCCCACTTGGGCTCTCTCTTGTTCTCACTCTCTCTCTATCTGAAATAAATAAAACCCTTAATAAAAAATAAAATTAAGTCTGTAGTTCCTCAGTCACATTAGCTCCATTTCAAGTACATTACAGTCACATGTGGCTCGTGGCTACCTTATTGGTCAGTGTGGCTATAGAACCTTTTCATCACAGCAGAAAGTTCTGTTGGATAACCCTGATCTAGACAATTTCTTTGGTTGGAATTATGCTTTTGTGTATAATATTAAGGGATATCTAATTACTAAGTCTTGAAAGACCTTTCAAAGACATGATAATATTGAACAAAAAATTACTCATATTGCCATAGCTATTGCTTTCTACAAATGGACAAGTAAAATATAAATAATAGATTTTTTTCTTAATTGACCCAGACTAAAAACAGGCTAAAGTCTAACTCACAGACTAGAATATGAAAATAAGCATAACATAACTAACAGTCAAAAAAACAAAAGGAAGAAAATTGGTGCAATAATAAAGACTGTTTTTAGTTAGTTAGTTTGTTTTGTTTTGTTTTAATCTATAAGATTGGCCAAACCAAAAAAGTGGCATTTTCATTCATGGCTGGTATGAATATGAATTCAGCAAGTGATCTGATATTATCTTGAACTGTTAAAAAACACACATTTTGGCCCACCTTCATGAAATTAAGAAATTAAGGCCTTATAATTTATTTTGAATTACTTATAGTGGCAAACCTTGGAGACAACATTAATGTACATCAATAAAGGAATAGTTTGATAAGTTATCATATAAAAATTATACAGTGTTTTTAAAAAATACATTAGATCTTCCTTCTTTCATGTGTAGAGATCACACTTAAACTACACAAACTCGACATACTTTAAAGTATAAAAGTGAACCATAGAACAAAACCAGAAAAGTAAGGGTATGCATGAGGAGAAGAATAATGGGGGAAAACAAAAATAATTACCAAATATAAAACCAAAAGTTAAATATATGTGCACACACAGGCACAAGCACATGCACACAGGAGCATGAACAAAGTTGTGAAAGGTTCTACACTGGGCTTTTAAAATGACTTGTCTCTGAGAATTAAGAAAGAAATTTATAAGAAAGTTATCAATTTGGTCCTTACATATTCTTTTGTTGTTTCTCTTCTTCAAAGGAGCATACAAATTTATTTATTAACAAATTAGTTAATTTGTTAAATATTTTAAAATATTTAATTAAAAATAATTCATTGTATACCTGCTATAAATAAGCCTATTCTGCAAATCACAGCAATAAATATTAATAAATTGGACTTAGTACTTCATAATTTATAAAGTACTTTCTTACATATTTGATCCTTACAAGGAACCCATCAGTGTGGTTGGGCAGAAGATAAGTGTTCCTTTTTGAAAATATACCCAGTTAATAAATGGTGGAGCCAGAATTAGCACCAAGGGTTCTGAATCTTTATTTCATTGTCTTTCTACAATATCACAGCACCTCCAATGAACATCCCCAAAGAACAAATTTTATACAAGGAGAAACTGAGTCCTAAAATAGTTCATATGTCAAATCTTTCCAATTCTACTATTTTAGTACTTGTCGTAAGCATCATTCTGTCTTCTGCAACTAGAATCCTTTTAAACACTTCTACAAAAAGAGAAGTTTATAATTAGAATAAAAAGTATGTGTGTGAAGAATTGTAACTTGCTTATATCAAAGATATACTTTATGTATAAAAGAATATTTAAATTTTGGAAAATTATTTTTAACTGAAGTACAATCTTCCTTATTTTATTCATTTGCAATAAGGAGTAACACCCTTTTTTGAAGATATGCTGTACAGATAGATTTCTGGGTACTGTTAAAGTTGGGGTGATCCTTAGACATCAAGTATTGAGGAAAAGCACAGCATCTCTTCCAAATAATAAAGATAATAAGGGGAATGTAAGCACTGGCAGAGCCAGAAAGTCAAGGAGGGGTACAGAAGGAAGTGGGGGTGGTGAATCGGATGGCTTCATTTTTGCCTTTATTTTGGGGGTTAGGAAAACTTGTCCATGGTAAGTGAATTTAACTTACAAATAATATGGTACAAATGTATGGGGTACGATTTTGTTATAATAATGAGTAAACTGAGATTGATATATGTAACATTTATCCAGGATGAATCAATTAACATTTTAAAATAGTAATGAGTGAACAGCAGTAGAGGCATATATAATCTCACACAGAATGAATCAGTTCAAACATCAGAGCTGTTGTACATTATGCTGAGCTACATGGGGTTATCTGATGTCTGTTTTCAGTATTGATAAATATTGTGATTTTTTTAAACTGGTGTCTTTGCAAACAAAGAACACTATATAACCTGTTCAGAACTTCAGTTGGAAAGAACTGTGCGATAAGATGCTTTCCCTACTTGAGCCTAAATTTCAGTTCAGCCTCTGTCAGTTTGTTTTCAGTTCAGGTTCCCATTTGCTTTTAGTCTCCACAGTAACTAGGCATATTAGGGAGCTCAGACACTTATAAATATCATAAGCCAGCTGCTCCCTTATCCATAGGATTTCTGAAAAACTTCCAATGGGAAAAATGGGCTGGAATCCAGAGCCAAAATCCCCAAGTCTGAAACAACAGAAATAGAAACCAAGACAAAACTGGGAGGAAAAGAAAAATAGGATATTTAGTAATCATTCTTAGTGATTTGGTAACCACTAAGAGTGATTATTAAATCTAGCATCTTTGATTTTTCCCAGGTGATTGGTACCATTCAACACTTGATACATGAGTTTTGGTATAAACTTTTGCTTCACTATTTTATTTATACATCTGTTTTCAGAGATGGATACAACTCACATAAGGCATTTTAAAAGAAGTACATCTGTTGGAGTTGAACATATAATGCCCTTTGAAAAAGAAAAAGGGAGAAATGGTGATCTCATGAATATGAAAGGAAACAGAAAGTAATCTACCAAAAGGAAAATCTGATTAAGCTCCAAAGAGTATGAGAAGATTTGAGATTTTCACATGTGTACAGATAAACTAGTGTGGGCTCATCACCATAAGAAGGATACATTTAGAGGGATGAGTTCTCTCCAGTTTCAAGAAGCCCAGTATCATGTCCTGTGGAGTGGATAACTAGCTACTAGAGATTTCCAAATTCAGATGGGAACTCTGTAGGTGTTAGTAGCCAAGTGGAAAAGACATAGAAATGGGTGAGCAGATTTTATAAAAAGTTATTTAAGGATATCATGATCTCTGATGCAAGAGAGGTGTGGTCCTGGTGCCAGGCTAGTGGGGAGGCAGCTACAGTATGAAACTCCAAGAAAAACAAATGCAAGAAAAAAGGTAAATTTCAATATCTCATGTGCTGAATTTACTGCCAAATTTTTATTTCTATAAGCATGGAAAAGAAGTTGTAAGGTTTTACAAAAGTTGCATACAAATATTTTGCTAAAAGTTTAATATTTAGGGGCACCTGGGTGGCTCAGTAGGTTAAAGCCTCTGCCTCTGGCTCAAGGTCATGATCCCAGGGTCCTGGGATCAAGCCCCGCATCGGGCGCTCTCCTCGGCAGGGAGCTTGCTTCCTCCTCTCTCTCTGCCTGCCTCTCTGCCTACTTGTGATCTCTGTCTGTCAAATAAATAAATAAAAATCTTAAAAAAAAGTTTGATATTTATAGAATCATCAGCTAATGCATACTATGAATATGGCAAGATCATTAGATACTCAGTAAACTTATGTAAAAATGTTATCAACATCTTTGGTTTTAACAATAAGAGCTGAAACAATCTACACTCTAATATGCAACACAATTCTACAATACCTTCTTAGTGCTTATTGTTATAGATGTGAAGGTCCATTCTCCTTATTTCGTTGTTTGCTAGGTCATGGATGGAGTTTGTCACCCCTTGAGAGAATTTGCCCACTTCAGCTTAAATATTCTGACAGATTCTATGGCTAGCTAAACCTTTCTGGACTGTGGTTTCCATACTAAAAATCTTCCAAGCGGTGGGGTCCTTGGCCCTAGAGGCTAGTGGAGATAAGAAAGAACCCATCCTCTGCCTCTCTGCTCCCTGAGATGGAGTTGTTGGTCAGTTCTCTGGCAAGAGACAAGTCCCACTTTTCCTCTAAGTCATTTCTCTTATTCATCCTCAAAGTGAATATAAGAATGCTAACTCCTGGGGCACCTGGGTGGCTCAGTGGGTTAAAGCCTCTGCCTTCAGCTCAGGTCATGATCCCAGGGTCCTGGGATTGAGCCCCGCATCGGGGTCTCTGCTCAGTGGGGAGCCTGCTTCCTCCTCTCTCTCTCTCTGCCTGCCTCTCTGCCTGCTTGTGATCTCTGTCAAAAAAATAAATAAAATCTTAAAAAAAAAAAAAAAGAATGCTAACTCCCCTGTTGAAAAACAGGGTAGAGGGAACACAAGAGACAATCTGTCAATAATAATTATTTGTGTTATTGTAAGGCTTGAATGTGTTTATATACCTAGCAATTGCAGGTCACCTTATGAGAAAAAGAAGCAAAGTTTGAATTGCTTTGTTTTTTACTTTAACACTCTCCTCACTGAAATGGACAGATCATCCAAGCAAAAGATCAACAAGGAAATAAAGATCTTAAATGACACCCTGGACCAGGTGGATATAGAACATTCCATCCCAAAACAACAGAATACACATTCTTCTCTAGTTCCCATGGATCATTCTCCAGAGTAGATCACATCCTGGGTCATAAATCAGGTCTCAACTGGTCTCAATCAAAAGATTGGGATCATTCCCTGCATATTTTCAGACCACAGTGCTCTGAAGCTAGAACTCAATCACAAGGGTAAATTTGGAAAGAACCCAAATACATGGAGACTAAACAGCATCCTTCTAAAGAATGAATGGGTCAACCAGGAAATGAAAGAAGAATTGAAAAAACTCATGGAAACAAATGATAATGAAAACACAACGTTTCAAAATCTGTGGGACACAGCTAAGGCAGTCCTGTGAGGAAAATATATAGCAATACAAGCCCTTCTCAAGAAACAATAAAGGTCTCAAATACACAACCTAACCCTACACCTAAAGTAGCTGGAGAAAGAACAACAACGAAAGCCTAAACCCAGCAGGAGAAGAGAAATCATAAAGATCTGAACAGAAACCAATGAAAGAGAAACCAAAAAAAACAATAGAACAAATCAATGAAACTAGGAGCTGGTTTTTGAAAGAACTAATCCCTGGCGAGACTTATCAAAAAGAAAAGAGAAAGGACCCAAATAAATAAAATCATGAATGAAAGAGGAGAGATCACAACCAACACCAAAGAAATATAAACAATTATAAGAACATATTATGAACAACTCTACGCCAACAAATTCGACAATCTGGAAGAAATGGATGCATTCCTAGAGACACATAAACGACCACAACCGAACCAGGAAGAAATAGAAAACCTGAAGAGACCCATATCCAGTAAGGAGATTGAAACAATCATCAAAAACCTCCCAACAAACAAAAGCCCAGGGCCAGACGGCTTCCCAGGGGAATTCTACCAAACATTTAAAGAAGAATTAATTCCTATTCTCCTGAAACTGTTCCAAAAAATAGAAATGGAAGGAAAACTTCCAATCTCATTTTATGAGGCCAGCATCACCTTGATCCCCAAACCAGACAAGGATCCCATCAAAAAAGAGAATTACAGACCAATATCCTTGATGAACATAGATGCGAAAATTCTCACCAAAATACCAGCCAATAGGATCCAACAGTACATTAAAAGGATTATTCACCACGACCAAGTGAGATTTATTCCAGGGCTGCAAGGTTGGTTCAACATCTGCAAATCAATCAATATGATACAATACATTAGTAAAGGAAAGAACAAGAACCATATGATACTCTCAATAGATGCTAAAAAAGCATTTGACAAAGTACAGCATCCCTTTCTGATCAAAACTCTTCAAAATGTAGGGATAGAGGGCACATATTTTAATATTATCAAAGCCATCTATGAAAAACCCACTGCAAATATTCTCAACGGAGAAAAACTGAAAGCTTTTCCACTAAGGTCAGGAACATGACAGGGATGTCCATTATCACCACTGCTATTCAACATAGTACTAGAAGTCCTAGCCTCAGCAATCAGACGACAAAAAGAAATTAAAGGCATCCAAATCAGCAAAGAAGAAGTCAAACTATAACTCTGCAGATGATATGATGCTATATGTGGAAAACCCAAAAGACTCCACTCCAAAACTGCTAAAACTTGTACAGGAATTCAGTAAGGTGTCTGTATATAAAATCAATGCACAGAAATAGTTGCATTTCTTTATACCAACAACAAGACAGAAAAAAGAAAAATTAAGGAGTCAATCCCATTTACAATTGCACCAAAAATTGTAAGATACCTAGGGATAAACCTAACCAAAGAGGCAAAGAATCTATACTCAGAAAACTATATACTTCTCATGAAATAAATTGAGGAAGACACAAAGAAATGGAAAAATGTTCCATGCTCCTGGATTGGAAGAACAAATATTATGAAAATATCTATGCTACCTAAAGCTATCTACACATTTAATGCAATTCTATCAAAATCCCATCCATTTTTTTCAAAGAAATGGAACAAATAATCCTAAAATTTATATGGAACCAGAAAAGACCTCGAATAGCCAAAGGAATATTGAAAAAGAAAGCCAAAGTTGGTGGCATCACAATTCCAGACTTCAAGCTCTATTACAAAGCTGTCATCATCAAGACAGTATGGTACTGGTACAAAAACAGATACATAGATCAATGGAACAGAATAGAGAGCCCAGAAATAGATCCTCAACTCTATGGTCAATTAATCTTCGACAAAGCAGGAAATAATGTCCAATGGAAAAAAGACAGCCTCTTCAACAAATGGTGTTGGGAAAATTGGACAGCCATATGCAGAAAAATGAAATTGGACCATTTCCTTACACCACACACGAAATAGACTCAAAATGGATGAAGGACCTCAACGTGAGAAAGGAATCCATCAAAATCCTTGAGGAGAACACAGGCAGCAACCTCTTCGACCTCAGCCACAGCAACTTCTTCCTAGGAACAACGCCAAAGGCAAGGGAAGCAAGGGAAAAAATGAACTATTGGGACTTCATCAAGATCAAAAGCTTTTGCACAGCAAAGGAAACAGTCAACAAAACCAAAAGACAACTGACAGTGTGGGAGAAGATATTTGCAAACGACATATCAGATAAAGGGCTAGTATCCAAAATCTATAAAGAGCTTAGCAGACTCAACACCCAAAGAACAAATAATCCAATCAAGAAATGGGCAGAGGACATGAACAGACATTTCTGCAAAGAAGACATCCAGATGGCCAACAGACACGTGAAAAAGTGCTCCACATCACTGGGCATCAGGGAAATACAAGTCAAAACCACAATGAGATACCACCTCACACCAGTCAGAATGGCTAAAATGAACAAGTCAGGAAATGACAGATGCTGGAGAGGATGTGGAGAAAGGGGAACCCTCCTACACTGTTGGTGGGAATGCAAGCTGGTGCAACCACTCTGGAAAACAGCATGGAGGTTCCTCAAAAAGTTGAAAATAGAGCTACCTTATGACCAAGCAATTGCACTACTGGGTATTTACCCTAAAGATAAAAATGTAGTGATCCAAAGGGGCATGTGCACCTGAATGTTTATAGCAGCAATGTCCACAATAGCCAAGTTACGGAAAGAACCTAGATGTCCATCAACAGATGAATGGATAAAGAAAAAGTGGTATATATATACAATGGTATACTATGCAGCCATCAAAAAATGAAATCCTGCCATTTGTGACAACGTGGATGGAACAAGAGGGTATTATGCTTAGCGAAATAAGCCAATCGGAGAAAGACAACTATCATATGATCTCCCTGATATGAGGAAGTGGAGATGCAATGTGGGGGGCTTGGGGGATAGGAAAAGAATAAATGAAACAAGGTGGGATTGGGAGGGAGACAAACCATAAGAGACTCTTAATCTCACAAAACAAACTGAGGGTTGCTGAGTGGAGGGTGGGGGGAGGGGTGTCAGGAGAGGATGGTGGGGTTATGGACATTGGGGAAGGTATGTGCTATGGTGAGTGCTGTGAAGTGTGTAAACCTGGCGATTCATAGACCTGTACCCCTGGGGCTAATAATACATTATATGGTCATAAAAAAATAAAAAGTTTATTTAAAAAAAAGTCAAAACCTTTAGCAAATTTTCAGTATCTCAAAGCAGTAAAGGCAAAACTCCTAGGAAAAAAAAAGAAAGCAAAGCATCACTAATATTTTCATATCAGAAAACAAAAACAAAAACAAGAACAAATATTTTCATATCATATTCAATGGTTCACTATGTACTTATCAAAATAGAATCCATCTCCAGGTGGAGTTCAAAAACCTCCATAGTCATTAAAAGTGGGTTTTGGAAACTGGGACACCCCAGGCTAGGGATGTTTGTGCCCTGGAGATAAGGCATTCTGAGAGGGTGTAAGCAGCAGTGGGGCAAAAGACAGAGTCTAATATTTACTGAAGGACTGCTGTGTGCAAAGTCCTGGGCTTTCAAAACACAACCTCATTAACAGGCATTTGATGAGTTCTAGGCAAGTAGGAACTATGCTACAAGGGTAGGTGACCAATGGAGACCAAGACATTTCTACTAAGTAAATAATCAAGACTTGAACTACACAAATCTCAAGTATTCAGCACGAGAGAAGACCACAACAAAACACTTCTAAGAGAAAATGGGCAGCTACTATTTGCCTACCATTTTTCTTGAGCACAAACTATTGTCCTTCAATTAATTCTTTTTTTCAAATAAAAATGCACATTTTCCCCAAACTGTCTTGTGTCTACATCTGGGGTGACTATTAAATCTTGCAGTCACTTTCAGCCATGTGACAGTTGTGACACATTAGTCAACTCTACATGAGTGAACATAGATGTTACATGGAAGTTTGAGTAGAAAATTGTGACTACTTAACAGATGAATCAAAAATCATTTAGGAATCAATTTAAAGAAAGTTAGCCATAGTTATAATTCTGTTGAGAACTTCCAATGAAATATTTTATTTCATTTCTAGCACCCAAACTGGAAAAATGTCACTGGCTGGAAAAATAAACATACTGATTCAATAGCTGAACATTCTTTTTAGCAATGCTTGTATCACAATGCTGGTAGAACAGAAAATGAAATTGTGAATTGCAAAGATATTAAGAAGAGCCAAACTCAGAGTTTTTAAAAGTTTTAGAAATGCCTTCATTAATTTATTTTGCTTATATTTTCTTTTACTGCATGCAAATAATGCTATAGGATTTTATGTGTGTGTGTGCATATGTACACATATATATATATATATTATTTTTTAAAGGTTTTATTTATTTATTTGACAGACAGGGATTACAAGTAGACAGAGAGGCAGGCTGAGAGAGAGGAAGGGAAGCAGGTTCCCTGCTGAGCAGAGAGCCCAAGGCAGGGCTCAATCCCAGGACCCTGGGATCATGACCTGAGCCGAAGGCAGAGGCTTTAACACAGGGCCACCCAGGCGCCCCTGTGTATATATATATTTAAAAGAACTCTTTCAATAAGTATAAAGTGAAATGTCTTAGTGTTACTCACTATTGAGATATAGTGCAATTCTTCTTCTTCACAATATAAATTAAATAATCATGGATCTTTTAAATCAATGGCATCTTAGATTTGATGAAATACAGAATGTTCCAGGAATTGTGCTAAGAGTTCTATAAGTAAAACTTTACTATATCCTCACACCTTGTCTATTTTATTGTCTATACTATACTCCAGATGTGTAAAATGAACCACACATGCTAAGTCCTTTCCCATAATCCTACATACAGTTAACAGCAGTTACATTAGAACCTATTAATATCCAAAACAGAGATCAGTCTTGAAAATTCCCTGAGCAGGAAAAAACTACGTTATTCATTTAAACAAAGCTTAATTTAACTTATTTTGTAAGATTAACTTAACCTGGGTCATTTCTTGCTTATGCCTCTGAAGAAGCAAAACTTAAACTGTTTCCCAAGATTAATAGGAGATAACCACTGACCAATTCCCTATCATTTATGAAAATTCAAATATTATAAACAATTACTGAGAATAGCCACTGCCTTCTCATTATTATAAGCTTCTTTATAACAATACACCCCTGAGTCTCACTCCATGTTTTAAGTGATTCCTGTTTATAAACTGTCTTTCAGGTTTGTGCACAATAAACTTCCACAAGGTACTTCAGTGATTCACTGGTTTTACTTTAGCTATTTCTGAACTTTTTACAAATCCCTATCTGTCTAATTCTGAGATTTGCTCTGAATTCTGATGGCCATGTATCTCAAACTTCAGTATGCTGAAGATTGATCAACCAGTGAGTTTGATACATATTTAGATTTCTGAACTAATTTCCAAGAGACTGTGCTTCAACACACATAGTATAGACTGGAATACGCATTATGAACACACATCTAAATTGATTTTTTAGCAAAAGATTTATATACCTAATGGTATATAATGGTTGATGGTGGAACATAAAAAAAGGAGTCTAGTCAGCCTATTTGGGGAATATAGTCAATATCAGACAACAGTAAGGCAAATTAGAGTCTACTCCTCCAAGTTCCCTTGATGATGATACAAGACAGAAACCACAGTCTAGGGGAAAATGAGAAAGGAACATGTAAACACGGAATGGCACCAGCTGTGAAGGTTAAACAGCTGCAGGGGTAGACAGTCAAGCATGTAACTGTTCAGCAGATCTAGGTAGAGAGTGTAAATTATTTAACCAAGTCATTACGCATCTGAGTTGCAAAGATACTAAAAATAATAAGTCTCAGAATGTTTAGAAATTTTAGAAATAACTTACCAATTTGTTTTGTTTACATTTATTTTAATGTTTATAAATAATGCAACATGATTATTTGCAGGTGTACATACATATATGTCTTAAAACTTCATTCAGTAAGTATAAAACAAAATGTCCAAGTTTCCAAAGATGGAACTGATGACACTTAACTTCCTTCAAAAAGCAATATCCCACGTTACTTCTCCAGGTTAAACAACAACAATGTTAAATGCAACAATGATAAAAATGCTGTAAATTTTCAGGTAAGGTAACACCTGAACTTACCTAATTTCACTGGCTCTATTTTTTAAAACTTTTTAAAAGATTTTATTTATCTATTTGAGAGAGAGCTAGGATAAGGGGTGGGGGGCAAAGGGAGAGGGAGAAGCAGACTCCCTCCTGAGCAGAGAGCCCGATGCAGATCTCCATCATAGGATCTGGAGATCATGACCTGTGCCAAAGCAGATGCTTAACCAACTGAGCTACCCAGGCACCCTCTCACTGGCTCTACTTCTTAAACAAACAAACAAACAAAAACGTTCATTCATTAAAATTATATTTTAATAAATTCAAAAGGATATCAGAGTGATAGCCACAGAATAAGAATTTTGATCAATTTCTCCCATAACCAGGTGGAAGAAAGGAGATACCCTGTTTCCCTCCGTCATAATACAAAGGAACATGAAATAAATAGCAGGAAACCTGGAAAAGCTCTATTTAGAACCCTTATCAATTAATAAGAGCTGGAATCAGGAACAGATAATGGGGCATGTTCAATATGAACGTCTCCTTCAGTCACCTTTGAGAAGCACACCAAACAAAGGCAGTCACACTGAATTTGGATTTTGTAGTAGGGCTCAAATAAGCTTATGTTTGGCATGGATAGAAACACAGATCCCTTGTTACCCCATAAAATGCAAAATACAAAATTAATTGACACAGAAGTCAGGCTAATATTGGCGTCTACTCTTTTCCCAACAAGTTTCTGTGTTTCTAAATTAACAATGTAAAGTTATGACCAAGCTAAACATTTCTACTTCGTTTTGTTAGAACTGAACTATCGGAACATGTTAAAACAGACACTTGGACAGAACACAAGCAACTGGACAGAAATTATTCCAATTTTCAACTGGAAAAGAAGAAAATTATCTTAAACATGTTTAATGCCTCAATAAATGAGAGAAACATACTCTAAATAAAAATAGGCCTTTCAAAAACTCTTCAAATTATTTCTTATGAAACAATAAAAAAGAACAAAATAAATTTTAGAATATTTATAATTTTATCCTCAGTAATACTCAAAAAGAAACTGTATCTATACAACTTGATAAAGAAGTCCTGAGGACATTTCACTGAGGAAAAACTGAGTGGAATTTTTAAGAGAAGTTAAAACTATAATGGAATCAGAAAATAACAGATTTGAAATAATAATTTTAAAAAAGCTACTGTGAAATAGCAGTCAAACCTAAAACTTTTTCCATAATGAGAAGAAAAGGGAAAAAATGCGGTAAGAGACAAGATTTAAGAAGCATTTTTGTCTATTCTAACATAATATGGCTACCAGGATAGGAATGAGAAAAAGTTCTTCAAAGCATTGAAGAAATGGAAAGTTAGTTAGAGTTTATCTGGCCAAAGTCTACTGGAGACTGGAGCTGTAAGGAGAGAAATGAAGCTAATTTTTCCCTGATGGCATTTACCAAATACTGACTCTCATATTTTCTAATTCTTATGGGGCAAGAAGTATTAAAAATATCTACTTTCTTTTTTTTGCCTATTATAACTTCCTTATTCCTTCTTTCATCTGGCTATAATAGTCTTTCACTTTGTACTGCTTGATTATTGCAAGGTCACTTTCCTTCAGGGGATGACACAAGTCTATTAGGCAGATTATCTAACTAGTGCTGATCAGGCGATTCCCGATTGACTGGTTTAAGATTCCATTTCCAGGACAGCCAATACTAATTAAGTTTCAGGTTGGTGATGTGGGGTCTAGCATATGGTATTCCATTTTGGGCCTGTTGTTTTGCTTTTAATAGATTATAGAGAAAAAAAGAAGTCATCCCAGATGTAAGGGTGGAAATATAGGAAGGACTGTACAGTGAGAGCTTCTAGTCCAGGAATAATGGGACAAGTCATAAAACAACTGAATAAAATATTTAAAAACCATCTCATTTAAGCCATCTAAGAGTTACTTTAAAAAGATGAGATCTGGGGTGCCTGGGTGGCTCACTGGGTTAAGCCTCTGCCTTCGGCTCAGGTCATGATCCTGGGGTCCTGGGATCGACTCCCATGTTGGGCTCTCTGTTCAGCAGGGAGCCTGCGCCCCCCCTCCCCCTGTATTTCTGCCTACTTGTGATCTCTCTCTCTCTGTCAAATAAATAAATAAGAGCTTTAAAAAAAAAGATGAAATTTTAAGCCAATTATTTAGGAGAAATTGGAAGTCAGAGAGGTAAAAATGACATTGGGTGCTATTTTTCGACTACACTGACTAGCAATATCAGAAGCTATGATGGACAGTAATCTTTCTATAGTCTTATGGGTTGGGGGATGGGGAAGTACAAATCAGGACCTGCCTAACTGAGGTTTGGGAACCTAAAGGACTACAAAATATAATTAAAGTTGAAATTAAAATAAGCCAGAGAGTAAAGACCAGCTGTGATCATTTCAAGGCTTGATTGTAATAATAAGCAGAGCACATCCTCTGCATAGATCTTCATTTCTAATGCCATTCTCCAATAAAAGGAACCAGTAGCTGGTGGAAAAATGGATAATTCTAGGACTGGAGCAAGAAATATACAAGACGAACCTGGAACATCTTATAGTGCCAGAAAGTATGGATATGCATCCTTTCCCCCAAAACATTGTGTACACAATGACAGGGATTTGTCAAAAAGAAAAGGAGCCAAATGAAAGATCTACCAATAGCTAAAGCTGGAACAATCTGAACAACACAATAAATAAATCAGAGTTTAACTATATCTTATAGTATAATACATCTGTGAGTCTCATAATGATATAAATAAATGACTGAATTAGAGAAATAAATGTGTGCAAACAGAACACATTCTAAATAATTTTTTGTCAATACTTTGCTTTCAAGGAGGTGGTAACTTCCCATTCATTATGTGTGGCTTTCTTCCAAAGAGATCAATAAGGAAACAGGAAAAAAAGTAACTTTACAATGGAAACACCTAACAAATACTACCCCAACCTCAAGATTATATCATCAGTAATAAGCCACGTTGACACTATGTATCACTGATATGATGCATAAGAATGGCAATTTTCCTTTCTGGCCTTCCTCCCCAAAACATACAACCACAGTCTAACAATGGGAAAAACATCAGGCAAATCTGTCTTGGGGGGGCCTCTACAAAATTACTGGCCAGTACTCCCCAAAATGTATAGGTAATCAAGAATAAGAAAATTCTGAAAAACTGTCACAGCCAAGAGGAGTCAAAAGAGACACAAGGACTAAATGTAATTACAATATCCTGTAACAGGAAAAGTTTGATAAAAAATATGGACATCTGCATTAAGCATAGATTTAGTTAATAATAATGTATCAATATTGTTTCATTGATTGCTTCACATTTACCACTTTAATGTAGGATAATAACAATGGAGGACACTGTGTAGGGTATATGGGCACTCTCTGGACTATCTTTACCATGTCAGATCTAAAACTGTTCAAAAAGTTTTTTAAGGGGCGCCTGGGTGGCTCAGTGGGTTAAAGCCTCTGCCTTCAGCTCAGGTCATGATCTCAGGGTCCTGGGATCAAGCCCCGCATCGGGCTCTCTGCTCAGCAGGGAGCCTGCTTCCTCCTCTCTCTCTGCCTGCCTCTCTGCCTACTTGTGATCTCTGTCTGACAAATAAATAAATAAAATCTTTAAAAAAAACAAAAAACAAAAAGTTTTTTTAAATTTACTAAAAAATAGAACAGGTGTGAAACCATTTACATTAGCACCGCAAAAGAATAAAATACTTAAGTATATACATATAAGATCTATATGAGGAAAATTACAATACACTGATGAAAGAAATGAGACAATCTAGGGTGCCTGGATGGCTCAGTTGATTAAGCATCTGCCTTCAGCTTGGGTCATGATCCCGGGGTGCTGGGATCCTGCTCTGCGGGGAGCCTGCTTCTCCCTCTCCCTCGGCCAGCCACTTCCCCCGCTTGTGCTTTCTCTCTCTCTCTCATTGTCAAATAAATAAAATCTTTAGAAAAAATAAGAAATGAGGCAATATAATTTGTAACAGAATAAATGAAAGAAATCATATGGCCATATGCAAACACAAAAAAGCATCTACTTATAAATGAAAATTTCCCAGCCAACTAGAATTATAATACCAATTCTAAAAAAAGGCAGCAAAATCATGCTAATAGTTAGATGCTAAGATTGAGAATGAGACAGCGATATTCACTCTCATCATAATTCAATGTTGTGTTTGGGGTCATGAAAAACAAAATACTATTGAAAAATATTGTTCAGGGATGATATAATTATGTAGACAGAGTATCTAAAGGAAATTATAGATAATGCATTAATTTGTAAATGTATTCAGAAGTACTGGGACGTCTGGGTGGCTCAGTTGGTTGGGCGGCTGCCTTCGGCTCGGGTCATGATCCCAGAGTCCTGGGATCGAGTCCCACATCGGGCTCCTTGCTCGGCAGGGAACCTGCTTCTCCCTCTGCCTCTGCCTGCCTCTCTGTCTGCCTGTGCTCGCTCTCTCTCTAACAAATAAATAAATAAATAATCAAAAAAAAAAAAAAAAGAAGTATTGTATGCAAAGGGAATCAATATACAACTTTTTTCATGATTATCCTGACCACAAAGATTGTGATATATCTTCAAATAGCACCACTGCAAAAATGAAAAATAAATTTGGGTTTATTAGGGAGTAAGTTAGAGAATATGTTAAAGGTCTAATTATCTTGAGGCCAGAACTAGACAGATTGATCCTATTCTTTGTTTTGTTATGTTTAATCTTGAAGGGAAGGTGTTTTTGTTTGTCTGCTTGCTTCTCTTTTGATTATGAGATATGTGTATTCATAAAGTTAGAACTGAAAGTGTAAGTTTTGATTCTACAAGGAAAAGTGTTCCTATAACAAAACAGAAATAATTTCCTCAAATAAAAAAAAAGTAACAAACCCAAAATAAAAAAAAATGGGCAAAGGAAAAAAAAATAGCAGTCAATTCTCAGAAGAAAAAATCTGAACTTGAACTATGATTATTGATTAAAAAATCTGAACTTGAACTATGATTATTGATTAAAAAATCAATACTTGAACTACGTTCAACTACATGAGTAATCATATATGCTTAAGTCAAAGCTAGAGTGAGATATTTTCCACACCAAAACTTAAAAATAAGGAATATCAGATGTGGTGAGAATGTAAAGCAATGAGGCCTCTAATATGCCACTTGTGGAGGGAAATTCAACTGTCTCTAAAGATGAAATTATAAACAAATACTCAGTAATGTCTCCTCAAGATATACCCCCCACTAAAAGTCTCACATATTTGCATAAGAGACATATATGAGCATTTACAGCCTCATTATTTGCAGTCAAAAAATAAAATTCTTGGTAATGCACATTAAGATATATTAGTCATAAAATACATTTATATAGAAATTAAAATAAAATTATTAGAACAAGAGATGGATAGATGGATAGATCACAAAACATGAATTTAAAAAGTAGCAGAAGAGAGGCACTTGGGTGGGTCAGTTGTTAAGTGACTGCTTTCAACTCGAGTCATAATCCCAGGGTCCTGGGATCAAGCCCTGAGTTGGGCTCTTTGCCCAGTGGGGAGCCTGCTTCTCCCTCTCCCACTCCTCCTACTTGTGTTCCCTCTCTTGCTGTATCTCTCTCTGTCAAATAAATAAATAAAATGTTTTTTAAAAGTAATAAAATAAAAAGTAGCAGAAGAATACACAGACTATAATACCATTCATAAAAATTAATGAGTACAGCAATATATATACTGTTTAGGGTATATTTTGCTGGTTTGAAAATATGCCCACAAATTATCTGACATTTCAACAGGCAGAACCTAATATATCTCCCTTTAAACATGGACAGCTTTACTGATTTGTTTCTAACAAACAGAATGCAGAAGAAGTAGCAGTATATGATCTCCAGGGCTAGACCAAGGGGCCATCTTGGCTTCTGCCTTAATCTTGGCTCACTTAATTTGGGAGAACCTGGCCACCATATCCTAGGGACATTCAATCTGCCCTGTGGAGAGGCCAACATGGAAAGGATGTTGAAAGAATGTGAACATCACCCCAACCACCCCTATCAGCATTCCAGGCATCTAAGTGAATCAAGTAAGAAGATTAGAAAAAAATAGAAAATATGTGAGTGTAATGTGATACATTAAGAACTATAATTCAACTCTTTATATATATTTTTAAAATTAGTAATATAGAATTAAAGGGCAACTTTATTAGTTAATATTGGGATGCAGAATTCAAAGTTGCAATTATTAGGAACCTTTGAATACTGTTGGGCATGCAAATTAGTGCAACCACTATGAAAACAGTATGGATGTTCCTTAAAAAATTAAAAATAGAACTACCATATGATCCAGCTATTCTATTGCTGGGTATCTACCAGATAGAAGAAAATAAAAACACTAATTTAGAAAGATACACGAACCCCTTTTTTCAATGCAGCATCATTTATAATAGCCAACATACGGAAATAACCTAAGTGCCCATCAATGGATACATGAATAAAAAAGATATCATATACATATGATCTCACTCATATGTGGAATTTGAGAAACAAACAGATAAGCAAAGGGGAAGAAAAAGAAAAAAAGAGAGAAATAAACCAGGAAACAGACTCTTTTTCTTTTTTTATTAAAAGATTTTATTTATTTATTTGACAAAGAGAGAGAGTGATCACAAGTAGGCAAAGAGGCAGGCAAGGGGTGGGGGGAAGCAGGCTCCATGCTGAGCAGAGAGCCTGATGTGGGCCTTGATCCTAGGACCCTGGGATCGTGACCTGAGCCAAAGGTAGAGGCTTAACCCACTGAGCCACCCAGGCACAGACTCTTAACCATAGAGAACAAATTGATGGTTACCAAAGGGTAGGTTGGTGGGGGGTTGGTTAAACAGGTGGATTAAGGAGTGCACTTGTTGCAATAAGTGCAGGTGTTGTATGAAAGTAATTGTAGTAAGTGTATTGAAAGTAAGTGTATTGAATCACTGTATTGTACACCTGACTAATGATTCACAGACCTGTACCCCTGAAGCAAAGAATACATTATATGTTAATTAAAAAAAAAAAAGAAAAGAAAGAAAAAAATATATCAGCAGATACCCACCAGAATGAAGTTAAAAAGACTAATGACCCTAAATGTTGGTAATATTATGGAGCAACCAAAACCTCTTTGCTCTTTTTTGGCATAATGCAAAAAAAGGAAAAAAAAAAAGTAGTAGAAATAGAAAATGTTACAGCCTCTTTGGGAGAAAGTTCTGTATTTCTTTTAAAACTAACTACATGAATAAAGAAGATACCATATACATGATCTAGAATTCTACTCCTAGGTATTTACCCAATAGAAATGAAAACATATTTTCATAAAAAGATTTTGTACAAAATAGTCAAAGCAATTGTATTCAAGGGAGACTAAAACTGGAAACATCCCAGTATCAATCACAAAAGAATGGAAAATAAGACAGATTAAGCTATGGATAGAAGGACAGATAAATAGACAACAAAGCATTTATAGTAAAACAATAATATTAGTATCTTGATGGTAGTTATATGGGTTTTCATTGTAAAACTTCTTAATTTTTGCTGTACTTTTGTAAGTTTCTATTATAAAAGATTAGGGAGAAAAGTGAAAAAAAAAAAAAAAAAAAGGCAATCTGTCACAACATGGACGGACCTAAAGGGCATCATGCTAAGTGAAGTAAATCAGAGAAAGCCAAATACAGTATTGATTCACTTATATGTAAAATCTTAAAAACAAAACAAATAAAACAATACTCATTGCTACAGAGAACAGATGGGTGGTTATCAGAGGGGAAGGGATTTGAGTGGTGGGCAAAGTATATGAAAGAGGTCACCTGTATGATGATGGATGGTAATTAGACTTATAGTGATGATCACTCTGTACTGTATACAAAATTCAAGTAGTTATGTTTTACACCTGAAACTAATATTATATACCAACTTTACTTTAATAAAAAAAAGTTTCAGGGTGCCTGGGTGGTGGCTCAGTCCGTTAAGCCTCTGGCTCTCAGTTTCATCTCAGGCCATGATCTCGGGGTCGTGTGGGATTGAGCATGAGGTCTGCTTGAGATTTTCTCCCCTCCCTCTGCCCCTCCTTCCCACTTGTGCATGCTCTCCCCCTCTCTCTCAAACATAAATAAATAAAATCTTTAAAAAAAATTGCAATTGTCTTGAAACATGTCAATTACCTACAGTGGAAATACAAGAAAATTAACTTATTTTTAGACAATTAAATTAAATAAGAAAATTAATTTCTTATTTTTAGACAAGTTACATAGCAATTAACATACATAAATCATTTTTCTACCTATGAGTCATTTGTATCAAATAGAATTGTAACAGAAAAAAAGTGTAAAAAAATGCCACATATACACAAAACACAAACATAGACACACAAGAAAATTTTAAAACGGTCATGTATAAACGAAAAAGGAAAACTATCAAGCTTTCCTAAAAGTCATAAAAGAAGACCTCAGTGAACTGAGAAAGAACATTTTCCTATAAGAGAGAACTCGTCATTGTAAAAATGTTATTTCTCCTTCAATTACTCTACAAATTCCTACAGGACTTTCATGAAACTTGTCAAACCATCTTAAAATGTATCTGGAAGTGAAAATGTGCTATTATTATAGCTTCATACATTTTGAAAAGAACAATGAGCAGAGACTTCTCCTGAAAGATACCAAAACACACAATTTATAGTATTTAACACGGGGTGGTATTATCAAAGGTATGTGTCATCCTCATCATCCTGTACCCTACACATGAATAATGTTTTAACATGTTAATTTTTACACTTATCCCTTAAAGATTCAGCTGCTTTACCAACAAATGCAACCAGATACTTTGATCAGTTTCAAACTTTAAGTCTTTGTATGGTATCATCCAAAATATAAGCATTACCTTTTTTTTTTTTTTTTTCTTTGAACCACTTGTCTGCTTTGTTCTCTCTTCTTTAATTCTTTGCCATATCAGAGTTCTCCCTTAGGAGTCTGTTGATTTGGGTGCCTGGGTGATTTAGTCATTTGAGCATCCAATTCTTGATTTTGGCTCAGGTCATGATCTCAGGTCGTGGGATTGAGACCAGCATGGGGTTCTGCACTCAGCACAGAGTCTGATTGAGGTTCTCTCTCTCCTTCTCCCTTTGCCCCTCACCCTGCTCGCTAGCTCTCTAAAATAAATATATAAATAAAATCTCTTAAAAAAGGATTGTTGTCTTCATTTTTGTGAATTTCTTCCCTACTTGTTTATTATCAGAATCCTAAGAGCTTTTTCACCAAGAGATGTGGATGGAACACAAAGTGTAGTGAAATTCTGACAAATTAGGCATGTTAAAGCTCTAATCTTACAAAACTCAAGTAGTTTTGCATATTTACTAACATTCTGCTAGTGCTAGCCAGCAATGGCCTTCCTTTAATCAAAATGTCCTGTTAAGAATGCAGTTCTCCAGTTTAGAATCTTAATTTTACACCAACCATCTATGAAAACTGTAATCCAATCCAAGTTAAATGATGGATTTAATTACATAAGATTTTGTATAACCAAAAGCATCATAAAGATCATAAACGAGGGGCGTCTGGGTGGCTCAGTGGGTTAAAGCCTCTGCCTTCAGCTCAGGTCATGATCCCAGGGTTCTGGGATGGAGCCCCAAGTCGGGCTCTCTGCTCAGCAGGGAGCCTGCTTCCTCCTCTCTCTCTGCCTGCCTCTCTGCCTTACTTGTGCTCTCTATCAAATAAATAATTTTTTTTTAAATCATAAATGACATAGATAGATTAAATGTTTACAGTATATAAAAGAGATCAACATCCCTAATATATACAAAAGTCCCATAAAACTAATCAGGAAAAACAAATTACCAATGGAAAATGTTTCAATTAGAAAGAAACAATCAGAAGAAATACAAATTGGCGATATAAAAAAACCTTAAAATCTATCCTTAACAAGGATAAGTACAAATACAAGTAAACTGGGTAATAAATTTTTTTTAAATGAGATTCAACTTTTAACTGAACATATGAGAGAAAAAAGGAAATTATGAATAATGCTGATAAGGGTTAAGAAATTCGGTACTTTCCTACACTACTATAATACTACCATTTCATGCATATACTTGGAGGCCTATTTGGCAAAAATTATCAAAATTTAATGTTTTTATAACTTTTAAACTAGTACTTCTCAGGATTTCTAAGCAAAGATACATGAGCAATGATGTTCATTGGTGCATGGCTTGTGAAAACGAAACACTAGAAACCATCCCCAAGTCCATTAATGAGGCAATTGCTAAATAAACCATGGAACCTCAGTATTGTGGATTACTGTGCAGTAATTAGAAATAAAATAGAACTACATATACAGAAATGCACACCATAAGGTTATATTCTCAAGTGAACGTCTTAGGGGAAAACAGTGAAAGCAGATACATAGGCTTTCCACGGAAGCAGTCATCGTGGTGCCTAAGAGCACTGGCTCCCAAGCCAGATAATCTAGGTTTAAAACTCACTTTACTATTTACTTTAAAAGTGCTCTTGGGTACAAAACCAGAGAGGGAGACAAACTATTAGAGACTCTTAATCTCAGGAAACAAACTGAGGGTTGCTGGAGTGGAGGGGGGTGGGAGGGTTGGGGTGGCTGAGTGATGGACACTGGGGAGGGTATGTGCTATGGTGAACACTGTGAATTGTGTAAGACTGATGAATCACAGACCTGTACCCCTGAAACAAATATACATTATATGTTAATTTTAAAAAATAAAGTGCTCTTGGGTGAGTCACTTTAACTTTCCAAGTCTACTCTTTCTGTCTGTATGCCCTGAGGGAAATTCTTTAGCCCTGAATGTTGGTATTTCCCTTTGGCTCATTTTAGAATGTAAGACGGCACTGAAGAACTTTTGTTCTGAGCTAGGGACACTGGACAAAATTCATGGACCAAAAGCAAAGACCTACAGGGTTCAAAAAAATAAAATAAAAACAGTCTTGAAACATATTACAAACCATCTTAAATTTATAAGTGGCTATCAATTGAAAGAAGTTTCAGATTAGAAGATAGCATTAAAGAGATACCTAATTGTTATTTTCTTGAATCTGCTGTTTTTGGATTTAAAGTATGTATAATCAAATACTGTGTAATTTACATAGATTTTTTAATCAAGGAAGAAAAACAAATCATAAAAAAATAACAGGAAGCAAACAAAATAGTTTCCTGCTGCAGGAAGTTTTTGTTTTGTTCTGTTAGCAGACCACATTTACGTTTGCTTGAAATAATGTACTACACGGCTTCTGTGTTTATTCAGATGCTTCATTCGCAAAATGACTTATAAGCAGGACTTCAAAATCCATCCTAAGCTTATCTAACCCACCAAATAAATGTTGGTTAACTAATTCATCATTTTTCTAGTCTGCAAAATTTAACATTCAGAGTTAATTTTTTTTGTTCTAAATGAAGGGGGCTCACGACTTTATATACACTTGGAAATCCAACTTAAAAGATCACTGGTTAGTTAGTTCTTATATTTCTAAGAGGTCAAATGATAAAAAAACAAAACACACACACACAAACACCTGAGGATCCTCAAAGAAACTCTAAAGAACCAATGAGTAAGTTTTATTAGTGGTCATTTTAAAAGATTCTCTTTTTTTGCAAATATAGACATTTTTGTATTTTAAGCACTCTATAGTCTGATAAAGGTGACCAAAATGTATTATCCAATTAAAATAGAGAGGCATGTACTATGGACTTATTTCACAGCACCAGTAGATCAGAAATAAAAAACCTTTCTTTTTATGTATTGAATATCATTACATGTTTCAGTTAAAATTTTAAGCTTCCCAAAGAAAAACAATTTCTGCCATTTTTATCCCCCTTGTAAACATGTATATGATTACCTTGTGGGTTCTGATTAACACCCGGTAATGTATGCATTTAAAATTGCTTTTGAACAAATTAAAGTTATAGCAGAGATTATCAGTATAAGTGCATTAGTACATATCAATGTATTTTAAAAAGCCCAATATAATATGGTCTTTTGGGACAAAATATATTAAAATGTTTTGTTTCATGTGGTTCTTGGGTACAACAAAGCAATGTAAAATCCTAAGATATCAGAGCAGTTTCATAAAATCATCTGAAAACTGAAAACTGGAAATTAATGAAGATTACAATTAATGACATACAGATATAATATAGTAAGACACTATTATATTTCCAAAATGTTTACTAAATTGATGATGGTTAGGCATGCTTAATAAAATTATAAGCTCATCTGACAAGAGCTTTTCATTTCCTACTAAAATAACGACTATGAATGTGTAAAGATGCTAAAGTATTTCATCATGCTTAAGTTAATGCATTGAATATTATGCTTTTTTATATATCCTGTCTTTCTTTAATATAACATATTATTTGAACATTTATTATTTTTATTCATTTCTATCTACCATTTCAATTTCATTCACCTACAACCTCATGAAGGCAGAAGTCTTCTCTCTCTTGTTCACATTATCTCCAATGTCTGCCATGGCCAACATGGGCTGTTTTCAGGATATATTAATTACAGGAATAAATATTTTTTCTTACATTTTTTCCTTTTTTACATATCTTATTTCTATTCACATATTCCACTTACTTTGTTTTTCTCAGAACTTATCATCTGTTCTGCTTATTTCAGCAACTTTAATTTTTAAAGTCCATGTCTATTTACTGATGTGGTAGAATTTTTTTAGTCATTCTCCACTAAATCAAATCTCTAAACTAACCCATACCCCCTGTTTCCTCTATGAAACATACTGACATCTGTCTGGGGCCAGTCCTCCAGAACATTTCTTCTCCCACCATCTCCCTGAAGTCAGTTACATTTGCTCTCAAACAAAATTATGTCATATTCTTGTTAAAATTTTCTAATGTAACTTTATACTATAGTAACCACGAGTGTAAAACAGGGAGTTTTCTTCCTCCTAGCTAAACTAATCTTTGGTGTGCTTTGAAAGCATGAATAAAAGAATTGCTAAAAATAATTTACTATTGAGTTATGGTTGAGAGAGGTTTAAGGCAAAAAAACAATGATCTAGAAGGATTCTGCATACAATTGATATCACATAGCTTCATTTTTCTTTTCTTTAAATAAAAATTTGGAAATCACAAATAATGTATTTTAGATAGGATGTATGAAAATAAAACAATAAAAAATTCTAATCACTATATCCATAATCAAAGAAAAGAATTTGTTCACTTATTAAATGCTTTATGAATGTGTACATTATATGCATAATTTTTGTACCTCCAATTTTATCCAATACTTAAAAATTATGATCAATTATAAGTGAATTATTATTCCTGAATGAATTGGTAATAAGCTTCTTTAGTACACTGAAAACATGTTCTTCAAGTCTTCTACAAAATGAGTATTTTCTCTACATGTAGTGTTGTTAGTGATGACATTTAATTCAATAGCCTATGTTTTTATTTACCATGCTCATCCCCTTCAACTCCATTATCAATACTAATGCAAAAGCATTAAGTTTATTCCATTAAATGTTTTAAAATAAACTTTTAAGTTACATTTAATCAATAATAATTGATTAAGATGTAAAAAATCAAGGAGGCATTCAAATCCTTGAGAAAATCTTGAGTGGCCTACTAGCTATAAAAAATATGTACAATAAGGAAACACTGTAGCATTGGTTTAATACTAGATACATAAGTCAATATAAATAAACTCTCATTCTGAAATAAATTCAAATGCATTTACTATTTAAAATACACTAATGCTGGTTTATTAAGACAGTCAATAATAAGGATAATTTAATAAATATCCTTTGGGACAACTATCCATGGAAAGAAATTAAACAGGTAATATGAAAATTAAGAAATATGCAAATCTCCAAAATCTGAACATTCAATTTCACTACCAATCAAATAGGTGAGAAGTTAAACAATCATAAAGTATTTCTTTTTTTTTTTTAATTTTATTTATTTATTCGACAGACAGAGGTCACAAGTAGGCAGAGAGGCAGGCAGAGAGAGAGGAGGAAGCAGGCTCCCTGCTCAGCAGAGAGCCCAATGTGGGGCTTGATCCCAGGACCCTGAGATCATGACCTGAGCCGAAGGCAGAGGCTTTAACCCACTGAGCCACCCAGGTGCCCCCCATAAAGTATTTCTTGTGTATTTGCGTTGGGAGTCCCCAAGGCTACCACCACTAGGCTCAAGGATTTTCTAGGAAGATTCACAGAACTCAGCATATAAAGTCATCTCACAGCTATGATGTGAAAACAACAAAATCAACAAAGATAAAAGGTACCTGGAGGGAAACCCAGAGGAAACCAGATGTGAGATTCCAAATGCCCTGTCCTATAGCAGTTACATAGAACATGCTTAATTTCCCCAGCAAAAATTTGTGACAATTTGTGTGAAATACTGTCTACTGGAGAAGTTCCTAAGAGATTAAGTACACAGGGTTTTCACCAGGAGCTGGTCATGTAGGTATTCCCTGCCCAGCACATAACAAAATTCCAGATTCCCAGGAGGAAAGCATGTTCAGTATAAACCACAGAGTTTATACAAAACAGTTTAGGCACAGTGAATCATTCTTCTCATTAAGAGTTGGGAACCCAGCCAAAATCCAAGTTTCTAGACAACAGCCAAGGGTCAACCTTGTTATTACACAAAGATAATGTGAATAATGTCATTATTCACATAGTGAAAATAAAATGTATGGTATTTCTAAACCCCAGCGTTTCCCAAGCAGTCTCTCACCCCTCTTGGGCCTACAAATTTCTGGCATTCAGTAAGCCTTTATCCACAGCATCATATGCCAGTGTCTCTTCCTTTTAGGCTTTGCCAATCTAGATAAGAGATCCTCTTAGCATTGCCCCAAGCCCTTTCCCACCCCCAAAACACAATTTGCCCCTCCAAGGCAAGGAAGAATACGTATCTAAAATAAATAAAATATAATTTTAATATAATTTCACTGCTGTACAACACTTCTCAATTCAACTCGATGCTTTTCAAAGAAGCCTATATTGGTGAGACCTTATTTAATGTTGGACAATGTAATAAATCAAGGGGAGTAAGATTTATTTCCTCCTCCTTTACAGTTCAACAAACATCATCAGAGTAAGACAGTCTTTCTCTAGAAATTTTCTGGTAAAAACAATGGTTACTATGCCAAGAAGCAAATGTTTATGATGAAATGTTCCATCCTTCTCTTAAGGAAGATGAAGTATTAATTTAGTCTATGTTACTCATCATTTTGAATGTCTTTGTGTTTCCACACTTGCCTCTGGAGATTTGGGACACTCACTTCAGTTTTGTGTGCTTAAGTATTCTTGTTCTTGCCTCTCTTAATTTCCTATTGAGATATAACTGACCTATAAAATATTACCTTCAAGGGTAAAACCTAATGACTTGATATTTGTACACATTGCAAAATGATCACTACTTCAAAAATAGTTAACATTCATCACTAGACAGTTATAATTTTTTTCTTGTGATGAGAAATTTTAAGATATACTCTCTTAGAAGCTTTCAAATATACAATGTTATTAACCATAGTCAACATATTGTACATTTGCATTCCCAGGACTTATTTATTTAAAAACTAAAAATATGCACCTTTTGATCAACTTCAACCATTTTGCCCACCCCCCAGCCACTGGCAACCACAAATACATTCACTTTAGCTGTTAGCTTCCTGTTTTATTTTGTTTTAGATTCCACATATGAGATTTTTTTGGTAATTTGTCTTTTTCTGGTTTATTTCACTTAGCATAATACCCTCCAGCTCTATCTGTGTTGTTGCAAATGGCAAGATTCCCTTCTGTTTATGGCCAAATAATATTCCATTACTGTATATACCACATTTTCTTTATTCATCAGTTGACAGACACTTAGTTTCATACCTTGGGTACTACAAATAATGCTGCAATGAACATGGGGCTGCATATATATTTTGGTTTCCATGTTTTCATTTTTTCCAGATAAATGCCCAGAAGTGTGGTTGCTGGATCATATAGTAATACCGTTTTCCAATTTTTTGAGAAATTTCCACACTGTTTTTCATAGTGGCTGTACCAATTTACATTCACACGAGTACACAAGGGTTCCCTTTCCCACACATTCTTGCCAACACCTGTCATTTCTTGTCTTTTCGATATTAGCCATCTAACAAGTATGAGGTGGTATCTCATTGTGGCTTTGATTTGCATTTCCCTGATAACTGGTGATGCCCATCACCTTTTCATGTACCTATTAGCCATCTATATATCTTCTTCAGAATAATGGAATAGTGTCTATTTAGATCCTCTGTCCCTTTTTTCATCACATTGTTTGGGTTTTTTGGCTATTGAGTTGTATGAGTTCTTTATGCATTTTAGACATTAACTCCTTATCAGATATGTGGAAATGTTTTCTCCCATCTCATAGGGTGCCTTTTTAGTTTTTTGACGGTTTCCTTTGGTGTACAGAAGCATTTTCATTTGATGTAGTCCCACTTGTTTATTTTCATTATTGTTGCCTTTGCTTTTGGTGTCAAATTCAAAAAATGATCACCAAGACCAATGTCAAATAGCTTACTACCTGTTTTCTTCTGATAGCTTACTACCTGTTTTCTTCTGAGAGATTTATGGTTTCAGGCTTTATGTTTAAATATTTAACCCACTTTGAGTTGATTTTTGTGTATGGTCTAAGGAGTCCAGTTTCATTCTCTTGCATTTGCTTGTTCTGTTTTCCCAACTCCTTTTATTCAATAGGCTATCCTTACTCCATCATACATTCTTGACTCCTTTGTTGTAAAATAATTGTCCATATATGCACTAGTCTATCTCTGGGCTCTCCACTGTTCTAATGATCTGTGTGACTTTTTATGCTGATCCCATACTATATGATTACCATAATTTTTAACAGTTTAAATAAGAAAGTGTGATGCCTTCAGCTTCATTTTTTCTCCAGATTTCTTTGGCTATATGGGATGTCTTCTGGCTTCATAAAAATTTTAGGGTTGTTTTCCTACTTCTGAGAAAAATGTCATTAGAATTTACATAGGAATTGCACTGAACCTGTATATTGCTTTAGATAATAAGGAAATTTTAATAATATTATTCCTTCAAATGCATGATCTCAAAATATCTCTCCATTTTTTGTGTCTTCTTCAATTTCTTTCATCAATGTCTTATAGCTTTCAGTTTGTAGCTCTTTTACTTCATTGGTTAAATTTATTTCTAGGTACTTTAGTTTTTTGATGCAACTATAAGTAGTATTGTTTTCTTAATTTATCTTTCTGATATTTATTAGTGTATAGAGATATAACTGATTTTTGTATATGGATTTTGTATCTTGCAACTTCATTGAATTAATTTATTATTTCAAACATTTATTTTGGTGGAGTTGCTAGGATTTCCCAAATAAAATACGTCATCTGCAAATAGAGACAGTTTTACTTTTCCCTTTCCAATTTGGATGCCTTTTATTTATTTAATTTAATTTATTTATTTGACAGAGAGAAACACATTGAGAGAGAGAGAGAATGCAAGCAGGGCAAGTGGGAAAGAAATAAGCAGGCTTCCAACAGAAGAGGGAGCCCAATGCAGGGTTTGATCCCAGGACCCTGAGAGATCATGACATGGGCCAAAGGCAGATGCTTAATGACTAAGCCACACAGGTGCTCCTGGATGCTTTTTACATCTTTTTCTTGCCTTGCCTACCTGCTCCAGCTAGGACTTCTAGTACTTGTTGAGAAAAAGTGGTAAGGGCAAGCTTCATTGTCTTATTCCTGATTTTAGAGGAAATTCACCTTTCACAATTGAGAATTTATCTACTTCTTGTAGATCGCCCAATTTTTGGCATATAATTCTTTATAGTAATCTTTTGTGATCCTTTGTATTTGTGTGGCATTTCTTGTAATGTTTCCTGTTTCATTTCTAATGTTGTTTATTTAAGCCCTCTTTCTTTTCTTGGTAACACTAATGAAGTTTTGTCTATTTTGTTTATCTTCATTGAGCTTTTCTATTTTCTTTTTAGTCTTTATTTCACTTATTTCTGCTTTGATCTTTGTTATTCCTTTCCTTTTGCTACCTTTGGACTGATTTGTTCTTTTTTTTTCCCCTTGTTCCTTGAAATGTAAAGTTAACAAGATTTTTTAAATGGAGCTTAAGTTAATAGGAATGACAGATAATAAACATGCAAAGAAAACAAGAAAAAATACCAAGCAGTAACAAATGTGAAAGGATAATTTATAAGGAAAGTAGGGAGTCAAGGAATAGCTTTCTAAATAAGTGGGAAAAATAATCAGATACATGAAAACCAACATAAAAAGCACTCCTAATAGATGGAACAACTGGTGCAAAAACCCTTAGGTGAGTTAACTGGGCATTTTTGAGAAGCAGAAATCACATTAGTAACATCAGTAACACTGCTAATCCAAGAGAGAGAAGAAAAGCTATGTACAGCAGAGGGAGGTAGGCAAAGGTTACTATCACACAGAACTTGATATATGAAAGAAAGTAACTTGCAGTGTGTTCTAAGTTACCCACTGGAAACCCACTGGAAATCAACAGTTTACTATGGTTCTTAAGAGAAAGACATAATTTCTTAAATAGATTAGATATTTATGTCTGTTAAAATGTTAAAATGTGTTGTACTGTTATATCCTTCAGACTTTTTTTGCATCATATTCTTCGGGGTACTGTAGCATAGCTGGCTATCTATCCATCTGTTGCACATCCATGACTCCTTGGACCACAGGACATTTGACCATACTGCTTCTTTTATCTGAAACTGATGAATTCTTTTTTTTTTTTTAATTTTGATTGTATTTAATACATTTTCTACTATTACAGGGAATGCAAATCCAAATTCAGAGTAAATGTCTATCCCAGTAAAGCCACTCAGTACCCTTCTGGGCACACAGGCAATGGGCCAATATAATCCACTTGCCACCTGTGAGGGGGTTTGTTTGGATCCTCCAGATATGCAGCCCATGGTGTCCTTCACTCTTTGATGTCCCTTCATGATGTCTCCAAAGAATGGATGGTGGCATCTACTTGTTGGTTCCAGTTCTCTTTTTAATTCTCCCTTCTCATCTTATTATGTGTTCCATAACATGGGTGCTTACTACTAATTACATAAAGCTTATGTTTTAGGACATATTACCAGTCCTTTGTCTATAGTTAAATAATTGGCATTCCATTGGGTATATGTATCTCTTCTGTTTTCAGTCAGAATAAGACCATCAATCAACCACCTGTTAACCTCTACCCTCGAGCTACCGTCAATAAACCATGTGATTACCTCATGTGATTACCTCATGTATGTATATGTTCCTGAATATACTAACCTACCAATATAATACCATTTAATGAAGAAATCCTTTTGTATCACTCTCCTTCTTGAAGTATCACTCTGTCATAACCCAGGACTGAATCAGTATTTCAAGTCTCAAAAGATTTTTATGCTTTTTTTTTTAATTTAAGCTTTATTTAAACATATAATGTAACCCCACCACCCTCTCCCAACCCCTCTTCCCCCCACCCCCCCCAGTTTGTTTTATGACATTAAGAGTCTCTTTTGGTTTGTCTCCCTCCCGATCCCATCTTGTTTCATTTTTACTTTTCCTACCACCTTAACTCCCACCCCCGTTGCATCTCCACTTCCTCATATCAGGGAGATCATGTGATAGTTGTCTTTCTCCAGTTGACTTATTTCGCTAAGCATAATACATTCTAGTTCCATCCATGTTGTCGCAAATGGTAAGATTTCATTTCCTTTGATGGCTGCACAGTATTCCATTGTATATATATACCACCCCTTCTTTATCCATTCATCTGTTGATGGACATCTAGGTTCTTTCCATAACTTGGCTATTGTGGACATTGCTGCTATAAACATTCGGGTACACGTGCCCCTTCGGATCACTACGTTTGTATCTTTAGGGTAAATACCCAGTAGTGCAATTGCTGGGTCATAAGGTAGCTCTATTTTCAATTTTTTGAGGAACCTCCATGCTGTTTTCCAGAGTGGTTGCACCAGCTTGCATTCCCACCAACAGTGTAGGAGGGTTCCCCTTTCTCCACATCCTCTCCAGCATCTGTCATTTCCTGACTTGTTCATTGTAGCCATTCTGACTGGTGTGAGGTGGTATCTCATTGTGGTTTTGATTTGTATTTCCCTGATGCCCAGTGATGTGGAGCACTTTTTCATGTGTCTGTTGGCCATCTGGATGTCTTCTTTGCAGAAATGTCTGTTCATGTCCTCTGCCCATTTCTTGATTGGATTATTTGTTCTTTGGGTGTTGAGTTTGCTAAGCTCTTTGTAGATTTTGGATACTAGCCCTTTATCTGATATGTCGTTTGCAAATATCTTCTCCCACACTGTCAGTTGTCTTTTGGTTTTGTTGACTGTTTCCTTTGCTGTGCAAAAGCTTTTGATCTTGATGAAGTCCAAATAGTTCATTTTTTCCCTTGCTTCCCTTGCCTTTGGCGTTGTTCCTAGGAAGAAGTTGCTGTGGCTGAGGTCGAAGAGGTTGCTGCCTGTGTTCTCCTCAAGGATTTTGATGGATTCCTTTCTCACGTTGAGGTCCTTCATCCATTTTGAGTCTATTTTCGTGTGTGGTGTAAGGAAATGGTCCAATTTCATTTTTCTGCATGTGGCTGTCCAATTTTCCCAACACCATTTGTTGAAGAGGCTGTCTTTTTTCCATTGGATGTTCTTTCCTGCTTTGTCGAATATTAGTTGACCATAGAGTTGAGGGTCTATTTCTGGGCTCTCTATTCTGTTCCATTGATCTATGTGTCTGTTTTTGTGCCAGTACCATACTGTCTTAATGATGACAGCTTTGTAGTAGAGCTTGAAGTCTGGAATTGTGATGCCACCAACTTTGGTTTTCTTTTTCAATATTCCTTTGGCTATTCGAGGTCTTTTCTGGTTCCATATAAATTTTAGGATTATTTGTTCCATTTCTTTGAAAAAATTGGATGGGATTGTGATAGGCATTGCATTAAATGTGTAGATAGCTTTAGGTAGCATAGACATTTTCACAATATTTATTCTTCCAATCCATGAGCATGGAACATTTTTCCATGTCTTTGTGTCTTCCTCAATTTCTTTCATGAGTACTTTATAGTTCTCTGAGTATAGATTCTTTGCCTCTTTGGTTAGGTTTATTCCTAGGTATCTTATGGTTTGGGGTGTAATTGTAAATGGGATTGACTCCTTAATTTCTCTTTCTTCTGTTTTGTTGTTGGTGTGTAGAAATGCAGCTGATTTCTGTGCATTGATTTTATATCCTGACACTTTACTGAATTCCTGTACAATCTCTAGCAGTTTTGGAGTGGAGCCTTTTGGGTTTTCCACATATAGTATCATATCATCTGCAAAGAGCGATAGTTTGACTTCTTCTTTGCCGATTTGGATGCCTTTAATTTCTTTTTGTTGTCTGATTGCTGATTGCTGAGGCTAGTACTATGTTGAATAGCAGTGGTGATAACGGACATCCCTGCTGTGTTCCTGACCTTAACTGGAAAGCTCTCAGTTTTTCTCCATTGAGAATGATACTTGCCGTGGGTTTTTCATAGATGGCTTTGATAATATTGAGGTATGTGCCTTCTATCCCTACACTTTGAAGAGTTTTGATTAGGAAGGGATGTTGCACTTTGTCAAATGCTTTTTCAGCATCTATTGAGAGTGTCATATGGTTCTTGTTCTTTCCTTTACTAATGTATTGTATCATATTGATTGATTTGCAGATGTTGAACCAACCCTGCTGCCCTGGAATAAATCCCACTTGGTCGTGGTGAATAATCCTTTTAATGTACTGTTGGATCCTATTGGCTAGTATTTTGGTGAGAATTTTTGCATCTGTGTTCATCAAGGATATTGGTCTGTAATTCTCTTTTTTGATGGGATCCTTGTCTGGTTTGGGAATCAAGGTGATGCTGGCCTCATAAAATGAGTTTGGAAGTTTTCCTTCCATTTCTATTTTTTGGAACAGTTTCAGGAGAATAGGAATTAATTCTTCTTTAAATGTTTGGTAGAATTCCCCTGGGAAGCCATCTGGCCCTGGGCTTTTGTTTGGAGATTTTTGATGACTGTTTCAATCTCCTTACTGGTTATGGGCCTATTCAGGTTTTCTATTTCTTCCTGGTTCAGTTTTGGCAGTTTATATGTCTCTAGGAAAGCATCCATTTCTTCCAGATTGTCGAATTTGTTGGCACAGAGTTGTTCATAATATGTTCTTATGATTGTTTGTATTTCTTTGGTGTTGGTTGTGATCTCTCCTCTTTCATTCATGATTTTATTTATTTGGGTCCTTTCTCTTTTCTTTTGGATAAGTCTGGCCAGGGGTTTATCAATCTTATTAATTCTTTCAAAGAACCAGCTCCTAGTTTCATTGATTTGTTCTATTGTTTTTTTGGTTTCTATTTCATTGATTTCTGCTTTGATCTTTATTATTTCTCTTCTCCTGCTGGGTTTAGGCTTTCTTTGTTGTTCTCTCTTGAGTTCCTTAAGGTGTAGGGTTAGGTTGTGTATTTGAGACCTTTCCTGTTTCTTGAGATAGGCTTGTATCACTATATATTTTCCTCTCAGGACTGCCTTTGTTGTGTCCCACAGATTTTGGATCATTGTGTTTTCATTATCATTTGTTTCCATGATTTTTTTCAATTCTTCTTTAATTTCCTGGTTGACCCATTCATTTTTTAGAAGGATGCTGTTGAGTTTCCATGTATTTGTGCTCTTTCCAAATTTCCTCTTGTGATTGAGTTCTAGCTTCAGAGCATTGTGGTCTGAAAATATGCAGGGAATGATCCCAATCTTTTGATACCTGTTGAGACCTGATTTATGACCCAGGATGTGATCTATTCTGGAGAATGTTCCATGGGCACTAGAGAAGAATGTGTATTCTGTTGCTTTGGGGTAGAATGTTCTGAATATATCTGTGATGTCCATCTCGTCCAGTGTGTCATTTAAGACCTTTATTTCCTTGTTGATCTTTTGCTTGGATGATCTGTCCATTTCAGTGAGGGGCGTGTTAAAGTCTCCTACTATTATTGTATTCTTGTCAATGTGTTTCTTTGATTTTGTTATTAATTGGTTTATATAGTTGGCTGCTCCCATGTTAGGGGCATAGATATTTAAAATTGTTAGATCTTCTTGTTGGACAGACCCTTTGAGTATGATGAAGTGTCCTTCCTCTTCTCTTATTATAGTCTTTGGCTTAAAATCGAATTGATCTGATATAAGGATTGCCACCCCAGCTTTCTTCTGATGTCCGTTAGCATGGTAAATTGTTTTCCACCCCCTCACTTTCAATCTGGAGGTGTCTTCAGGTCTAAAATGAGTTTCTTGTAGGCAGCATATGGATGGGTTTTGTTTTTTTATCCATTCTGAAACCCTGTGTCTTTTGATTGGGGCATTTAGCCCATTTACGTTCAGGGTAACTATTGAGAGATATGAATTTAGTGCCATTGTATTGCCTGTATGGTGATTGTTACTGTATAATGTCTCTGTTCCTTTCTGGTAATACTTTTAGGGTCTCTCTTTGCTTAGAGGACCCCTTTCAATATTTCCTGTAGAGCTGGTTTGGTGTTTACAAACTCTTTCAGTTTTTGTTTGTCCTGGAAGGTTTTTATCTCTCCTTCCATTTTCAATGATAACCTAGCTGGATATAGTATTCTTGGCTGCATGTTTTTCTCGTTTAGTGCTCTGAATATATCATGCCAGTTCTTTCTGGCCTGCCAGGTCTCTGTGGATAAGTCTGTTGCCAATCTAATATTTTTACCATTGTACGTTACAGACTTCTTGTCCCATGCTGCTTTCAGGATTTTCTCTTTGTCGCTAAGACTTGTAAATTTTACTATTAAATGGCAGGGTGTGGGTCGATTCCTATTGATTTTGAGGGGTGTTCTCTGCACCTCCTGGATTTTGATTCTTGTTCCTCTTGCTACATTAGGGAAATTCTCTACAATAATCCTCTCCAGTATACCTTCTGCTCCTATTTCTCTTTCTTCTTCTTCTGGAATCCCAATTATTCTAATGTTCTTTCATCTTATGGCATCACTTATCTCTCGAATTCTCCCCTCGTGGTCCAGTAGTTGTTTGTCTCTCTTTTGGTCAGCTTCTTTATTCTCTATCATTTGGTCTTCTACATCACTAATTCTGTCTTCTGCCTCATTTATCCTAGCAGTAAGAGCCTCCATTTTTGATTGCACCTCATTAATAGCTTTTTTTATTTCAACTTGATTAGACTTTAGTTCTTTTATTTCTCCAGAAAGGTTTTTTATTTCTCCTGACAGTGTTTCTCCAATATCTTCCATGCCTTTTTCGAGCCCGGCTAGAACCTTGAGAATCGTCATCCTGAATTCCAGATCTGACATATTACCAATGTCTGTATTGATTAGGTCCCTAGCCTTCGGTCCTGTCTCCTGCTCTTTTTTTTGTGGTGAGTTTTTCCGCCTTGTCATTTTGTCCAGATAAGAATCCGCTGTTCTCCTTGTTAAGTGAACTTGGTCTTGGCTGGATTTCTTTGATCTTCTGGGGGAGGGGCCTGTTGTAGTGATTCTCAGGTGTCTTTGCTCCAGGCGGAGTTGCACCGCCCTTACCAGGGGCCCGGCTAAGTAATCCTCTCAGGTTCGCTTTCGGGCGCTTTTGTTCCCTGAACGCTTTCCGTAGAGTTCCAGAGGACGGGAATGACAATGGCGGCCTCCCAATCTCCGGTTCAGAGGGGCCGGGAGCTAGGGGCCCCAGTCTTCAGTGCGCCTTCATAGAAAAGCGTTTAATCCCTCCGGTCTCCCCCGCCCCCGTTTGCGCTCGGAGACCGCGCTCAGAGAAAATCGTGCATAATCAGTCCCGTCTCACTGGCTTCTGGGAGTGCTCCGAGCTCACCCAGCCTGTGACCAAGCGTCTCTGTCTCTGGCAGAGTCCCACCTGGAGTCTCCGAACCCCGTAGATCCCTGAGCTCTCCCGGGTCGGAGTCTCCCCGGATCTTGTGGGGACCCCTCGCACAGAGCACCGGCCACTGCCACAGAGCACCGGTCCGTGTCACAGACCACTAGGAAATCTCGGCTCTGTCTCCGCAGCCGGCTTCCCCGCTCTAATACCTGTGAGCTCTGTTACAGACACCCCCGATCCTTCTGTGACCCCGCGGGACCTGAGTCCACGTTGTCCCCGTGAGGTCTTCACCCCAGTTTAGCCTCTGGAGCGATGTCCCTCCGTGGAGCCGACTTTTAAAAGTTCTGATTTTGTGCTCCGCCGCTTGCTGGGAGCCGGCCCCTCCCCCTGGGGTCTATCTTCCCGTCGCGTTGGATTCACTTATCCGCTGGTCCTACCTTTCAGAAAGTGGTCGATTTTCTGTTTCTAGAATTGTTGTTTTTCTTCTCTTCGATCTCCTGTTGGATTTGTAGGTGTTCGGAATAGTTTGATAGGCTATCTAGCTGATCTCCTGCTGGCTGATGTCGTCTCAGCCTCCTACTTCTCCACCATCTTGACTCCTCCCTGAAACTGATGAATTCTTAAATAAATGAAAGCATAAGATTTAGAGATTGTAAGAAACCAACTAATACTTAGATTTCCCAAATAACAAAACAATGGAAAAGGAATATAATAGGAAACTTCCTGCTAACTCACTTCTCACTTCCACATTGAAGACTTAGTTCCTGTGCCCCCTAAGTTTCTAGGTCAGCCTTCCCCCTGATGGCAGCCTCTGTGTGGGACTTGGAACCACTTCTACTCTCAGCCTCAGTACTTATATATTATTCGATCACACAATTTTCTGTAAGATAACTCAGTCTTAGAAGGTGATCTGTGATGATGCATTTTATTGTGAGTTAAGTCATGTTAAGTAAAAACAAAATGAACACAGAGAGGTGGACATTCCAGAGAGAAGTTTATGGTGTTTACATGTAAAAGAAGACCTATAGGTTCCTTTAAATTACAATAGGAACCAAGAATGAAAAATGTAAAATTCTCACCTCAGGGCAGCAGAGCTACATTACAAAAACTGAATATAAAGTAAGGCCTATGCAAGACTTATCTAAATATTTAACCTAAAATTTTAGAACAAAAGATCTGTGGAAATACAGTACATAGACACATAGACAGCCACTTTTGGTCAGAAAAGATCTCTTCTGCTTTAAGACTGCATAAACTGGGAGTAGAGAGAAATGAAAAATAAATAATAATACTGAGGCCTATATAATGCTTCATAACATAAAAGCATGGAACCACTTTCTTAAAATAGATAGCAAAAGGAAAGTAAACCTATACAAATATTTACTATAAGAAACAACAAGATATGTAAAACTATGTTCATTTTGATTTTCCAGAAATAGTAAAAAAAAACAAAGTCCAAATGGAATATTGTATTAAAAAGTAAATGAAAAGGTAACAAGGACATATAAGGAACAACTGCTTAAAAATTACAGATGAATTCAGAAAACATACTTGCATGAGTTAAGAAAGAATGGAATCAACTAAACCCAAATTCAAATTCTGCAATTTGGAAATCAGACTAAAATTATACTTAAAATATAATAGCTATGAAAGACATGATGGATATCAAAAGCAGAGAGTACATAGTAAATATAAAGAGAATATAGTTCTTCCATGAATGGACAAATTTCTTTTTTTTAATATTTGGGTTTTTTTTTAAGATTTTATTTATTTATTTGACAGAGATCACAAGTAGGCAGAGAGGCAGGCAGAGAAAGGGGGGGAGCAGGCTCCCCATGGAGCAAAAAGCCCAATGCAGGGCTCAATCCCAGGACCCTGAGATCGTTACCTGAGCTGAAGGTAGAGCCACCCAGCTGGGTAGAACCCAATGAGCCACCCAGGTGCCCCTGGACAACATTTCTAAAAAAATGAACTAGAATACATAAAATACAAAAAAGCAGAAAAATTATTCTCAGCACGTATGTGTGTGTTTCTGTGTGTGTTTAACCTATTGACTACAAAAATTTACTACATTCCAGGTTCAAACAGTGCAAAAAGAACCTCAGTTTGACATATTCTGGAAAACCTTTAGATTCTAATGATAAAGAAAATACAATAATAAACACACATGTTTATAAAAATAAGTGACCGGGGCGCCTGGGTGGCTCAGTGGGTTAAGCCTCTGCCTTCTGCTCAGGTCATGATCTCAGGGTCCTAGGATCGAGTCCCGCATCGGGCTCTCTGCTCGGCGGGGAGCCTGCTTCCCCCTCTCTCTCTCTGCCTGCCTCTCTGCCTACTTGTGATCTCTCTCTGTCTGTCAAATAAATAAAGAAAAATCTTTAAAAAAAAATTAAAGAAAAAAAAAATAAGTGGCCATTTTTAAGGTAAATAATGTAATCTTGTTTATTATTATACTTGTGTAAGCTGCATCAATATGTAAATATGTCCATGATATGCAAAATCAGAACATGAAGTAAAAGATGCTCTTTATTATACCTATGCCAGAAATGTATTAATTGAAAATATGAACTAAAATGGAGGAGGTTAGATTTACAGGATAGCATAAGTCCTGCTTCTACCTCATATCATCATCTCTGTGATAGCTATTCTGTATATTCTATATATATTCTTAAAATTAAGTTTAGGTCACTCATTAATTCAGCATAAATTTTTTGAGCACCAATATGCCAAAGACTATGCCAGGCAACAGACTGATGAAATAAATAGTGACCAATATGGTAATAAAACTGCAAGAAGAAAAGAACAATACTGATACTTAAAGGATGACATAAAAATTAATAATAAACATACATGTGTATGTATACATGCAGATGGTATTGCATTGAGAGAAACTGGGGACTGAGAGGGTATTATGCTAAATTCTTCATTCATATATTAAGAGAGGATCATAAGTAATGAAATTGTTCTTGAGTATGACAATTTTGAGAATCATAGATCTAATTGCATGTATTATTTTAAATCTACTGTATAAGCTCTAAATCATTTACAATAAATGTAAAAATAAAAATATCCATATAATTAATACATAATTAATTAAAATAATTTAAATATCATAAGTAATAACAAAATGACATATCATATATTATCATATTTTAAAAATTAAATTCCCCATTAGGAGAAAATATCTATTTGATAAAAGCAATAAATTGAAAGAATATTCTATTTATTTGAAATATACCTAAAGCACAAGAGTAAAAAAGTAAAAATATGAAATGATATATGAACATAGTTTTGAAGATAGAGAATTTTAAATGTCTTTGTATGTGACATGTATGAGAATGGGTACAGGTAAATCATATACCCAAATATTTGTACTTGTTAGCATATAATGAATGTTATATGTGGTACAGCATTATAGATTTTACAATTTTAATTTCTGTGTTTCCAGTTTTTCTCTTAAAAGGTAAATAATTTGGGGTACCTGGGTGGCTCAGTGGGTTAAAGCCTCTGCCTTCGGCTCAGATCATGATCCCAGAGTCCTGGGATCGAACCCTGCATCGGGCTCTCTGCTCAACAGGGAGCTTGCTTCCTCCTCTCTCTCTATCTGCCTCTCTGCCTACTTGCGATCTCTGTCTGTCAAATAAATAAATAAAATATTTTTTTAAAAAAGTAAATATTTTAGTTGGGAAAAAGGAGGTGAAATTTTTATGAAAAAACAAATATTTTTGGCTTATTTACTATTTTATTTTTTACAGACTATTTCTCATCTTCCTTGCCTAATTAACGAGCCAGGTCAGTACTTTGTTATTTTAGCAATGATGACTAAATCTGGGACTTAACGGCTATCAACAGGGAATACTCTTAAATATCACGACCTTGATTTTAATGTGTCTCTAGAAATATAAGATATTAAATGAGCTGGAACTTGTTTATTTTTCATCATTTGAAGAAATATTATTCTTACCTGATGTTCCTGCCCCCAAAGCTCTTGAGATTTATAGTTCTACTTTCCTATCAATTGACATCTTTGAAGTGTTAATTTCATTTGAAAAGTTGGGCATACATTGCAACTGTTTAAATAGAGAAAAACATCACCATGATTCCAACTTGAGGTACAATTTAAATTTTAAAATTGTTAACCATTTTTATAAGGCTACTTTAACCAGTCATCAGCTCCGCACTTGTCCTATAGTTTCTGTGTCTGGAAAGCAGTACTTTCTATTCCTGCACAGTGTTCTCCTGTTCCAAAGCATTTCTGATCATTCACAGGCTCACATACCCAGAGCTAATTTCTTAAAAATCCCTTACACACTTTCCTCTTGTTTAATTCCACCTTAAAACACCATTATTTTGATTTACTTTTGCTTCTTCTCCCCTCTCTGTATGAAAGTCTTCCTGGCTCTTTTCCCTTCCGTTTAGCGCTGAGATCTTTTAATCTTTCTTCTCTTTTAATGCTAGATTAAAATCAGCCCCAGTTTTTTCCACATACGTGCATATCCTAATTTATGCCAAAGCTCAGCAAAGCAAAAGGACTTCTAATAAACAGAACTCTCCTCATTTTGGACTCTTATTTCCCTACCCCAAAACGAATATTTCTTCCTAATACAAAGCATACTCTCCCCAAGGGGAGTCCAGTGCATTAGGATTTTTCTGTCTCTTTCCACCACTATAACATAGCTTCCACTACTATAAAAATGTGGTCCCTAGGCCAGTCTCAGCAGCCCTGTGATCGTGTGAGCAACGCAGATTTCTGGGTCCTAATCCATATCTACTGAATCAGAAATTGTACTTTTCCTGGTGATTCTGATGTACAAAAAAAATTAACAACTAATGAATATAATCTGTAGCAACATAAAGAAAAGGTAACATGCATGCTCTCAAAATATATTTCTTGTGGTCAGGTCATATTAAGAATGGCTGAATATGGATGGGAATGGGGGTGAAGCATTGAGGAGTACATTTAAAACAGAGTTCTAGTCATATTGCTCTAAACGTGTCTCATCTCTACCTTCAATACTCAATAGCACCTTTGAGTCTGTTTGTTCTACCCCCACCTATTTCCTTCAACACACAGCCTACATCAATTCATTGCTGGATTCCTACACACCTGGTCAGGATCCTAACTGTTCCAAAACTTTCCCCGTGCTTTCCACCAACAGAGCTCACCATCTCTCCCGAGAGACTGACTCTTCAAGGCCTTTTGTGTCCTTTCCCTAATTCCCTGCTTCTACAGCCCTGAGCCACCTGATAATTTCAAAGGCCTGGCATAATTTCACTTACCCTAATAAGGAATCTTATCAATGAAATAATAACTGCACATTTGAAACGAGTCTCCTTTCACCCACTGGTCTAACCAATGAACAATATAGTATGACTCTAAATTATTTTTTTCTCTAAATTCTTAAAATTTCTAGGTTTTTTTCTCCTTCAAGATTCTAATTATCATTACTGAATGGTAGATTTGTGACAGACTGCAAAGAATCTTCAAGATATTTTATCCTATACACAAAGTTAACAGTTGAGGATTTCAATGAGACTGGAGGTGTCATGTCCTGAGTGGGGAAAGACAAGGACTACCTATGGAGAAACAAGCAAGAAGGCTTTGGATAGCCTGAGTGAAGAATTATGATAATAGTTTGGTCTAAAATTGGTACAGTTAAGCTTCAGGAAAGCAGAAAAACTCAAGGAAAATATATAGCACTTTGAAATAGAATAAAGAGAGAGGGGTGAGTAAAAAGTGCTAAAAGCAGTTCTTAGATTTCTGTCTTGCATCAGTAGATGGTGAGGGAACCATTCAGTGAGACAAAAGTCATGGAAAAGAGTGGGGTGGGTATGGATGTTAACTATTTACCCTTTCTTCTACAATAATTACCTAGCAGATATTTTTGTTCCCTTTCTCATCTACGTATTGGAGAGAAGCAGTCATAATTAACCTTTACCAATTATTTACAATATACAAAGTTTTGATATGTATATCTGAATATACATATTGAGAATATGTGATATTCCCAATTTCATAGAGGAGGAAACTGAAAAACAGAGGTGGATGGCTCAATCAGAATCACATAGTTAATGAGTGGCAGAAATCAAACTTCAGAGTTTGAACTCTGAGAGGTGATACATATTCATCCCTGATCAGGCCAACTTTTACTAGACTAACTCAGTCTAACTGTAATATTGGATTCTTTCCTGTGGCATATATCTTTTCTAAGAATTGCTTATTATTAACAGAATCCCATATCAGGTATACCTCTCTACAATGTTTATTCTGTTAGATTCCCTCATACTGTACTCCATCATAAACAGCATAAAATTCTGCCCCATATTTTAACATCTCTAAACCTAGATCGCTTAAAATTCATTGAATAAGAAAATCTTGCAAAATTTAATTGGCACACATTTTTTCTTCTTAGTGGCACATACAATTGGTACATCTTACAAATAAAGCCATCTTAGATTCTCTAAAAATTCTCTATTGCCTGATTTCGTATCTTTAGAGAAGGTCATACATCAATATTAAATGAATTTATAGCTTATGTGATTGAAATACTATAAATTCAAGGGGCCCTAATACTACCTAGCAAATGATGTTTTCCTAATCTAACTTATCTACTCTTCTAGATAGTCATTTCATATCTTCCCATCTCCTCAAACTTGCAATACTATGTCTTCTATGCTTATTCTCAATTTTAGTAAGAAAACAGAATGAATATTCTGAAATTATAGGACACAATGCCCTGTGCATATCAAGTATGTATTTTGCTAACTGTGTGGTCTATTACACTCATTAACATTTCTGTTTGTTCTATCAATTATTGAAGAAAACCAGCTAAAATCTCTGGTGGTAGACAGTTGTAGATGTTTCCATTTCTTCTATTTATTCTGTTAATTTTTACATTTAAGGCCATGCTTTTACATGTATATGCTTTTATAGTTTTTATATTCTTATGTAGTGGAACATAGCAATTTTTTTAGTATTTATGTACATTTAATGTAATTATTGATATGATTACATTTTATCTATGATCCTGTTATTTCTACTTTACTCATCTGTTCCTTGTTCTTTAGTTTATGCTTTTCCATTGTTACTTGAATATTGTCTATTATATTTTTTCACTATTGGCTTTTTATACCAGTAGCCCTAAAGATTACTACATAACTTAGCATACTCTAATTTTCTAATACAATTTCAAGTAAAATGTAAAAACTTCAAAACTTCAAAGCTGTCATCTTTCATGGTTTTGTTTTTAATTTTGACTCTATCTAGAAATTCATAATTTTCGAATTTTCTAATTCTAAATATTTTGGAACATTTTCATAAACCAGATTCCTTAGGAGTGCCTGTGCTAGGAATTCTGTGTGTGTATGATGCAGGAAGGAGAGCCCTCAGAAGAAGGGCCTGAGGGAAGTAGGATAGGAATAGGGAAGAAGAATAAGTCCGGCAAGGATGTGGTTTTTGACCAGAGGCTAGCTTCAGCCTCGTCACAAAAGACGTTCTGGTACGTGAACTAAATCACAGAGATGTTCTCTACCATGAGGCAAGGGGGCCAGGTTTATGATCCTTATTTCAGTCAGTCATTGACTGATGGCTATCCCTGGCAATGAAGCCAGACAGTTTTGGGGTAGGATGTATAACTTCCCAGGCAGGTTTGCTATTATTGAGCTGAAGGAAATTCTCAGTGAAAGCCTTTAGTTGGCAACATTCATCCTGCCGGTAAAAGAAACTGGAGTTGGGAGAAAATTTTTTAAAAAAAGGACCCACTACAGTCTTCAAAATCAAATAAATAATATTTGGATATAATGAGTATAAATACAGGCTAAATAAAGGTAGCATTAGGACTTAGTTTTAGCTACTTTTTATAAGAAGAAACCTTGTCAGTTCTAGGCTTATTCTATAGAGTTGAGTTTGTTGAAAAAGTAGAGTGTTTTACCATAGATCTTACAAAATATATTTTTACAAGTCTGCCTATAAATCACATCTCTAGTTAGTCTAAGAATTTCTAAATTATTCAAGTTAAACTGACTATTTTATCTTGGAATATCTAAAATGTCTAATGTTTAATGTCGGTTACCTTTGTTAGATATCAAGAGAAGTTTTCTATTTCTACTGAAATTGAATAAAGTTTTGAATTTGAATAATTTCTAACTCAGAGGTGAAAATCCCAGAAAAGAACTGATAACTTTAATACCTCAAAATTAGCAATTCATATTTATACAAGGATAGTAGAATCATCAATTTTCTTTATATATAAACATGTATTTTCTTGGTAAAGAAAAAAAAAAGATCTCAAGAGAATTCTTTAAGTAATTTTGTGCCTTCCTACAAGTGGTATATAACTTCCTTCCTATTAGTTTTGACAATATGATAATCATTGTTGGTAATATTTACAATCATCTGCTTCTCTCATGTATTAGGATGCTTATGAGAGGAAGTGCTTTTTAAAATTTGGTAAAGATATTTTTTTAAATTCCAAAATTGAATTTGCATACCTGACATCACTACAATTAAAAATATGTATGCAGAAAAAGCTTGTTCTTGATGTTTACTAGTTATTGAAGATTTATCATGTTGCATGCAATGCTCTTTTGTTTTCTTTCCCTCCTCCAAAGAAATGGAAATCATTTTATTCAACTCTAGCCAGCAAAGAAGAATTCTCACCAAAGATGTATGCATTTATGCACATTTACAATCTCCTGAGGGTGATCTATAATACCTGTTTTCAATTAAAGTGCAAAAAATACCTGTATAATGCATGTTCTGTCAGAAAAGCAATATGGGAAATGAACACTACACTAACATGTCATGAGGCTGCTACATCATTTCATATAGAAAAGGGAGGTCAATCAATCAGTATTTGAAATAAAATTGCTGGTATGCATTTTATGTGAAATACTGCACTGCATGTTTAAAAAGTAAACATATTAGGAAAACCAACTTCTCAAAGTGTTTGCATTATAACTGGTGGCATCTTAGTATGATAGGAGCCAAAAAGAAGATAACAAATTCTTACCTTGGGTACCTGAGTGGGAAGAAATAGTACTGATGGAATGTGAAATTAATGAAGACTTGGAGTATAAGAAAGGACACAAAAAGAAGAGGGGATGCCTTTCCCTATAATCTCCTTAGGATATAAGCAGAAGGTTGCTTCACAGAGTAAATAATTCCTAAATCTATCTGTAAGGGGAGGGGGAAAGCCTCAAAATAGGTTTCACAGAATAAGCAAATCTTTGCACACCTCCAAACTTGGAAATAAAACCTTAGAATCTTTCAGAGAAAAATGTTGCGAACCTTCTAAGACGATTCATAAGGACACAAAAAGAAGAGGGGATGCCTTTCCCAAGAGAATCAACGAGACAGAAC